>CM062810.1:676869110-677341610 GCA_031772625.1 Pinus tabuliformis | reverse complement strand
CATTATTATACAACTTAATTGTTAATTATTTTAAAATATGAATTATTTGAATATAAATGTTATATGAATTCTTTAAAAAAAAAAGGTTAAGTTGTATGAAAAATAGATTAATTCTTAATGTAATATGAATTTTTGGAAAAGAATTGTATTTGTGAATTTAGTTTTTTCCAATATTTCACCTAAACACTCTAACATCAAGGAAATAAAAGCTTGTAGATGATGTGAATTGGGGAGGATAAATAAAATGGGGAGGAGATTAGCGCTTACGAAAAATTTCAATGAATTGTTAAAAATATGTCAAATTTCTTGAAAACTTTAGAACAAAAGCAAACTAAGGGGAGGAAGGAATCTCTTAGAAAATATTAAAATATGACAGGCTAAGGTAAAAGGTCCTAAATTAAATATTAAAAACTAAACTTAATTTAAAATAAATTTAAATTTAAAAATTAAAAATTAAAATTAATTTAAAAAGGAAAATTAGAAAATAATATTGAATTTAAAATATTTAAATAGAGAATTGAAATTATGTGAATGTGTGTCATGATGAGAATAAATAAAATGAAGAATTTAGTAGTTATAAAAAAATTTAAAAAATTATTAAAAATGAGTCAAAATTCTTAGAAAAAGGAAACAAGATCAAAAGAAAAAGAGAGTGAAAAAGAAAAAAATGATTATGTTATTTATTTATGGTTTTGTCTCTGCTTTATTGAACTTATTTTTTAAATTATTTATTTATGCTATTTTCCTTCCTTCATACTAATTTATCACTTCGGCTTCCACAAGGTATGTTTAACTATTATATATGCATTATCATATTTGTAGCTAGATTTGATAAAACCATATCAACTAATGAATTTGATTTTGGATCTCTTATATTTTCCTAAACTAGTCTAGATCCATTTAATTATGGAATTATCATACATTAAGAGGGATCATATCCCTCGAGGTGAAAACCTTTCCTCAAACTCTACACTCAAAAAATAAGGTTTGAACCTTTAGGATTTGATTACTCAGTGGAGTAAAGGTTACCATATCCATTTCCAATGTTTTTCCTTTTCCACTGAATAATCTAAATAATAATAGTAGCAAAATGGATATGGAAACCTTGATTCAAAAGATGAAGCATTACATCAAGTCCATCAAGCATTTGATATTTTTTCATGCAGCAAATTGATGGCCCCAAAGTATCAGAAGAAAAACTTATGATCAGTGGGAAAGAGCCAAACCAAAGGCCATTCCAAATGGTTTTGTATGGTGTCAGTGGTATTGAGGAAATTGAGGATCCTCACATACACTTGGCCCTCGCAATAAAGATGAGGATGGATTTTATGTGGGTCAACGGTCTCTCCACAAACTAGGAAGTAAAAGATATTAATAGAATAATTATCTTAAGGAGTATTTATCTAGTAGTGAAATCCCAAAAAAAAAACATTGCATTAAGCCCACCAAAAATTTGAAATTTTTCATGGATTTGATGGATGGCCTCGATGTATAGGAAGAAATGTTGATGACTAGAGAGATAGACCCAAACCAAAGACCATTCCAAATGGTTTTCTGTGGTGTTGGAAGTATTCATGAGTTGGGCAGCTGAATCCATGGACATCTAGTTGAAGGGAGCATGGAAACCTTCATACAGAGGCATCAAGTGAGCATACTTGTATAGATGTCACATATGGCCATCAAGGAGAAGTTCCAAGACAAGGATGTTGGGTAGGATGGACTTGTCGATGTGACATGAGGACTTTTTGTAGATGGACTGATGGGTAGGTTGGGAACTTTTAAAAACAAGGCCATGGTTGTTTTGGAGACATGGGAATCCTATGAGAGTACTCATATGAAAAAGAGGGAAGAGGCAACTTGCGATGGCATTTGCGACCAACTCAAGTATGTGTGCCAAAGTGTTCCATGTATATGTTTCATAGGAGTTCATGGTGACTTGGGAGAGTTGCAGCCGATGAAGACTTCATACTATGGTGGTCTTAAAGTATCTATTTCGTTGAGGAACTAAGGTCAGTGTGAGACTTGACTTTGATGTTATGCAACTAGTTCTAATTAACCCAATCACACAGAGCAAATGACGAGGGCCAAAAGAAATTGAAACAACATATAATCACCAACCTTTTAAAATTTGTTGTCTTCTTCTCACATTAGTATCAAATTTCATATTATTATGATTCACATCCATGTTATTAACTTATAAATGGGCATGTTAAAATACCATGGGTCAATATTATGCTTTATTAATACCACATGCCCAAAAACCATAACTCATTTCAAAATCAAAATATTTTGTAAATATTTTATTTTAGTTTAATTTTGTAATGTATTTTAAATTAAATATAAAAGAGAAAAGGTATGGAAGAGATGTTCTAATGTCCCCTAAAAATTTTGACTAAATCAAAAAAATAAATTAAATTAAATTATAAAATAAATGATTAAAATTATCAATAAAAGATTTTGGTTTGGTCAAATTATAATTATAATTAACAATTAAATGAGTGTATATCCATCTTAACTTAGGATCTACCAACCGTTGAGAGGGATCAAATCTCTTTGAGATGCAAACCTTTTTAAGGTGAAAAGGGATTTGATCAAACGAATATACACTGATTATTTAATAACTTAGTGCTTTGTCATTTATTATGGGTTTATGTCTATCGTTATTTGCCAACCATTTAATTTATAATGTCTTTGTTTAATGTATATATATTTAACTTATATAGTAATTAATTTATCGTTCATAATAATAATAATCTAAATTTTACCAGCTACTTAATCTATTTGGCTCCACTAGTAATATAAAATAAATTTATAATTTATTAAATTTTTATAGTTAATTTTGTTTTTCATTTTTTTTTTGGCAATGTAAGATGTATAATGGTGTAATTATTCTTATGCTTATCATAAATTGATGTTTTTACCAATATTTCCTATGGCATTGTTAGTTAAACTTGACTCGATGAAAGAGTCAAAGTTGTTAGGTCAAGTAGTTTCATGCCTTAGTATTGATGGCTTATGGTATTGGGACCATGGTATTACATGTGTTAGGACCTTGATTTGGCATCGTGAACAACAAGTGCTTGAGACTACCCCACAATTAAGAGAGTAAAAAAAACCAAAGGTTGGACCGACAGGTGACTCATATGATGGGTGTGTTTAACCGAACGCACATATGGAGGGCGAGTCGGAGGGTGCACCCCCGCACTATGGCGGGGTGCCTGAACGTGTTCAACTAAGATTGTGATGGGTCATTCGGATGAGGCGTCTAGATAGGCATGTAGATATGCGTGCATATGGGCATGGAGATAGGCATGCATATGGGAGTGTGACACGAGTGTGCGATGTGCAAGCGACCAAGTCATGCGAAGGCGTCAGAGGACATCCACCTGAACATTGAAGTCGACTAAATGAAGTGAACAGGTTGGTTGAATGACATGAATGGGTCGGCTAAACAAAGTGGAGAATTCAGTTGAGGGAGCCAGCCCACACAAACTGATTTGTTGTTTGGAAATTCATTTGGATAGCAAGCATATATATTGGATGAAAGGAGAGTTCATTCAAGACATCCATCAACTGGACCATTCAAAACATGAGTTCAGAAAGGAATAGGAAGTACGAAGGGGGAGGAAGGAGAAATGGTTTCTAGACACAAGATAGTTTGGGCGAACGGCAGGGCATGTGAGGGTGTGCAAGGGTGCCACATAGCGTGGAAAGGCATGGCAAGGTGGTTGCACTACGACTAGGCCATGTGCCTACCTAGGGTAGGCTGAATAGGTTCTGAATGAAGTTTTTTCTGATCTGGTGAATAGAAATTTGGGGTTCTCTATAGGCCACTGTGCAGGCAGTTTGCACGGTAGGTAAGTTCTTCACAAGGGCGAAGTGCACACCAATTTTGCATGAAGGAAGAGTGCACGGGGGACCTAGCACAGGCTTCTATAAGTGGCATAGTTGGTTATGGGTTGCTACATATTGCATGTGAGCATGTGCTGAACATAGTTTTAGGACATTGTTGCATGATAGACATCACAAGTTTAGAGAATTATGCAGGGGTTGCACAACATTGTAAAAAAATGTAACTTGTAAAATATTGATGGAAAGATTTGATAAGTGTTTTGGGTGAACTGGATAGTCGAGCCTGCCTAGGGTGGGCTGAACGGGTTTTGAAGGAAGCTTTTTCTGGTCTAGTCAACAGAAATTTTATATTCCTTACCGGTCGCATTGCGGTCAAGTTGCACAGAGGGTAAGTTCTGCATGAGGGCGAGGTGCACACCAATTATGCACAAAGGGAGAGTTGTACGGTGAACTGATCATAGGCTTCTATAAGTGGAATGGTTGGACGTGGGTCACTATATGTTGCACAGGGGAATGTACTCAACATAGGTTTGGGCTAGGGTTACATGATAGGCAGCAAAAGTTCAGAAATTGTGCAGGGGTTGTACAACATTGCAAAAAAGTGTAACTTGTAAAATATTGTTGGAAATATTTGATATGTGTCTTGGGTGAACTATTGGGATTTTCCCCTTCCTTTATGATTATTGTGCATTGTTGTTTTATACATGTTATTGCCAATGCACATTGAAGATAATTGAAATTTAATTTCCAATGCCAAGTTGAAGGATGGAAGAGTGCTGTGAGAGACTTTTTCATACATTGTACAAGTTGAAATGCATGAAGGAAGAAATACCAAGGATTTGGGTTGAACTTGAAGTTTTTGAGAATGAAGTTAAAGGGAAGCTTCTTCGACTTGGTTGGGAAGTGGGTCAAGATGAAGCTACTAATTGTGTTGAAGATGAAGAAGTTGTGATATATGAAGAAGAATGTGTTGCAGATGTGTCGATGAAAGAGGAGTAACTTGGTGCAATGACATTTGCCCAGGTTGAACCAGATTCATGCAATGGGTGAGTCATGATTAGCCAAGTGGAGAATTGGCTAAGTGCCTGGAATGAATCATGGACAGAATAGAGGAAGAGCACACAGAACCAAAGTGAAGACAACATGACATACTTGGGTGGAATTATTCTTTACAGTTTTGGCTAGGCCAAGAGGCGGTCTTGGGAAAACCTTTAGTGAGGGAGATGGCGATGAAGGAAGGGACCTGTGATGTGATATGAGGGTAGAGTGGCCAAGGGAACTAAATGAGCAAAGGCAAGAATTTGATAATTGAATTTTGGTTTGGTCTACTAGAGTTGATGATTTGGGCATCTTAAGTCATGGACATCGAGTTAAAGGGAGCATGGAAACCTTCATGCAGAGGCATCAAGCAAGAACACTTGTAGAGATGTCAAATATGGGCATCAAGGAGAAGTGCCAAGGCAAGGATGTTCGGTAGGATGGACTTGCCGATGTGACATGAGGACTTTTTGCAGATGGTCTGATGGGTAGGTTGACAACTTTGAACAACAAGGCCATGGTTGTTTTCAAGACATGGGAAACCTATGAGAGTACTCATACGAAAAAGAGGGAAGAGGCAACTTGGGATGGCATTTGCGTCCAACTCAAGTATGTTTGCCGAAGTGTTGCATGGAGATGGTTCATAGGAGTTCATGATGACTTGGGAGAGTTGCAACTGATGAAGACTTCATACTATGGTGGTCTTAAAGTATCTAGTTTTTTGAGGAGCTGAGGTCAGTGTGACACTTGAATTTGATGTTATGGGACTAGTTCAGATTAACCCAAACACATAGAGCAAATGAAAAGGACCAAAAGTGATTGAAACAACATATAATCACCAACCTCTTAAAAAAAAATTCTTCTTCTCATATTAATATCAAATGTCATATTATTATGATTCAATGTTATAAAAAAAATTATTGAATGAAAAAATACACGTTTTTCATAATTTAAGCTATCATTATTATACAGCTTAATTGTTAATTATTTTAAAATATAAATGCTTTGAATATAAATGTTATATGAATTCTTTTTATAATTTTTTTAATTTAAGTTATATGAAAAATAGATAAAATTTTACTGTAATATGAATTTTTGGAAAAGAATTGTATTTGTGAATTTAGTTTTTCCAATGTTCACCTAAAAACTCTAACATCGAGGAAATAAGATCTTGTATATGATGTGAACCTAGGAGAATAAATAGAATGGGGAGGAGATTAGCCCTTACGAAAAATTTGAATGAATTGTTAAAAATGTGTCGTTTCTTGAAAAATTTAGAACAAAATCAAACTAAAGGGAGGAAGGAATCTCTTAGAAAATATTCAAATATGATAGGACAACGTAAAGGGTCATAAATTAAATATTAAAACCTAAACTTAATTTTAAAAAAATTTAAATTTTAAATTTTAAAATTAAAATTAATTTAAAAAGAAAATAATAATAATAATGAATTTAAAATACTTAAATAGAGAATTGAAATAATGTGAATGGGCGCCACAATGAGAAAAAATAAAATGAAGAAATTAGTAGTTATAAAAAAAAAAAAAAAAAAAATTAAAAATTATTAAAAATCAGTCAAAATTCCTAGAAAAAGGAAACAAAGTCAAAAGAAAAAGAGAATGAGAAAAAAAAACGATTATGTCATTTATTTATGGTTTTGTTTGTTCTTTATTGAAGTTATTATTTACATTATTTATTTATGTTATTTTTCTTCCTTCATACTAATTTCTTACTTCAACTTCCACAAGTTATGTTTAACTATTATATACGCATTATCATATTTATACCTAGATTTTATAACACCATATCAACTAATGAATTTTTCTTTGGATCTCTTATATTTTTCCTAAACTAGTCTAGATCCATTTAATTATGGATTTATCATACGTTAAGAGGGATCATATCTCTCGAGGTTGAAACCTTTCCTCAAATTCTACACTCAAAAAATAAGGTTTGAACCTTGAGGGATTTGATCCCTCTAAGCACATGATAGATATGGAGTTAGATGGATCTAGGTTGCTTATTAACTTAACACTACCGAATTAGTCGATCCATGTGGCAATAATTTATCATTGTTTCCGAACTAGTCGATCCATGTGGCAATAAGTTATCACTCTTTCTAAACTAGTCAATCCATGTGTTGATGATTTATCAATATTTTCATGTATCTAGCCCTAATGGTGAAGCATTTCTAAGTGAATCCTGATACTGATGCAAGTTAATTTTATTTTATTTTGCTTGGATGTGACTTTCAAACTAGTTTGGATTTGATCTTGTCTCGATTTCCTATCTTTCAATCCCATTGGTATTCAAATATCTATGATGTATTATGATGATGAGTTCCCTAAGATAGTTTTGCTATTATATCTATGATGTATTCTGACAATGGGTTCCCTAAGATAGTTATTCTATTATATATAGATGATGTAGTCTGACAATATGTTCCCTAAGATAGCTATTTTATTAGTGTTTTATCACTTCTAGATTGGGGGGAGAATGATGACCCACTCAGAATTCATCCTCATCATTATAGCGAGGGCCAACTACATGTGAGAATCTTCTCTTTCCTCAATACTTTCGACACCATTTAAAACCATTTGTAATGGCTTTTGGTTTCAATTTGTCCCTCTCATCATCAACATTTCTTCTGATACTTTTGGGCCATCCATCAACTCCATGAAAAATTTATGAATGCTTTGTGTGATTGATGCAATGCGTTTTTTATGGATTTCACTACTATTATTATTCAAAGAAATATTCCCTAAGATAGATATTCTATTAATATTTTATGGCTTCCAGTGTGCAGAGAGAACATTAACCCACTCAGAATCCATCCTCATTCTTATTGCTAGAGCCAACTACATGCAAGAATCCTCTCTCCTCAATACTTTTGACACCATACAAAACCATTTGGAATGCCTTTAGTTTGGGTATGTCCCTTTGATTGTTAGCATTTAATCTGATATCTCGGGGACATCCATCATCTTCATGAAAAAATTCGAATGCTTTGTGGACCCGATGCAATGTTTTTTTCTAAACATTTGAAAATCCATTTCCATTACTCAGTGGAATAAAGGTTACCATAACCATTTCCATTGTTTTTCCTTTTCCATTGAATAATATAAATAATAATAGTAGCAAAATGGATATGGAAACCTTGATTCAAAATATGAAGCATTACATCGAGTCCATCAAGAATTTGATATTTTTTCATGCAACAAATTGATGGCCTTGAAGTATCGAAAGAAATACTTACAATCAGAGGGACAAAGCCAAACCAAAGGCCATTCCAAATGGTTTTGTATGGTGTCGAAAGTATTGAGGAGATTGAGGATTCTTGCATATACTTGGCCCTCGCAATATGGATGAGGATGGATTTTATGTGGGTCAATGGTCTCTTTACAAACTGGGAACTAGAAGGTATTAATAAATACTTATCTAAAGGAATATTAATCTAGTAGTGAAATCCTAAAAAAAAACATTGCATCAAGCCCACCAAGCATTTGAAATTTTTTCATGGAGTTTATGGATGACCTTGATGTATAGAAAGAAATGTTTGTGATTAGAGGGATAGACCCAAACCAAAGGCCATTCAAAATGGTTTTGCATGGCATTGGAAGTATTGAGGAGACTAAGAATTTTCGCATGTAGTTAGCTCTTGCAATAAATATGAGGACGGATTCTAAGTGGGGCCACATTCTCTCTACAAACGGGAAACTAGAAAATAATAATAGAATAGCTAGCTTGGGAAACCCATTGTCAGAACATATCATAGATGTTATCAAAGCAATCACCTTCGACACTAAAACTTTTGGTTCTACACTAGTAAGCCATGGAGGTAGAATAAGCTTGTACAAAACCATGACTCTCTAAATCAACTATATTGCATGTTAACAGCTTTCAAATTTTTAAGTGCTTATAATTAAATTAATTATTTTTATTGTAAATACTAAGTTTCTATATATTTATTAATTAGATGTAAACAAGAAATTCTAAAATATAATGCATATCAATATAAATTTTTATTTAAATGTATATACTAAAATAATCTCTTTTTTATTGCTATTTATATTATTTTTAATGTATAAAATTAAATTAAAATTACTAATTTTTTATATATTTATTAATAAAATTTAAATATGAAATTATGAAATATAATAGTTATAAACATGAATTATTATTTTAATTTCTATAGTAAAATAATATTAATTTATAGTTATTATTTGTATTATACATTGATAGTTACAAATAAGAATTATTATTATTATTTGAATTTGAATTTATTTTAATGTAGTATGCATATTATCATTTTTCCCTTTATAATTTTGCTTATAGGAATAAAATTACTTAATAAATTAAATCCATTCAACCTATTATTTTTAATACTTTTTTAATTGAACCAATATTATGTTTTGTTATTATTATTTTTTAATTTCACACATTACTTTACAACTATTACAACATACAATTTGAATATACACATCATTTATTATTTACTTTCATCTATGAACTTCACTACATATCCCCATACTGAATTGTAGAACACCACTTTGTGCAATAAAAATAATACATGTGATCTAATCTAAAAAAAAATCAGCAATAAATTTAAAATTATCTTAAAATTTAAAAAGAGTCATGCTAAATCAACAAACACTCGAGCCAAGTGACTTTTGAATCGAAACAAACAATCAACAATAAATTTAGAAATATCTAAATGCTTAAAAAAAAAATTCAGAGGAAAATTCTTGATGATATTATATTGAGGAAATATATCAGCGAATACATATAATGCCATATGGAGCTGGTCAGCAAACAGGCCAAAAAAGGACAAAGTTGAAGCGATCATATACAATACAAACAAACCATATAGAACTGGCCGACAGACAGGCTAAAAAGGAAAAGAGCTGTAGAGATCAGAATCGCTACAATCCAAGAGAGAAGTATAGATCTATATGAGACCATAACATGTTAATCATAGAGGAGCTGTCCATAAAAAGAAACAGATCAGACGAAGAGCATATGGCGAAAAAAGAAAAAGAAGGATCAAGATGGGTCGATCATAGCAGATATATGGATCAGAGCGGAGGAGATAGGAGCCTTGGAACCTTGGAAAATGCAAGCATTTCGCCATTTCCACAGGGTCCAGCATGTGAGAATAAATAAGGATCTCCATCTGAGCTGCTGGTCCGCCCACCACCTGAAAGCATCCCGTGAGTGGAGGCCAAAGCGCAAACCGAAACAGAGGGACCATGACAGGAGCCGGCGAAGCCAAACCAACAGCAGAACCAGTAACGAGATAATGCAGTTAGCAATGTTGTCTCTGGCCCAGGCGGCCAGAGAAGAGAAAAGCCAAAAACCGTGACTCCTGAGACGATATGGGATATAAAGGAGAATCAAAAAGATTTAGAAACTAGGCAGAGTCCGAGTGCCTCCATGGCTTAGCATCTGAATTTATTCCTTTGCAACGTGTCCAGCATGAGCAGAAAGGTGGCCATGCAGTTGGTGTCGAGCGGAAACCATATTGGTTGGAGGATGTCAGGTGAAGAGTGAAAACGAGAGATTATTGGAGCTTCTAGCAATGTGGAAGAAGTCTACTGGTTGTCACTGGCACTATGCATGGCATCCTCCGTCTCGACGCGCTCCGGTCCCGCTAAAGCCCACTACCACTGTAGATGGTATATGATCCATGCCCTCTGTTTCCGTTAGTAATGTTAAATTGTAAACACTCTATCCCAAGCTAAGTTATTTTTTTTGGTGCAATAAAAATAATACAAGATTGTATAGTGTAAAAAGACAACTAAAAAAGAAATAACCATCAATAAATTTAGATTTATCTTAAGGCTTGGCAAGCCAATAATACAAATGAAAATATGAAAATAATACAAATGATCGATTGTGAAGAAAGTTCAATTTGAAAAAGAAATAGCCAAAAATAAAGTTAGAATTATCTCAAGATTTAGAAATAACCATGTTAAGCCTACAAACATTGTAGCTCCAGCAAAGTGATTCCTTTGGTGCAATGAAAGTATAACACGTAAAATATTTAAAAAATCATCAACTTGAAGAAACAACCAATTATAAATTCAGAAGTATCACAAGGTATAAAAGTAACCATATTAAATCAAAAAATGATTTCTTTAGTGCAATGAAAATAATACACATTATCTACTCTCAAAACCCTCAATTAGAAAAATAACAACCAATTATAAATTTGGAATTATCACAAGGCATAAAAGTAACCATACTAAATCCGAAAATGATTCCTTTAGTGCGATGAAAATAATACACATTATCTACTCTCAAAAACCTCAACTAGAAAAATAAAAAATTTGACTATAAAATTACAATTATGCCATAGCCAAATAATTCGTGTGCTCAAATCTGACACATTAGGATGGAGAATCCCTGAGAATTTTAAAAGTTTTAATTGGATCAACTTATTATTTTTATTACTTTTTTAATTAAAACAACATTATGTTTTATTATTATTATTTTTTAACTTCACACATTACTTTATACCTACTACAACATACAATTTGAATACACTTATCATTTACTTTTTACAAACATTACTACATCTCCCCTTACTGTTTGGTAGAGCACCTCTCTATGCAAACACAAACTAAACCAAATAATTTTTCAATCAAAAAAAAACAACCAATGATAAATTGTTGAATTGAGACTTCTGTGAGCTAGCCGTTAATCTAGATAGCTGTTGGAGGCCCTGCTCAGACTATTTAACACACAAAGCTAGATCTGTTTCTTCAACTTGTCTTAACAATGAGCCACACTTGCTGGCTCGAAACGCGTCAACAAAGGTCTTTCTATATGTGATTTACACTGAAACTCTTCTTATAACCAATGATAAATTTATAATTATATTCAAGATTAAAATTAGTCATATTAAATACCAAAATTCTAGCCCAAGCTAGGTGATTCTAAACCAAGTTATTTTTAAATTGAAAAAGAAACCACCCACACTAAATTTATAATTATCTTAAGGCTTCAAACAAGTCAGGTTAAACTGCAAAAACTCTAGCTCAAGCTACGTGATTCCTTTTGTGCATAACACAAAAGTGCTACGGTGTAAAACATCAACTAAAAAAGAAATAACCAACAATAAATTTAGATTTATCTTAATGCTTAAAAGTAATCAGGTTAAATTAGCAAACAATTTACCCCCGCCCTGTGATTTCTTTGTTGCAATGAAAATAATGCACATGATCTATTTTGATTCTGAAAAACCGCAATTGAAAAAAAAAAATTAAGCAAAAAAAAATTTAGAATTATCTCACGATTTAGAAATAACCATGTTAAGCCTCCAAACACTGTAGCCGCAGCCAAGTGATTTCGTTGGTGCAATGAAAATAAATGAACTACTTAAAAAAAAATCAATCGAAAGAAACAACCAATTATAAATTTAGAATTATTTCAAGGCTTAAAGGTAATTATACTAAATCAGAAAATGGTTTCTTTCGTCTAATGAAAATAATACACATTATCTACTTTTAGAATTATAAAAAACCTTGAAGCTGAATCAGCACGCAATCTTGCCGGTGGGAATCCTAGCTGGCACGACACGCTGTCTGTGTCTCTTCCTTCTGGGCTGCGGGACCCTCCCCTCCTTGCCTCTCACAGACAGCTACACGGTCGTTACAAGCACAAAGCCCCGGTCAAAACGGCTGCTCCCCCAAAGGCGGTTTCTGTCTCAGGCCCTTCTCTGGTGGAGCGCATTGAGAGTCTTCAAAAGTTCGCTTTAGTTGGGAAATGGTTTTTCCCGGAACTGGACGAGGCCCAAATGAGGAGCTGGATTACAAAGTCATGGTCCCCCATCATCGGATACACACCAATTATCTCTCGTCTTATGAAAGAGTGGTTTTCTTTCCATTTTCAAAAGGAGTCTGACTTGGAACTGGTTTTGAACAAACCTTGGGTCTCGGGTAGAAGCTTCCTCTCCCTGTCTAAATGGTACCTTGGCTTCGACCCTCTCAAAAACACCCCCTCTCACAGTATGATATGGGTAAAACTCCCAAATCTTTCGCTCCATCTTTGGACGCCGGAGATTCTGGCCATAATCAGAAATGCGATTGGCAAGTTCATCTATGTCGATCCATGGGTTCGTGGGGAGAAGGACAAAAGAATCGCCTGGATTCTCATTGACAAACCATACAAGGGCGGCTACCCTGATCAAATTGAAATCTTTTGGGATGGTTCTAAGATCTGTCAATGACTTGATTTTTGGGGTATCCCGTTTCAGTGTTCCTCCTGCCACCGAACTGGACACCTCATCAGAGACTGTAGATTCCGTCGCCACAGGCATTCCTCTTTCTCCAAGGTGAAGGGAAAGCAAATGAATTCAGATTCCCGCTCCGAAAGCGGCAGCCCCACGGGAAATCATTTCTCCTTCAAGTCTACAGACCATCGATGCTCACAGGATGATTCTCAGAACAGGCCCGAGTCGCCTAACCTTGCAGATTTCAAGAGCCCCCCGCTCTCTCCCCCACTCATGAACATGGCGGACTTCACCAGCCCTCCAGTCCTTGAACAGTTCGAAGAAAATGCGGTTCCTCCCCCACCGGTGATGAATGCTGCAGAATTTGTAGTGGGCTCGCATCCCATCCACATATCCTCTTCATCGCCCTCTCCAATAAATTCGCCTTCCGCCATTCATAAAGGAAAAGAGCCCCAGCTGACCCCGACTCCTTTCAATTCTCCAACAGAGTCCCCGGTCAATAATCTTGACAGCGATATTGACCTTCTCCTTAATCATCATCCTTCTATCCTCGAACCGCTCACCATCCACAAGCCGTCTTTCCCCTCCATTAGTCCTGACTCTGCTAAAAATATCACAGTAAGGAAAAAGCACAGAGGCAGGAGCAGACATTTCAGAGGCCGGACGATTGCTTCTGAACTGGGTATCACAAATTATCCCCTCATTGACGTTCCTATTCTGGAGTCACCTCCGCCACAGCCCCTTAGAGCAAGCTTGGCTGGCCTGCCCTCAAAATGACCTTCCTAATCTCTTACAATATCAGGGGCTTAGGAGCGGCCCCAAAATTTTTGGCTCTGAAGGCGACTCTTGTTTCTGCGCGCCCCCATATTGTTTTTATCCAAGAGACCATGCACTCCAGCATGGTGGCTCTGGCTTATTTTAGAAGAATGTTTCCAACATGGCACATGGCTGCTACAAATGCAGATGGCCTGTCTGGTGGGCTTGTGGCTCTCTGGAATCCACTCATGGTCAAAGCGAAGGCATGCAAATGCAGCGTTGGAATTCTTATATCAGCCTCCATCAGAGGAAAACCTCATATTCTTAATATGTTGAATATTTACGCGCCCTACAGGAACAGGCTTTCTTTTTGGGATTCTCTGTTCACATCGAAAATCCTAGACATTAATTCTTTGCTTATTGCAGGTGACCTAAATTTGACCCTTAGATCGGAAGAATGCTGGGGTCAAGGCATATCTGTGGATAGAATGGCTGAAAGAATGAGAAAGGAGCTTTTAAAAAGAGACCTTGTCGATATCATCCCAGAAATAATGACTCCTACATGGGACAATGGTAGGCTGGGTCCTACCTACATAGCTAAAAGGATTGATCGCTTTCTGTTAAACTCCAGCATTATCGAAAAATGGGGAATGCCCATTGCAAAAACTAGGGGGGACTTGTCCCCGGATCACAAGCCCATTCTCCTAGACTGGGTGCCCATCGAGCAAAAAATGGGCTATTCTTTCAAGTTCAACTCCATCTATCTACAGGATGAATCATTCATCGAATTCATCAAGTCCTGTTGGAGGAACATCAACCAAGCCGAGGATGCTTTCTTATACACTTTTCGCGATAAAATTCAAAAGCTGCGGGAGAAAGTCAAGTCATGGCAGATTAATAAGAAGCGGAAAGACACACAGGACCTCCATAACATCAACCGTGAAATCTGTCTGCTCGCCTCAACATTTCATCTTGGCGGCCTGTCTTTCGACAAAAAAGTTCAAATCAGACTCCTGGAAAGAAAGAAACAAGAGCTGCTTAAAAAAGAGGAAGCGTCTTGGAGGTTAAAAAGTCAAGCAACATGGCTCAAGCAGGGGGACAGGAACACTAGGTTCTTTCATAACTTCGCCAATGCTCGCAGAACCAAGAACGCAATATGGGAAATTGAGGACGGTAATGGAGACCTCCTATTTTCCCAACAGGAAATTTCCGCAGAAGCCACAAGATTCTTCAAGGAGCAATACAAAAGGCAACATAGTCACCTCAACGATATGCTATGGGCAGTGGACCATTTACCGGTCATGTTTGACGATGCAGCTAATGATGACCTCTATAGGCCTATCATGGAGGAGGAGCTTTCCGAGACAATCAAGAGCTTCAAAAAAGATAAAAGCCCCGGCCTGGATGGCTGGCCGGTTGAATTTTTTGCTCATTTTTACGATCTCTTCAAAAATGACTTGCTCAACATGGTGGACGCCTCTCGTCACTCTGGAAGCATAAATAGTGCTCTATCGGCCACCTTCATTGCATTGATTCCCAAAAAAGAAAAATCTTCTTCATTTGGGGACTACAGGCCGATAGCCTTGTGCAATTCACTTTACAAGATCATCTCCAAGATAATAGCAGAAAGAATGAAAAAAACCCTTAGCTCTTTCATAACAATGGAACAACACGCTTTCCTAAAGGATAGACTTATCCTAGATGTTGTTGCCATGGCACAGGAATGCCTTTTCTCTATCTGCACCAAGAATATTGATGCTGCAGCTGTCAAGATTGATCTAAAAAAGGCTTTTGACTGCGTCGACTGGAGCTTCCTCAGAATCCTCCTTGCAAAAATCGGGTTAAGGCCTTCGGCTATTAGCTGGATTATGGCATGCGTCGAAATTGTTCATTTCTCTGTTATCATTAATGGAATCCCTTCTACTTTCTTTCAAGCTGAGAGAGGGCTCCGCCAGGGATGCCCTCTCTCGCCCCTCCTCTTTATTTTGGTGATGAATTCTCTTAGTACACACATCAATCATGTTGTTGCTCTAGGAAGATGTAAACCAGTCAAGATATGTAAGGACATCTCTCTCTCCCACAACTTCTTCGTTAACGATATTTTAATCTTTGCAATGCTGTGCAAATCCACTTGGGTATGTCTCTACGTGCTCTTTCAAAAGTTTCAAGCCGCCACAGGTCTCACGATTAATAATGGGAAATCAGTGCTATATCACAATGATTCAAACTCTGCAATAGCACATTGGATCGCAGACTGTTTTTGTATTAATCTCGCTCTCATTAAGGATGGTTTCTCATATTTGGGATTTCGCCTTAAAGCGAAGGGATACCGCTGCCAGGACTGGATTTGGTTGATTGAACGCTTCTACAACAAGATCTCTAGATGGGAAATGCGCTTTCTGTCCCTCGCTGGCATATTCATACTGGTACAGGCGGTGCTCTCCCAGCTTGCGGTCTATTGGGGCCACCTTTTCTTTCTTCTGGCCTCCATCACGAAGAAAATTTCGTCCATCGCTGCTAACTTCTTGTGGGGTGGTCGATCCTACCAAGCTAAATTTCATCTTGCCATGATGGATCTTATCACTAGACCGAAAAAGAATGGTGGATGGGGCCTTCTAAACATGAAGCTTTTTGGAAAAGCGCTCATTTGCAAATCTCTACACAGGGGTATATTCGGGAACAGTCCGTGGAGCACTCTTATCAAGCAAAGGTATCTAAAAGGTAGGAACATGGCATACTGGTTCAGAAGGTCTTCCCTCGGCATCAGAAATGGCTCCCCCATTTGGTGCAGTTTCAGAAAGATCCAATCGTTCTTCTTGGAGAATTTAAAATGGACAATTTTCTCTGGCTCATGTGTCCTCATTGGTATTGATCCTACCCTGTACAACTTAGAATCCATGATTCCACAGGTTTTACTCTCCTTCTTCCACTCAAAGGGCCTCTTCACCTGGTTCAAACTTATAGGCTCTTGGTCCTCTCTAGAACCCATCTGGAAAAGTGACCTTCAATTAGGCATCCCTCCTCCTCTCCGCCCTCTATGGTCCTCATTCACTAACGTCTTCTCTCACCGTGGGATCCTCCAACTGGGCACGAAGGATGAACTGATCTGGTCCCCCAATTCCAAAATCCACCCCATCACTGTCCGATTCCTCTACTCAGTCCTATCTTCCGATCTCCCTCCCTCCCCCACAATTTTTCCCGTCAAGCTCTGGAAAGCCCCCTGCCCTCTCAAATCCATCCTTTTTTCATGGCTTCTTTTCTCCAACAAGAACCTCTCCTGGGAAGTTCTCCAAAAGAAAGGTTGGCACGGTCCTGGAAGATGTCTACTCTGTCTGGCCGAAGCGGAAACGAACAATCACATGTTCTTTCAATGTGCCGCCTCCTCTGCAATCTGGTATGAGCTCTCCTTGATTTATGGTTTTCCTCACCGCCGTTTCTCCTCTGTACAGGAATCTTTCTTGTGGTGGGCCTCCCAATGCCCCAATTGGCATGCTCTCTTCATTCTTACCTACTGGCACATCTGGAAATGGCGAAATGGACGTGTTTTTCAGGGTTGCTGCTTGCCACTTGATTCCATTTTGCCCACAATTTCGGGATCCATGCCATCGGACTAAGCTGTCCGCCTCTTGTCGTCTTATATGACCCCTCTGTCATATTTCTACATACGTTACAGCAACTCTTCTCTCTTTGTGCATGTGTTTATATGCCTCTTTTCTGAACATTCTTGATATCTTTCTGATCTGCGCCTAAAGAACTATTTGGGATTTTGTCCTTCCCATGCACAACGTTTTGCTCAAACGTTTTTGGCTCTATCAGCTGAGGCCTATCTTCTACATGTAAATCTTGATAATTATATGATCTTAATATAATCCATACAGCTTTTCTCTCTGAAAAAAAAAAAAAAAAATGAAAACAACGAACAATAATTTTAGAATTAAGCCATAGCGTGATTCGTTACTCTAAAAAACCTTAAATATAAAAATGAAAACAATGAACAATAAATTTTTAATTATGCCATAGCGTGATTCCTGTGCTGAAAATTGACACATTGGGATGGAGAATCTCCACGGATTTTAAAGGTTTTAATTACATGTAATACCATGGACGGGCCACAGGTGAATAACCCATGAAACCATTTGACCTACTAACTTTGACTCTTTCATCAAACCAAGTTTAACTAACAATGCACTAGAAAAAATTGATAAACACATCGATTTATGATAAGCATAAAAAATTTTGAGACATGTTTTGGGCAATAATCACATCATAATTCATAGGTCACGGGTCTGAACCACCAAGTATGGTTCATCGTCAGGACAAGATGGTGATGAAGAACTAGATCATGACAACAAGTAGTAGAAACAACTATTTTTAATGAAAGGAAACTGTTATAGTTGACTGGACTATGGACCTAGAATTAGGGGAAATTTTATTAATTAGTTAATTTTTGGATTTATTTAATTTAAATCTATACGTAACTAATGATCCTCTAATAATGAACTTAAATTAAGGACCTAAAACTTAATAAATCATCTAAATTCTTTAATTTAAAACCAAATAAATTTGTATTATTATGGGATAAATAAATGTTTATTATCTATTAGTGAAATTAATTGGTTAACTTATTTATCAATATTATTTATATAAATATATACATAACCAAATATGCCTTATGGCAGTCCCCGTTCACCTAATTTCCCTTTTCTATTTGAATTTTTTTTTTAACTTGGTACTCATTACCTTTCTTTATTCATATTATTAGTATTTATTAAAACTTCCCTTATTTTTATTTATTAGGTTAGTTTAGGTTCTTAATTAATTTACTTCATTATACATGATATATAAATAAATATGTTTATTTATAAATGTAACTAAAAGAATCATAAGCATATATAATTTACATACATTTTTTCTTAAAAATAATTAATTGGTTAATTGATACAAATATGTTCATTCCTTATTTATCCCATAATTGACTTAGTAACTTATTCATCTAAATAAAAATAGATATAATTAAAAAACATAATTAAATCAAGCAAAAATAGATATAATTAAAAAACATATAAACTAATTAAATAATTAATCAATAAACTTTTATCCTAGCTTATCCCATAATCCTTCATATAAGAGTATTATTATAAATTTATTTTATTTAAATTAAAAGAGGATAAGACATATTTGGTTACGTATATATTTATATCGGTTGAGTTAACAATTAATTATTTAGGTAATAAACATTTATTTATCCCATAATATTATAAGTTTATTTAGTTTTAAATTAAAGAATTTAGATGATTTATTAAATTTAAGGTCCTTAAGTTAACTAATTAATTATTTAGGTAATAAACATTTATTTATCCCATAATAATATAAGTTTATTTAGTTTTAAATTAAAGAATTTAGATGATTTATTAAGTTTAAGGTCCTTAATTTAATTTCATTATTAGTAGATTCATTTAGTTAGGTATAGATTTAAATTAAATAAATCCAACAAATTAACTAATTGATTAATTAATTAACTAATTAATAAAATTTCCCCTAATTCTAGGTCCAGTCAATTGTAGTTGTAGTCCAATCAATTATAGTCATTTCCTTTGGCAAAAAGTAGCCGTTTCTAACCATTGGAATGAATAATCTCTCTATTTTAACTTGTTGTCATGATATGGTTCTTCATCTTGTCCTAACAATGAACCACACTTGCTTCGACCTATGAATTATGATGTGATTATTGCCGAAAACATGTCTCAAAAACTTGATATAAATCACAGAAGCCTAAATTCAATAAGCATCAGAATACTTACCTATTATTCATCTTACATTGCCCAAATAAAATAAAAACTAAACTAAACTAAACTAACTATAAAAATTAACTAAGCTCCAAGGGTTAGCTTAGTTGGTCAAAATTAGTGTCTTTCCATTTGGAGGTCATAGGGTCCAATCTCCTTGAAGTCCTTGGGGTCAAAAATGTACCTTCCCATCCGGAGCCAAATATAAATTATTAGGTTGGTAAATTTTAGATTATTACTATTATTAATGATAAAAGAAGTTATAATAAATGTTAAAAAAATGAGTCTATATTCATTTAACTTTAAATCTACATGAGTCTAGATTCATTTTAGATTATTACTATTATTAATGATAAAAGAAGCTATAATAAATGTTAAAAAAATGAGTCTAGATTCATTTAGATTTAAATCTACATGAGTCTAGATTCATTTAATTTTAGATTATTACTCTACATGAGTCTAGATTTATTTTAGATTATTACTATTATTAATGATAAAAGAAGTTATAATAAATGTTAAAAAAATGAGTCTAGATTCATTTAACTTTAGATCACGTTGGTAAATTTTAGATTATTACTATTATTAATGATAAAAGAAGCTATAATAAATGTTAAAAAATGAGTCTATCATTTTAGATTATTACTATTATTTATGATAAAAGAAGCTATAATAAATGTTAAAAAATGAGTCTATATTCATTTAACTTTAGATCTGTGAGATCCTACAAGGATCAAATCTCTTTTCACTCTAAAAGAAGTTTGCAACTCAAAATATTTGATTTCCTCTCCGCACTTGGTAACCCAAAGTCAAGATGGAAATACACTCAGTTTATTATTAATTCTAATTCTAATTTGACCATGTCAAAATGTTTTATTCATAACTATAATTTTTTATTTTATTTGATAATTTAATTTTTATTTCATAATTTAATTTTTATTTTATTTTATTTTGAGTTAGTGAAAATGTTTAGGGGACATTACAACATCTGGTGATATCTTGTCTTTTATATTTAATTTAAAAACTTTATAAATTAAACTAAAATAAGATATTTTGATTTTAAAATGAATTATGGTTTTTGGGCATGTGGTATTGATAGAGCACTATATTGGCCCATGGTATTGTAACAAACCATTTTATATGTTAATAACATGGATGGTAAAATGGGTTTGAATATCTATTCTTAAGAATATTGTTATCCTTGTTAACACCCAGGTTGTTCCCTATGACTCCCAAGGGAATACGGCCGGGGTAACCACTAACCAATCTTTGGATCACAGTTTCTAGCCAAACTGTAATCAGAGAGGGCTCTCTCTTTATGATTTATCTCTGTTATGATGGTGTTTTAGGCTAGCTATTATGCTCAGGTATTGGTTTATGTTTTTGGTTGAAGGATTTCTTTCAGGTCTTATGATATATTGTTTAGAGAGTAAAATACCATTGGGCAATGGAGTCTGGAGTTGTGAAATGATTTGATATGCAAGATTGGTGGTGTTCAAACTGCAGGGCCTATTGTGTATCTTAGACAAACAAAGTTAGCTTAAATGGTGATGTATGTCAACCAACATAAAGCAATTAAGAATTTTCTATTAAGCTGGTGAGGTGAAAGTGAACACGCTGCACAGGAGCAAACTTGAATTCCTGTGACAAAGGCCACTGTGAAAGGTGTATTCTGAAAGTGCAGCAATTAAGAATTACACTTATCTAGATTACAGATGAAGAAAACATTCATTAACAACACAGATTGAACTCAGGGTACTCACTGAAAGTTATTCTTTTTCCTTGTTGCTTAGTATTGAAAACCAGATAACATATATGGAATTTAACAAAACAAACAAATAACAGAGAGAGTTACAGAGACTTATTGTATGGTGAAATACACAGGAATCCAGCAGTTATCAACAGACACCAGAACGCATTCAACACTTCAGAAATCCAAGAAATTCCATCACTTTCTTTATTAAACCTCTGAAAGGATTACAGCATAAGAATTTCTTCAGGAGAAATCAACAACAACCCTTGCAAGCTCATGCAAAGGGGATTTTATAGAAATGCTTATACAAAATATCTCAGGCATTGAGTCATCTGAGAGAGAAAATATCTTCATAAATTCGTGCAGAAAGTAGAAAAGAAGTTATTACAACTTTGAATGCAGCATAAATGCTCTTTATGTCTGTCAGAGGATAATTTGACCTTTGGAGGTCATTGAGTCGGTTGAGCTGCTTTGCTTTAACGCTAAATAATGCGTCTTTATTTCTTGTTGCGCTGTATTTTCTCGGCCCTGCCACCTGTAGTTTTCTATTTCTGCTTTGTTGGCCAATACATCTGCTGAGTTGGCTCGGCTTTAATCCATAATGCATGCTGATTTTGTTAAACTATGCTCTGCATGACAACTGATATTTCTTAAGAAACAAAATTGGTGATGGCTCACTGTCTACAAAATCTTCTGTATTGCATTTGTCCACCAGTCTTGCGTAGGGAGTTGATGTCTGAGAATAGCATCCATTGTTTCCTCTGCCTCTGTATACTTGAAGAAATTGGGAGCCACCCCAAACAGGTGATTGATCTCATTCATTATAAAAAATAGATTCTCTACTCTATTATAGAGAGTCTGTCCTGTGGCTGGCCCTATTTCCTCTGAGGTGCTGGGCTTATCATTGATCTGGCTAGTGGCAAATGTATTGACCCTTTTAGCATATTGGTCATGTGTGAACAATCTCCCTGCGTTGTTCAGTAATCCAGGGAGTCCTCTGCTTTCTAACACTTGAAACTTTTCCAAAAACTTGTTCACCTCAATCTGCATATCCTGGGTTCTTCTTTCCAATGTCTGCACTAAGTTTCTCAGTGTGAGAACCCTTTTGACCATTTGGATAGTCTCAGTTCTATTTGTAATTCCCATGGTATCTAACTGAGAACTTGTTCTATGGTTAAGTACATTGATCATTCTGATGGCCACTTCAGGCATATTGCTCAATAAAGCTCTTGATCTGTGAACCTCCCTCTGTGCCTTTGGGATGAGCTCTAGTTGCTCATGGGTAGTTTCAATATATGGCCATTGCTCATTGATAGATTGACCAATGTTAGCCCACAGCACTATTTTAAGTTCAGCCACCACTTTATCTAACTTGAGCTCATTCTCTAGCTCTTTTATTTTGTTTTTGAGGGCTTTCACCTCCCTGTCCTTCTCTGCCACAGTTTGTTTGGATTTATCATATCTATCATTGATTTTGGATAACTTTTCCCTGGTCTCTTTTAACTCTGTCATTTGAGCTTCCAGGATTTAGATTTTGTTCTTCAGCTTTTGCATATCTAGGCTTTGGGCCTGCTCTGTAGTTGTTGGCGCTGCTGAAGTAGATGTTGCTGTTTGTTCGGTCTGTTGAGGAGGAGGGGCAGTGATAGGAGCAGTTTCCTCAAGATTGATGATCTGAGGAGGAGGCTGAGAAGTCTGCCCTTCTTCTCTTTGTTTCAGAGATGAATGTAACGCTGCCTTTGCAGCCTCTGATTCTCCCAATTTCTCTTGTGCCTGAACAAGCTGTTTATAAATGGAGATCAACAAATCTGTGGTGTCCTTCTCATGCCTTTGTTGGGCTACCTCATCTGTCTGAGGGTGAATGGTAGCTGGGATTTTGATTTTCTTCCTCATGGCAGCCATGTCAGCGTCCCTCAACTTCAAGATTTCCTGTATTCCTGAAATATCTTTGGGATCATGCCCAATTTCAATGATTATGTCTTCCAGGGACCTTATTCTGTTGTCCTTCGCCTGGGATGATGCCTTCTCCAATTCCAGTTGAGAGGTTGTGGCATTAAGGCTGCTCTTTAGTTTGTAATTTTCTAATGTTTCATCTGCCAAGGAGGCATACACCATCTCACCAGTCTGTTTATGCAGTTCAATTTTGTCCATTGGGTGTATGTCTTTGGCCATGACCTCCAGGTTGGTCCTGAGGTAATCTGAGGCAGATTGGGGATGCAGTGTTGTGGGCATAAAATGACTCATGATCATCTTGCCTTCACCTTCATCAAAGGCAGACATAAGACTTTGCTGATTGGTAGGAGCCATGTTTAGCAGATGATTGTACAGTTGTATTTTGATAGGATCATTCCTCCTTTTGATGTCTATAAATTGTTGTTTGATGCTTACTTGTCCTTCTTTTTGTTGGCTGGAGGAGCTGACCTCCCCTCCCATAGTCCTGTCCTGTTCCTGCTGGAAGGAACTTGCTGAAGCTTCTCTGCTGGGTAGGCCCATGCCCAATGCTTGTCTTATTGCTATGTCATCCTCTGAAAAATCATTCAATCTTTGTCTTTTTTCTCCCTGGTTAATAGATGAAGTCATGGGAGTTTCTCTATCCCTTTTTCTGCTTAAGTCATCCTTTTTTGGAGTTTGGAGGACCGAGGCATCAGTGGGGACTTCTGGCCTAGGAGGCACTATGTTCTGAGCCTGTTGCTCAGTGGAAGTTGGAGTATCAATTACTCTTTCCTGCTGTAAGGGCTGTTGTCTCTCATGTTGCCCTTCTTCTTGCTGCAAATCTTGTTGCTGTTGTTGCTTTGCCTGCTGCTGCCTTTCTTTATCTGTCTGCTCTTGAGTCACTAGAGGTGACTGCTCCTTCTCTTGATGTGGTTGCTCTGTCTCCATTTCCTTTTCTTTGCCTCTGCTGGATATATTTTCAGTGGCCTTGGTAGTTTGCTGCTTGGCAGTTGAGGAGGATTCAGCTGCTCCTGTTTGTGTGCTTGAAAGTGTGAATACCTGTGAACAAAGTTCAAGGTCAGCCATCTTCTTTAGATTCCTTAGTTCCCTCTTGTTTAGCTCTTCTTGTGACAAGGGCTCTTCTAAGGTCCCTCTCCTCCATTTGTCTTGGTTTGCATATTTTTCAATGTGAGGGATGCTATGGTGATCATAGGCAGATAACTTATATTTGAGCCTCCTCATAGATATGAAATGATTAGGGTCATAGGGTGCCCATATGAAACTGGTTTGTAGGCCAAGGGCCTCGAGCATTCTCTCTGCTTCCCTCCATCCTTGCTCCCTCTCGTTATAGATAAAATGGCCAAGTTGGCTTTTCACCTTCAACTGTGCTTTTTGCCTTTTCCTGAAAAGTGGAGCACATCAACTCTGCCAAATTGCCTAAAGTACTCTAGGGCAAATAGCCTCATAGGCACATACTTAGGTAATTTGAATGGAGGTAGATCACACCCATATATCCTGATGACAGTGTGGTTTTGGTAGAAGTACCAATCCCCAATGCTGTAAGCTTTGGACAGCTGAAGAATTCTCTGCATGTCATCAGTGAGCCTCGAAGGAGGTGAAATCATCAGCATTGTCATAGCTGGATGGATGAACAGATCCATGAATTCACAGTAAGTGTATGGAGACTCAGGTCTAATGTGGAAGACAGATGACCAGTAGACCACTGATCTGGGATTGCCTTGGGCATCCATTCTTTTGATTGAAAAATGAAATTTCTCATGTTGATGGTACAAGATCAAATGGTAAATGTAGGAGGTGTATCTGAACATCCTATCTCTCCTCAAATTCATCAATTGCTCATGAATCTTGTTTGATATGTAGGTGGCATAGTCATAGCAGATTGGTGACTTTCCAGGAGCAAACATAAGCATCATTACCAGCACAGTTGCATCAATATGCTCAATTGAACTATATCCCAAGATGGGAGAAATCATATCTGCAAGGTCTCTGCCCAGCTCATTGAGATATACATGAAGAATTGGAGGGTACATCACAATGTCAGATTTAATGTATAATTGATTAAATTTGATAATTTGAGCATCTGTGAGTTTATCCCCTTGTTTTATCAGGTTTACCAGTGACAAAGGAACCAACTTCTTCTGAGGGTTGAAGCAAAGCATGTCTCTGATAGCTTGAGGGGTAACATAGAAAAGTACTGAAACAGATGGGTCAACAACAGCCCTCTGAGAAACATCATATTGTTCAGCACAGAGGTGGATTAGTTCAGGGAACTGGTTGACCTGAGGGAGCTTGAAAATAGGGAGGAAAGAGTCCCATAAGCCCAATATATCTGTCCCATTTTCATGCTTGGCTTTCAACTCATTCAACAGATGAATGTGGAATTTGCTGCTCATAACATTTTCTTCTGTAATTTGGTAATCCATATCTGCCAAGGTTTGCCATTTCAAGTTCTTTTGAGGGGCATTCAGAGGCTGAACATTTAGTACTACAGGTGTCTCCATTGCACAAGAGGATTTTGAATTGAGTGCAAAGTGGTTTTGATTGAGCAGGACAGTACAGAGGAATGCCTCTGTACCAGGGAGGTGAAATTATCAGGAACAGAGAGTGGTTCTAGTAAATAGCAATTGAAATACTATTTGTAGTGCAACTAGGACAAATGTTTGGCCTCACTTTGTCTCTCACAGTAGTTAAATTTGGTTTGAATGAGTCTGCCGCGATTGCGCAGACAGAGCTTAGTTTTTTCAATGAAAATGTAGGTAAAACAAGGCTCGGCTAGTAGTTTTCGAGTTCACAACTGTCAAAGGGGCAGGTGCAGGGATTTCTGCCAGTGAATTCAAGAGTTTTCTCTGTTCTAAGCTCTTTCGAGGGACAAAACAGATAAATCAGGTACGTGAAGGATTTATGGCGGAAAATACCTGGTGAGGAGTAGGCAATGGTCATGGATGACTGTGGAAATGGCGCTCCTCCGGTCTCCTGGTCGAGTTCTGCAGGTTGGTGGACTTTGGACGTGAAAGTCGCATGCAGGAGAAACAATGTCTTTTGTGAGAAAAATGTGAAAAAACGCGAAATTTCACCATATTATTGGCTTTTTGGACTTTTGGCGCATTTTTCTGCTGACGTCAGCATGACGTCATAGGTGGGGTCAGGACCGGCTGACGTCATAGGTGAGGTGGCGGGCTCTGATTGGTCCACGGGGGTGGTGAAGTGGCATGCTAGGTCGGCAGATGGTCGGGCGCAAGGGTTGACGTGACGGCATGGTGGCAGTGACATGGGATGATGTGGAGGTGACGCAGTATGGGCGGAAATAGCCGAAACCGAAAACAGCCAGCGGTTTCATATCGCACCGCTTATGGTACGGGGGGGGGAATCTGTCAGACGTACCTCTGACGAGCTGTGGCGAGGACGCGTGGCTGCCGAGTGACGTAACCTTTTTACAGATATCGGACGATATCCGTCGGACGTGAGATCCGCTCCGATATCAACGCTGACCGTCGGATCTGGAGGGCTCGATCCAACGACTGTCGGGGAAGAGATGTGATGGGTAGATACGGCAGGTAAACGGCGGACGTCGGAGCCGTTCCGATGTGATAAGAGCCGTTGGATGCTCAAGATCCGATCGGACGGCTATCGGGCCGATAACATGCACTGTGGATATGGCAAAAGGCACGGCATTTATTTAATAGTTATTTTCGGGATGCACGCTTAGGCGAGGGGTCATCGGGGTATAGTGCTTTTGTAATGTTTTCAACGTATTTCCAAAAACAAATATATGCGCCAAGACTTTGGTTAAGCGGTCAAAAGTGGGTTTTTGGGTCTTTTTGTGATTTGAAAGGGGTTATGGGTAAAAAAGGGGCTTGTATAGGGTTTTTCTTGGCAAATAATGGTTTAGTGAGTGGAATGACTTGAGGCAAGGGGGGATAGATGAGGTGTAGGTTCATCCAAGTGGCCAGATGTCACTTTGATCCCTGACATAGGACTTATTGGCTATAATGCCAAGGGGAGGGTATTTATACAAAATTTGGGGTTTATACACCAAGGTGTTTAATATTAGTAGGGGAAAGGTGATATAGGGATTTACATAGTAAAGTTAGAGTTAATATGGATGGGGGGTGAATAAAGGGAGAAAACACTGAGTTTGTTTGTGAAACACTTGGTTTAAAGAGTAGATCAAAATGAAAAGATTTTTACACAAGAAATGTGGCTTTTGAATGAACAAGAACCACCATGAAACCATGATCTTCTTCCATGAATCTCAGCTGATGAGGGGATGTTAGTAATGAAATGGAAGGGGGAAGGAGGGAGGTTAGTCATGCTCCTTGTTGTAACTTGATGAAGATGAACACCTTGTCAATTGATATACTTTGCCTTGGTAAACACAGTTAACACATCTGCAATGGTAAAGATAACCTTTCTGCAACCCCAACTACTTACCCAACTACTTGCCTAGCATTTTTTATTTCTTCTTGGAGGGTGCACTTGGACTTGCAGACCCTTACTTGCCTTTTCTTTTCTTTGGCTTTTTCTTTGTTATTTCTATCTACCTCTACCCTTATTTCTTCCAAGGTCCCAGATTAAGCTGTTGGGAGCCTTTTCTTCTCTACCTGAACTATTTGTCTGCCAAGATTAAACAGTTTGGACAGACTTTCTTCTCTAATCTACAACTGCAAATTTAAACCATGGAATGATCCAGATTAGACTGTTGGACCATCCATCAAAATCTTAAGTCCATACCAAGCTATATACATAGATTGGATTCTCTTGGAAATATGTGATCTTTGAGTCATCAAAGCAGAGCATATTTGGTCCTTTCATAGCCAATCATGAAATATGAAACCTATTGGTATAGGTAGCTAACAGTGGCTCCACATGGGGATGGTTTTTCATTTGAAATACCAAGAACAGCAGGTCAGAATGCCTTGGCCTTTTACTGCTTTTATGAACTTGAAGTTTTGCTGCCTTGAGATGCCAAAATTGTGTACTTCTCTTCTTGGTAAACCTCTGATTCTTTTCACCTTTTGTTGACAACTAATAACACTTGAGAAACTGCATTTTACAATTTAACAGAGAGTAATATATACACTTGGGTATGTACAATGGAAGCTGTTGCACTTAGGGTGGTATTCAAAATAGTGCTTCAGCATCCTGCCATTCACAGGACCTTCATCCAAGTCAGTTTCACTAAGACTTTTGAGGAAGTAAGTATTGTTTCCTTGCACTGCTTGGACAGCAAATGGTCCTCTCCATAAGGAATCAAATTTTCCATGTTTTCCTTTGTCCTCTCTCCTTGCATCCCACTTGAGGAGTTTATCACCAACATTAAAATCTTCTGCTTTGGTTCTTCTGTCAAAGGCTTTCTTTAGTTTTTCTCGTAATACCTGAACTCTGCTGAAAACTTGATCTCTGGTTTGCTGCAAACATATGATTTGATTTATCCTTCTTTGCATATCATTTGGTTCAGCTTGGCTTTCTTGGAGAAGCTTCATAACAGGCACTCCTAAGGATGAGGGGAATTTGGCCTCTAATCCATAAACCAATTCATATGGGCTGGTCCCAATTGATCTCTTGGTTGTTAGTCTATCTGCCCATAAGGCATTCACAAGCTTCTTATGCCAATTCTTTTTGTTCTCTTCAAGTACCTTCTTTATAATGTTTACAAGGCTTTTGTTTGATGATTCAGCAAGGCCATTTCCTTGGGGATAGTATGCAGTAGAATGGCCCAAAGTAATATGAAATTTGTGGCAGAAGTTCACCATCTTCTTGGATCTGAAAGCAGCAGCATTGTCCGTTATTATTTTGTCAGGACAACCAAATCTAGCCAGTATGTTGTTCTCCAAGAACTGAATGATTACTGAATCATTTGCTTGCCTGCATGGGGCAGCTTCAATCCACTTAGTAAAGTAGTCTGTGGCTGTTAAGATCCATCTATGTTGGCCTGAAGACGAGGGATGAATTTCCCCAATGAAGTCCAATCCCCATTGTTGAAAAGGTCTCTCTGTTGCAATAGGTCTTAAAGGAAGTGGCAGCAGTTGTCTTTTTCCCTCAAACACTTGGCATTTGTGACATGATGTGATGAATTTCTTGACATCAGAGAACATGGTGGGCCAGTAGTACCCAGCCCTTAGTATTTTATCCACAGTGGACTTCCAGTACAAGTGTCCACCACAGTCTCCTGCATGAAACTCTTGCATGATATTGTTAATTTCATTCTCAATTAAACAATGCAGCAATATACCTTCATGGTTTTTCCAAAGCAAATTGCCATCCATCACACAAAATCTTGATGTTTTCATTTTTAAGAACCTACACTTAGTTTTGGACAGTCCTGGGGGAGCACACAGGTTTTGTAACACATAACAGATATCAGAATACCAGGGGGATTGTTCAAAGGCTACATTGATCTTTGGAGTCGCCAGCTCTGTTTCACTGTCCAGCTGATTGATGTCTAAGGCTTGAAAATTTGTTTCTGTCATTAATTTGGCCAAGCCTTGCCCTTTTATTAGTTTTGTAGGTTTTATCTCAATGTCAAATTCCAAGATGCTGGCAATCCATTTTCCTCTTCTGCCTTCTAAATTCTCTTGGGTGAGAATGTCTTTGACAATAGGACTTGGCACATATGCTTTGACATGGGAATAAAGGATATAAATCCTAAAGTCTTTAATTGCTTTGACTAAAGCATAAGCTTGTTTTTCCATGATTTGATACTTCAAAGGTGCATCTCTGAGAGCTTTGCTAAAGAAAGCAATTGGCTTCTCATTTCCTTGGTCATCCTTTTGTAATAGAACAGCAGCAATAGTATGTTGGGAAGCAAAAGAGAAAATGATAAATTCTCTGTCAAACTGAGGATTGGTCAAGACTGGGGTTTGGGTAAGGGCCAATTTTATACCTTCAAATGCTTGATTGGCTTCAACAGTCCACTTTACTTTTGAATCCTTTTTCAGCATGTTATTTAATAATCTGATTAGCTCTGCTAGGTTTGGGATAAACCTTCTCAAGAAATTGATTTTTCCCAAGAATCCTTGTAATTCTTTGACATTCCTTGGGTGAGGCATTTGCAGGATAGCTTGTATCCTATCTGGGTCAATTCTAATGCCATCTTTTGAGATGATGTGTCCTAAGAGCTTGCCTTCTTCTAAACCAAAGAGGGACTTCTTAGGATTCAAGGAGATTCCATATTTTCTGCATTTTAGGAAGATCTGTCTTAGATGTTTTATATGTTCTTGGTCTGATTTTGAGAAAGGTGTTAGGTCATCTAGATAAATGACTAAAAAGTCATGAATCTCCTTTGCAAAAGCAATGTCCATTGCTCTTTGAAATGTTGCCCCTGCATTTTTCAATCCAAAAGGCATCTTTACATATTTGAAAGTTCCCCATGGGGTTGTAAATGTTGTTTTGTCCTGATCATCAGGGTGAACTAAGATCTGGTTGAAACCTGAAAATCCATCCAGTAATGAGATCCTTGAGGCCCCTACCACCCTTTGAAGAATGTGATCCATCTTGGGTAAGGGGTAGTTGTCTTTTAAGGATACTTGGTTTAGATTCCTTAAGTCCACACACAGCCTAATCTCACCAGTCTTTTTTCTTGTAGGGACTAAGTTGGAGATCCATTCAGAGAATCTGATTGGTGCTATGATGCCTGCCTTGAACATTTTTTGTACCTCTTGTTCCATTGCTGGGAGAAGCATAGGATTGATTCTCCTCAGTTTTTGTTTAAAGGGCTTTTGATCAGGTTTGAGAGGGATAGTGTGTTGGATTACAGAGGTGTCATAGGCCTTTAGGTCCTCATAGCTCCATGCAAAAACATCCTGGAACTCTTTGAAGAGGTCAATGTATTTTGGCTTTTGGTCAGGAGGTAAGGAAGCAGATAATTTAATTATCTTGGGTTTGTCAATTGTACCTATGTTGCATTCTTCAATGGCTGCATTTAGGGGCTGCATTTTTGGTTTTCTAGGAATATCATTTGAATCAAAGATGTCCTCTAGTGGGGTTAGGCCTGTTGGTAGAAAATTGTCTTTTAGCTCAATGATTTCAGTTTCAGTATTGGACACTCCCTCTTCCCAGTCAACTTGTTGAATTTGCTGGATGTTTTCTATATTGAAAATAGTTGGATTCAGCATTTGTTTTGCAGTTCTAGGTGATATTGGCTGAGCAGTCTGTTGAAACTGTATTTGTGATGGACTTGCTCCATCAAGTATTTGTGATTGACTTGCTGTCTCAAGTATTTGTGATTGACTTGCTGTCTCAAGTATTTGTGATTGACTTGCTGTCTCATTGTCTATATTTAGTCCTGCAAATTTTCGCTGCAGAGTTAAAAAATGGTTTATTTGCTTGTCATCCTCAAATACTTGCCAATCATTGATGTTGTTTGGAATGGAGGGTCTGTGTTTTACCTCAGCTGTAAAACAATGGTGGGGCTCAAAGGGAAACTTGCAGGTACTTGCAAAGGTGGCTAAACTATGAGCATGTAGATTTTGGGTTCTGGGAATTTTAGTAATTTGGAATTCAGAGAAAAAGTTTAGTACCTCAGCAACAGCAGACCTATAAGTCCTTAGTCTTTTGTCATTAGTGACAAAGTTTCCTTTCACTTGTTGGATAACTAAATCTGAATCTCCCATGATTGAAACCCTGGCAGCTTGTAAGAATTTTGCCAACTTGAGTCCTAGTAAAGAAGCTTCATATTCTGCCATGTTATTAGTACATCTGAAATTCAATCTATAGGCTCTGCCTTCTGCATGACTATTTTCTTTATTGTGTACCCAAACTCCAGCTCCTGCCCCCAATTTGTTGACTGAGCCATCAAATTCAAGGAACCATAGAATATCTTGTTGGGAAGGAGATTTTATGATTTGTTCATGGGCTGGTAATGTAAGTAGCAATTGTGGTTTTTTCTCTAGCTTGTCTTTTAGGACAGTCTCCTTGTTTGATTGGATTTTCTTGACAACTAAGGCAGCAGCACTATCTGATGTTTGATTGACTGTTGTTTCATGAGTGGTACTACTTTCATTTGCATCTTCCTCTTGTATGAATATCTTGGTTTCAACTTCACCTTTTGAGGGAGTAGTGGTATCATTGAAGATAATGTATGAGTCTATGTCTGAATGGACAGCATATATAGGAAAATTTTGAGGTTTTTCTTCACTGCTGACCATGTACTTCATTAGTGTTTCTCTGTACAGTCTTTTTGGTTGCCCAAACACAGAGATGGTGGCATATGACATGTCTAATTGTAGGGAACCTTGGAGTTTGGCCCCCCATGATCTTGATAACAGCATTCCATACTTAGGCGGGATATCAGCAACTACCACATCCATTAGGATTGTCTTATTTGGGTATTGAACTAGGGACACACATAAGTCTTTTATGAGACCTAGACACTTGACTTGGCTGGAGTCGAAGGAAAACAGATCCTTGTATGGTCTTGTTATGTCTAAATTCAATCTCTCCATGACTGCTTTTGGCATGAGATTGTGAGAGGCACCTGAGTCAAACATTGCATTATGTAATATTTTGTCATGAATATGTGAACTGACATAGAAAAGCAGTACCCCTGTGACTACTGTTTTTCCATCCACTTCTGGGCCGAACAGGAGTTCTGGGGTGTCATCCAGCACATTTACATCATCTTTGTTGCTAGTGAGTTGTAGGGACCTTTTGATTTGCAATTTATAGATGTCATGCTTGGCTAATTCCAAGAGAGGAATAGTTATTTTTATTTTGCCAATTTATGTTTCAAGATCAAAAGGTTTTTCAGATTGGGTCTTGGGGTTATAGGTGACAGTTCTTTCCTTGTTCATTACATCTTCTTCTTGATTTTTGTTTTGACTTTGGGACTTATCCTTTTTACTCATCTCTTGAGGAGTAACGTTTAAATTAGGATGAGAAGATGAAGTGTGCAGAGACTGTTGTCTTAAGGACAGTGGCTCAGTGATTTCTTCAACAATCACTTCTTCTGTAGGTGAATTTATTTTGTCATTAGGTTCTATGACTATAACTCTTTCAGGCTGCTGATCATCCTTTTTCTTTTCAGGCTGGCTAACATTCACAGTTCTGCTCCTTAGTTTGTACTGTTTATGGACTTCATAAACGGCAGTGTCATAGCCTTGTTTAAAGTCAAAGGATTCACCTGATTTAGTTTGGAACAGTTTGATTTCCTCATCCTCATGGTCTTCTTGTGTTAAGAAAACTTGACTTTCACCATCTAGCCCTATTAAATTAATCTCAGGATCTTCATTGGGCTCTGCTGAAGTGGAGGTTTCAGCATAATTTTCTTGGAAAGGGGGTCTTATATCTTGATCAGCACTGGTTTTGCCAATGCCTGGGTTTTGAGTTCTCCTAAAATTTGGATTCCTAGGAGGGTTGTTTTGTGGTGCTTCCCATGATGATTTTCTTTCAACCGATTCCACTCTATCACCTAATCTTTTCATTCCATTTAATATGGCATCAAGCTTTTGATCAAAGGCAGAGGGTTCCTCTTTGAAAACAGTCCTCTTTTCCAACCTTGCCCTGTTTCTTTTGGCAATCAGGTTGGCTTCCACTGTGACAGCAACCCTCTGGGCCTCTTCAAGGGACTGACAGTCTCTTTCCTTCAACTGATAGGCCATGTCAGGGTCAAAACCATCAGGGAATTTGTACAAGGCTAAATCAGGAGGAGGCCTTAAATTTTGTGGAATTGAGTTATATACATTGTTAAATCTTGCACAATACTCCAAAACAGTCTCTTGGGGACCTCTTTTGATAGTATCATATTCCCCAAGTATGTGCAGAGGATCTTTCTTCTTCTCCCATCTACTAGTAAAGGCTTGATACAGTTCAGCAGGAGTTGTAATGGAGTTTGCATTCAGGGATCTAAACCAAGTTCTTACGTCCCCAGTTAGGCTTTGAACAAATATCCTCATTCTGACATTGTCATCATCTATTTCATAGGTCTCAAAATGGTCTTGCATCCTCTTGGCATGCTGGGCAGCCGTCAGAGGGCCATTGGAGTCAAAATATGAAATTTTGGTTTGGTAATCTTGGGGTAGGGCTGCAGCATTAGCTGGTATCTGCAGTGGTGCATATCTGTTGGCCATATTTACAGGATTTAGAGGATTTACAGGGGTAGCTGGGACAATAGGAACAGTGGGTATCACAAGGGTAACAAGTAGGGGTGAACTTAGAAGGTTGGTCAAGGGGATATGTGCACTGGATGAAGATATGAGAGGGGGACTTTGAGATGTGGATGGTGAACTAGGGGAACTAGGGGTAGATCTGAAAAGGACCTTGCATGGAGTAGGTATAAGGCTAGCATGATCTGGCTTTGAAGTCAAATCAGCAGGCTGCTCGTGCTTTTGCTGCCTCCTAATGTTTCTTGGGATGGTATTTGGATTATCAACAATGGTAGGTGGATTTGGGTCAGGATTTGCCCTAGTATGCCGTGGATTTTTCTTAGGAGCCAGTTTCTAACTGTTTTTTAGGATTTTACAGGAAATTTTATATCTAAAAGGACTGGATGAAGATTTTGGAATGGCAATATACTCTCAGAGCAAAGATGAAGATTCCCTAACCAAGCTCCTCCCTAAAACTGTTAATGTGATACAAAAACAGATTAAAGGCCTCTTGACTTATTTCAGGCTTGATAGTAGCTTATGGAAGATATATAGTAATTTAAAACCTCAAACGTCCCCAGTGGAGTCGCCAATTATGTTAACACCCAGGTTGTTCCCTATGACTCCCAAGGGAATACGGCCGGGGTAACCACTAACCAATCTTTGGATCACAGTTTCTAGCCAAACTGTAATCAGAGAGGGCTCTCTCTTTATGATTTATCTCTGTTATGATGGTGTTTTAGGCTAGCTATTATGCTCAGGTTTTGGTTTATGTTTTGGTTGAAGGATTTCTTTCAGGTCTTATGATATATTGTTTAGAGAGTAAAATACCATTGGGCAATGGAGTCTGGAGTTGTGAAATGATTTGATATGCAGGATTGGTGGTGTTCAAACTGCAGGGCCTATTGTGTATCTTAGACAAACAAAGTTAGCTTAAATGGTGATGTATGTCAACCAACAGAAAGCAATTAAGAATTTTCTATTAAGCTGGTGAGGTGAAAGTGAACACGCTGCACAGGAGCAAACTTGAATTCCTGTGACAAAGGCCACTGTGAAAGGTGTATTCTGAAAGTACAGCAATTAAGAATTACACTTATCTAGATTACAGATGAAGAAAACATTCATTAACAACACAGATTGAACTCAGGGTACTCACTGAAAGTTATTCTTTTTCCTTGTTGCTTAGTATTGAAAACCAGATAACATATATGGAATTTAACAAAACAAACAAATAACAGAGAGAGTTACAGAGACTTATTGTTTGGTGAAATACACAGGAATCCAGCAGTTATCAACAGACACCAGAACGCATTCAACACTTCAGAAATCCAAGAAATTCCATCACTTTCTTTATTAAACCTCTGAAAGGATTACAGCATAAGAATTTCTTCAGGAGAAATCAACAACAACCCTTGCAAGCTCATGCAAAGGGGATTTTATAGAAATGCTTATACAAAATATCTCAGGCATTGAGTCATCTGAGAGAGAAAATATCTTCATAAATTCGTGCAGAAAGTAGAAAAGAAGTTATTACAACTTTGAATGCAGCATAAATGCTCTTTATGTCTGTCAGAGGATAATTTGACCTTTGGAGGTCATTGAGTCGGTTGAGCCGCTTTGCTTTAACGCTAAATAATGCGTCTTTATTTCTTGCTGCGCTGTATTTTCTCGGCCCTGCCACCTGTAGTTTTCTATTTCTGCTTTGTTGGCCGATACATCTGCTGAGTTGGCTCAGCTTTAATCCATAATGCATGCTGATTTTGTTAAACTGTGCTCTGCATGACAACTGATATTTTTTAAGAAACAAAATTGGTGATGGCTCACTGTCTACAAAATCTTCTGTATTGCATTTGTCCACCAGTCTTGCGTAGGGAGTTGATGTCTGAGAATAGCATCCATTGTTTCCTCTGCCTCTGTATACTTGAAGAAATTGGGAGCCACCCCAAACAGGTGATTGATCTCATTCATTATAAAAAATAGATTCTCTACTCTATTATAGAGAGTCTGTCCTGTGGCTGGCCCTGTTTCCTCTGAGGTGTTGGGCTTATCATTGATCTGGCTAGTGGCAAATGTATTGACCCTTTTAGCATATTGGTCATGTGTGAACAATCTCCCTGCGCTGTTCAGTAAGCCAGGGAGTCCTCTGCTTTCTAACACTTGAAACTTTTCCAAAAACTTGTTCACCTCAGTCTGCATATCCTGGGTTCTTCTTTCCAATGTCTGCACTAAGTTTCTCAGTGTGAGAACCATTTTGACCATTTGGATAGTCTCAGTTCTGTTTGTAATTCCCATGGTAGCTAACTGAGAACTTGTTCTATGGTTAAGTACATTGATCATTCTGGTGGCCACTTCAGGCATATTGCTCAATAAAGCTCTTGATCTGTGAACCTCCCTCTGTGCCTTTGGGATGAGCTCTAGTTGCTCATGGGTAGTTTCAATATATGGCCATTGCTCATTGATAGATTGACCAATGTTAGCCCACAGCACTATTTTAAGTTCAGCCACAACTTTATCTAACTTGAGCTCATTCTCTAGCTCTTTTATTTTGTTTTTGAGGGCTTTCACCTCCCTGTCCTTCTCTGCCACAGTTTGTTTGGATTTATCATATCTATCATTGATTTTGGATAACTTTTCCCTGGTCTCTTTTAACTCTGTCATTTGAGCTTCCAGTATTTGGATTTTGTTCTTCAGCTTTTGCATATCTAGGCTTTGGGCCTGCTCTGTAGTTGTTGGCGCTGCTGAAGTAGATGTTGTTGTTTGTTCGGTCTGTTGAGGAGGAGGGGCAGTGATAGGAGCAGTTTCCTCAAGATTGATGATCTGAGGAGGAGGCTGAGAAGTCTGCCCTTCTTCTCTTTGTTTCAGAGATGCCTGTAATGTTGCCTTTGCAGCCTCTGATTCTCCCAATTTCTCTTGTGCCTGAACAAGCTGTTTATAAATGGAGATCAACAAATCTGTGGTGTCCTTCTCATGCCTTTGTTGGGCTACCTCATCTGTCTGAGGGTGAATGGTAGCTGGGATTTTGATTTTCTTCCTCATGGCAGCCATGTCAGCGTCCCTCAACTTCAAGATTTCCTGTATTCCTGAAATATCTTTGGGATCATGCCCAATTTCAATGATTATGTCTTCCAGGGACCTTATTCTGTTGTCCTTCGCCTGGGATGATGCCTTCTCCAATTCCAGTTGAGAGGCTGTGGCATTAAGGCTGCTCTTTAGTTTGTAATTTTCTAATGTTTCATCTGCCAAGGAGGCATACACCATCTCACCAGTTTGTTTATGCAGTTCAATTTTGTCCATTGGGTGTATGTCTTTGGCCATGACCTCCAGGTTGGTCCTGAGGTAATCTGAGGCAGATTGGGGATGCAGTGTTGTGGGCATAAAATGACTCATGATCATTTTGCCTTCACCTACATCAAAGGCAGACATAAGTCTTTGCTGATTGGTAGGAGCCATGTTTAGCAGATGATTGTACAGCTATATTTTGATAGGATCATTCCTCCTTTTGATGTCTATAAATTGTTGTTTGATGCTTACTTGTCCTTCTTTTTGTTGGCTGGAGGAGCTGACCTCCCCTCCCATAGTCCTGTCCTGTTCCTGCTGGAAGGAACTCGCTGAAGCTTCTCTGCTGGGTGGGCCCATGCCCAATGCTTGTCTTATTGCTATGTCATCCTCTAAAAAATCATTCAATCTTTGTCTTTTTTCTCCCTGGTTAATAGATGAAGTCAGGGGAGTTTCTCTATCCCTTTTTCTGCTTAAGTCCTCGTTTTGTGGAGTTTGGAGGACTGAGGCATCAGTGGTGACTTCTGGCCTAGGAGGCACTATGTTCTGAGCCTGTTGCTCAGTGGAAGTTGGAGTATCAATTACTCTTTCCTGCTGTAAGGGTTGTTGTCTGTCATGTTGCCCTTCTTCTTGCTGCAAATCTTGTTGTTGTTGTTGCTCTGCCTGTTGCTGCCTTTCTTTATCTGTCTGCTCTTGAGTCACTGGAGGTGACTGCTCCTTCTCTTGATGTGGTTGCTCTGTCTCCATTTCCTTTTCTTTGCCTCTGCTGGATATATTTTCAGTGGCCTTGGTAGTTTGCTGCTTGGCAGTTGAGGAGGATTCAGCTGCTCCCGTTTGTGTGCTTGGAAGTGTGAATACCTGTGAACAAAGTTCAAGGTCAGCCATCTTCTTTAGATTCCTTAGTGCCCTCTTGTTTAGCTCTTCTTGTGACAAGGGCTCTTCTAAGGTCCCTCTCCTCCATTTGTCTTGGTTTGCATATTTTTCAATGTGAGGGATGCTATGGTGATCATAGGCAGATAACTTATATTTGAGCCTCCTCATAGATATGAAATGATTAGGGTCATAGGGTGCCCATATGAAATTGGTTTGTAGGCCAAGGGCCTTGAGCATTCTCTCTGCTTCCCTCCATCCTTGCTCCCTCTCGTTATAGATAAAATGGCCAAGTTGGCTTTTCACCTTCAACTGTGCTTTAATGCCTTTTCCTGAAAAGTGGAGCACATCAACTCTGCCAAATTGCCTAAAGTACTCTAGGGCAAATAGCCTCATAGGCACATACTTAGGTAATTTGAATGGAGGTAGATCACACCCATATATCCTGATGACAGTGTGGTTTTGGTAGAAGTACCAATCCCCAATGCTGTAAGCTTTGGACACCTGAAGAATTCTCTGCATGTCATCAGTGAGTCTTGGAGGAGCTGAACTCATCAGCATTGTTATAGCTGGATGGATGAACAGATCCATGAATTCACAGTAAGTGTATGGAGACTCGGGTCTAATGTGGAAGACAGATGACCAGTAGACCACTGATCTGGGATTGCCTTGGGCATCCATTCTTTTGATTAAAAAATGAAATTTCTCATGTTGATGGTACAAGATCAAATGGTAAATGTAGGAGGTGTATCTGAACATCCTATCTCTCCTCAAATTCATCAATTGCTCATGAATCTTGTCTGATATGTAGGTGGCATAGTCATAGCAGATTGGTGACTTGCCAGGAGCAAACATAAGCATCATTACCAGCACAGTTGCATCAATATGCTCAATTGAACTATATCCCAAGATGGGAGAAATCATATCTGCAAGGTCTCTGCCCAGCTCATTGAGATATACATGAAGAATTGGAGGGTACATCACAATGTCAGATTTAATGTATAACTGAATAAATTTGATAATTTGAGCATCTGTGAGTTTATCCCCTTGTTTTATCAGGTTTACCAGTGACAAAGGAACCAACTTCTTCTGAGGGTTGAAGCAAAGCATGTCTCTGATAGCTTGAGGGGTAACATAGAAAAGTACTGAACCAGATGGGTCAACAACAGCCCTCTGAGAAACATCATATTGTTCAGCACAGAGGTGGATTAGTTCAGGGAACTGGTTGACCTGAGGGAGCTTGAAAATAGGGAGGAAAGAGTCCTATAAGCCCAATATATATGTCCCATTTTCATGCTTGGCTTTCAACTCATTCAACAGATGAATGTGGAATTTGCTGCTCATAACCTTTTCTTCTGTAATTTGGTAATCCATATCTGCCAAGGTTTTCCATTTCAAGTTCTTTTGAGGGGCATTCAGAGGCTGAACATTTAGTACTACAGGTGTCTCCATTGCACAAGAGGATTTTGAATTGAGTGCAAAGTGGTTTTGATTGAGAAGGACAGTACAGAGGAATGCCTCTGTACCAGGGAGGTGAAATTATCAGGAACAGAGAGTGGTTCTAGTAAATAGCAATTGAAATACTATTTATAGTGCAACTAGGACCAATGTTTGGCCTCTCTTTGTCTCTCTCAGTAGTTAAATTTGGTTTGAATGAGTCTGCCGCGATTGCGCAGTCAGAGCTTAGTTTTTTCAATGAAAATGCAGGTAAAACAAGGCTCGGCTAGTAGTTTTCGAGTCCACAACTGTCAAAGGGGCAGGTGCAGGGATTTCTGCCGGTGAATTCAAGCGTTTTCTCTGTTCTAAGCTCTTTCGAGGGACAAAACAGATAAAGCAGGTACGTGAAGGATTTATGGCGGAAAATACCTGGTGAGGAGTAGGCAATGGTCACGGATGACTGTGGAAATGGCGCTCCTCCGGTCTCCTGGTCGGGTTCTGCAGGTTGGTGGACTTTGGACGTGAAAGTCGCATGCAGGAGCAACAATGTCTTTTGTGAGAAAAATGTGAAAAAACGCGAAATTTCACCATATTATTGGCTTTTTGGACTTTTGGCGCGTTTTTCTGCTGACGTCAGCATGACGTCGTAGGTGGGGTCAGGACCGGCTGACGTCATAGGTGAGGTGGCGGGCTCTGATTGGTCCACGGGGGTGGTGAAGTGGCATGCCAGGTCGGCAGATGGTCGGGCGCAAGGGTTGACGTGACGGCATGGTGGCAGTGACGTGGGATGATGTGGAGGTGACGTAGTATGGGCGGAAATAGCCGAAACCGGAAACAGCCAGCGGTTTCATATCGCACCGCTTATGGTACGGGGGGGGAATCTGTCAGACGTACCTCCGACGAGCTGTGGCGAGGACGCGTGGCTGCCGAGTGACGTAACCTTTTTACGGATATCGGACGATATCCGTCGGACGTGAGACCCGCTCCGATATCAACGCTGACCGTCGGATCTGGAGGGCTCGATCCAACGGCTGTCGGGGAAGAGATGTGATGGGTAGATACGGCGGGTAAACGGCGGACGTCGGAGCCGTTCCGATGTGATAAGAGCCGTTGGATGCTCAAGATCCGATCGGACGACTATCAGGCCGATAACATGCACTGTGGATATGGCAAAAGGCGCGGCATTTATTTAATAGTTATTTTCGGGATGCGCGCTTAGGCGGGGGGTCATCGGGGTATAGTGCTTTTGTAAGGTTTTCAACGTATTTCCAAAAACAAATATATGCGCCAAGACTTTGGTTAAGCGGTCAAAAGTGGGTTTTTTGGGTCTTTTTGTGATTTGAAAGGGGTTATGGGTAAAAAAGGGGCTTGTATAGGGTTTTTCTTGGCAAATAATGGTTTAGTGAGTGGAATGACTTGAGGCAAGGGGGGATAGATGAGGTGTAGGTTCATCCAAGTGGCCAGATGTCACTTTGATCCCTGACATAGGACTTATTGGCTATAATGCCAAGGGGAGGGGTATTTATACAAAATTTGGGGTTTATACACCATGGTGTTTAATATTAGTAGGGGAAAGGTGATATAGGGATTTACATAGTAAAGTTAGAGTTAATATGGATGGGGGTGAATAAAGGGAGAAAACACTGAGTTTGTTTGTGAAACACTTGGTTTAAAGAGTAGATCAAAATGAAAAGATTTTTACACAAGAAATGTGGCTTTTGAATGAACAAGAACCACCATGAAACCATGATCTTCTTCCATGAATCTCAGCTGATGAGGGGATGTTAGTAATGAAATGGAAGGGGGAAGGAGGGAGGTTAGTCATGCTCCTTGTTGTAACTTGATGAAGATGAACACCTTGTCAATTGATAGACTTTGCCTTGGTAAACACAGTTAACACATCTGCAATGGTAAAGATAACCTTTCTGCAACCCCAACTACTTACCCAACTACTTGCCTAGCATTTTTTATTTCTTCTTGGAGGGTGCACTTGGACTTGCAGACCCTTACTTGCCTTTTCTTTTCTTTGGCTTTTTCTTTGTTATTTCTATCTACCTCTACCCTTATTTCTTCCAAGGTCCCAGATTAAGCTGTTGGGAGCCTTTTCTTCTCTACCTGAACTATTTGTCTGCCAAGATTAAACAGTTTGGACAGACTTTCTTCTCTAATCTACAACTGCAAATTTAAACCATGGAATGATCCAGATTAGACTATTGGACCATCCATCAAAATCTTAAGTCCATACCAAGCTATATACATAGATTGGATTCTCTTGGAAATATGTGATCTTTGAGTCATCAAAGCAGAGCATATTTGGTCCTTTCATAGCCAATCATGAAATATGAAACCTATTGGTATAGGTAGCTAACAGTGGCTCCACATGGGGATGGTTTTTCATTTGAAATACCAAGAACAGCAGGTCAGAATGCCTTGGCCTTTTACTGCTTTTATGAACTTGAAGTTTTGCTGCCTTGAGATGCCAAAATTGTGTACTTCTCTTCTTGGTAAACCTCTGATTCTTTTCACCTTTTGTTGACAACTAATAACACTTGAGAAACTGCATTTTACAATTTAATAGAGAGTATAATATACACTTGGGTATGTACAATGGAAGCTGTTGCACTTAGGGGTGGTATTCAAAATAGTGCTTCAGCATCCTGCCATTCACAGGACATTCATCCAAGTCAGTTTCACTAAGACTTTTGAGGAAGTAAGTATTGTTTCCTTGCACTGCTTGGACAGCAAATGGTCCTCTCCATAAGGAATCAAATTTTCCATGTTTTCCTTTGTCCTCTCTCCTTGCATCCCACTTGAGGACTTTATCACCAACATTAAAATCTTCTGCTTTGGTTCTTCTGTCAAAGGCTTTCTTTAGTTTTTCTTGTAATACCTGAACTCTGCTGAAAACTTGATCTCTGGTTTGCTGCAGACATATGATTTGATTTATCCTTCTTTGCATATCATTTGGTTCAGCTTGGCTTTCTTGGAGAAGCTTCATAACAGGCACTCCTAAGGATGAGGGGAATTTGGCCTCTAATCCATAAACCAATTCATATGGGCTGGTCCCAATTGATCTCTTGGTTGTTAGTCTATCTGCCCATAAGGCATTCACAAGCTTCTTATGCCAATTCTTTTTGTTCTCTTCAAGTACCTTCTTTATAATGTTTACAAGGCTTTTGTTTGATGATTCAGCAAGGCCATTTCCTTGGGGATAGTATGCAGTAGAATGGCCCAAAGTAATATGAAATTTGTGGCAGAAGTTCACCATCTTCTTGGATCTGAAAGCAGCAGCATTGTCCGTTATTATTTTGTCAGGACAACCAAATCTAGCCAGTATGTTGTTCTCCAAGAACTGAATGATTACTGAATCATTTGCTTGCGTGCATGGGGCAGCTTCAATCCACTTAGTAAAGTAGTCTGTGGCTGTTAAGATCCATCTATGCTGGCCTGAAAACGAGGGATGAATTTCCCCAATGAAGTCCAATCCCCATTGTTGAAAAGGTCTCTCTGTTGCAATAGGTCTTAAAGGAAGTGGTAGCAGTTGTCTTTTTCCCTCAAACACTTGGCATTTGTGACATGATGTGATGAATTTCTTGACATCAGAGAACGTGGTGGGCCAGTAGTACCCAGCCCTTAGTATTTTATCCACAGTGGACTTCCAGTACAAGTGTCCACCACAGTCTCCTGCATGACACTCTTGCATGATATTGTTAATTTCATTCTCAATTAAACAATGCAGCAATATACCTTCATGGTTTTTCCAAAGCAAATTGCCATCCATCACACAAAATCTTGATGTTTTCATTTTTAAGAACCTACACTTAGTTTTGGACAGTCCTGGGGGAGCACACAGGTTTTGTAACACATAACAGATATCTAATCTACACTAAAGCCATTGCATCTAGTGCAAGAAATCAATTAGGAGTAGAAATCAGAATATATGCTAAAATCAATGCATCGAGTATAAGGTATTAAATGGGATTAGAAATAAACATCCACACTAAAATCAATGCATTTAGTACAAGTGATCAAATGCAATTAGAATTCAATATCTACATTGAAACCAATGCATCTAGTGCAAGCGATCAAATAGGAGTATAAATCAACATCTACATTGAAATCAATGTAGTTAGTGTAAGGTATTAAATAGGATTAGAAATCGACATCTACACTGAAATCAATGCATCTAGTGCAAGTGATAAAATAGGATTATAAATCAACAACTACACTAAAATCAATACATCTATTTTAGTGAAAAAACAAAAAATTCATGACTTTCTAGATCTAACTTATATGTTTGTATTTGTGGTTGTGTGTCTCTTTCTTCTTCCCTCTCTCTCCACCTTCCATTCTATGTTTCTCTCCCTCCCTCTCTCCTCTCTCTCCCCCTCCCTCTCTCCCATGTCTCTCTCTATCCACCTCTCCCTACCTTTCTATATATTTCTCTTCTTCCCTCTCCCTTGTGCTATCTATATCTATACCTCCCTCCATCTCTACTTATTTGTCTCTCTATCTCAGCCCCCTAAACATCTCTCTCTCTCTCTCTCTCTCTCTCTCTCTCTCTCTCTCTCTCTATATATATATATATATATATATATATATATATATATATATATATATATATATATAGATATATCGATAGAGAGAGAGACAGATATCTTCCTTCCTCCCTTTATTTGTCTCTCTCTTCTTACCTCTTGCCCCCTCCATCTGTATCTCTATCTCCCTTTGTATCTCCTTCATTATCTTTCTATATTAGATCAGATACACTCTGACTCTCTCTTTGTATATATATATATCTATCTATATCTCCTTCTTCCTCTCTCTCTCTCTCTCTCTCTCTCTCTCTCTCTCTCTCTCTCTCCCCCTCCATATTTATGTCTCCATATCTCTCTCTTCCCCTTCTTTCCCTATCTCTATCCTCTCATTTTATCTCCCTTCCCTCATCTCCTCTCTCCCTCATTCCATATTCATCTCTCCCTTTTCACTCTCTCTCTCTCTCTTTACCTTTATCTCTCAATGTATTTGTTCTTCCCTCGCTCTCTTTCCCCATTCCAACTCCATCTCTCTCTCCCCCTCTCTCTCTCATCCCTCTCAAGCCCCCTCTATCTTCCTTCCTCTCTCTCCCTTTCTCTCCCACCTCCCTCTCTCTCTCCTCCCCATCACACACACTCTCTCTCCCCACCCTGCAACTCTGTCACTATCTCCCTCTCTCTCACCTTCTCACTCTTCCCCTCTCTTCCCCATCCATATCTATATCTCCATATCTCTCTTCCCCTTATTTCCCTATATATATCCTTTAATTTTCTCTCCCTTCCTTCTTCTCCTCTCTCCCTCATTCCTTCTTCGTCTCTCCCTTATCACTCCCTCTCTCTCTCCACCTCTATCTCTCAATGTCTTTGTTCTTCCCTCCCACTCTTTTCCCCTCCAAATTCATCTCTCTCTCCCTCCGTCTCTCATCTTCTCTCCCCCTTCCTCTCTCTCTTATTTCCTCTCTCTTGTTGTCTCTCCCACCCTATTCCCTCTCCATCTCACTCTCTCTCTTAAGAATTATCCCATAGTATTGTATTTAAAAAAGTATCTAAAAAAAATGTTGCAAAATATTAAACCTATATTTTGGATTAATCATTTCAAAATAAATATGATGATAAAAAACTTGAAAGAATCATGCACTATGAGTCACTTTGTTTTCTCTCTTTACTTGGATCCTTGGTTAAAATTCATCTATCCTAGATTTAATCTCTATGGGAATATTTTTAGTACTCGTGAGGATGGAGGGTTTAGATACACCTCAAAAGTAATTATAAACTTTTTGTTTTTAGATTTAATTAAAAAATGTTATAAAATGAAATTGAAATAAAGTATTTGTAAGATATTTGGATTTTGAAATAAGTTATGGTTTTTGGGCATGTGGTATTGATAAGCCATGGTATTGGCTTATGGTATTGTAACAGAATAATTAAAAGCCTAGATCCTCAACATAATAATCAAAAGCATAGATGGCTCATGGTATTGATAAATGATGGTATTAGCCCATGGTATTATGATTTTCTTCCCTCCTCTCCCTCTCTCCCTCCCTCTCTCTATCTTTCTCTTCTAGGTATTGAACCATGGTATTGTAAAAAATCATTTTTAGAAGTTAATAATATCCATGGTAAATATTCATGATTAAGAATCATGTTATATTTTAAATATTAATTTTTATCCGCTTATTAATTAAATTTAAAGATGGTTATGCAATCACTATTTTAATTTATTTTAATTTATAATTATTATTTATGTGTTATATGTTTTAATGTCATATGTATATTATACTTTCTTTTATCTAAAAACTTTGTTCATAATTTTATTAATAAAAAAAAATACAATATAAAAGAATTGAATTTAAAAAACATCTAACATCTAACATCTCACATCTCACATCTCACGCTCACACATCTAAGGCTCTTCCATCCACACTAAATTGGGTTGTAGAGCGCCTCTAGGCACAATCACACAAAAACTTAATACTAACAATAAACTTACAATATAACAAGATTCTTAACCATGGATATCCAACCCCATTTTCTCATCCATGTTATTAACTTATAAATATGTGTGTTACAATACCATGGGTCAATATTATGCTTTATTAATCCCACATGGCCAAAAACCATAACTCATTTCAAAATCAAAATATTTTGTAAATATTTTATTTTAGTTTAATTTTATAATGTCTTTTAAATTAGATATAAAAGAAAAAAGGTATGGAAGAGATGTTGTAATGTCCCCTAAACATTTTGACTAAGTTAAAAAAAATTAAATTAAATTAAATTATAAAACAAATAATTAAAATTATCTATAAAACATTTTGGCTTGGTCAAATTATAACTATAATTAATAATAGAATGAGTGTATATCCATCTTAACTTAGGATCTACCAACGGACGAGAGGGATCAAATCTCTTTGAGATGCAAACCTTTTTAAGATGAAAAGGGATTTGATGAATTGAATATGCACTGATTATTTAACAACTTAGTGCTTTGACACTTATTATGGGTTTATGTCTGTCGTTATTTTCCAGCCATTTAATTTATAATGTCTTTTTTTTATGTATATATATTTAACTTATATACTAATTATTTTATCATTAATAATAATAATAATCTAAATTTTACCAGCTACTTAATCTATTTGGCTCCACTAATAATTTAAAAGTTATAATGGTGTAAGTATTCTTATGCTTATCATAAATTGAAGTGTTTACCAATATTTTCTAGGGAATTGTTAGTTAAACATGACTCGATGAAAAAGTCAAAGTTGTTAGGTCAAGTAGTTTCATGTTGTAGTATTGGTGGCTTATGGTATTGGGACCATGGTAATACATGTGTTAGGGCCTCGAGTTGGCATCGCGACCAACGAGCACCTGAGACTACCCCACAATTGACAGAGTCAAAAAACCAAAGGTTGGACCAACGGGCGAGTCATATGATGGGTGTGTTAACTGAATGCACATATGGAGGGCGTGCACCCGCACTAAAGTGGGGTGCCTAAACGTGTTCAACTGAAAGTGTGACGGGTCATGTGGACGAGGTGTGAGGATGGGCATGCAGATATGCCGACGGGCGTGGAGATAGGCATGCAGATGGGAGTGTGACACGAGTGTGTGACATGCAAGCGACCAAGTCCTACAAAGGCGTCGAAAGGCATCCACCCGAATAGTAAAGTCGGCTAAATGAAGTGAACGGGTTGGTTGAATGACATGAACGGGTTGGTTGAACGACATGAACGGGACAGCTAAACAAAGCGGAAAATTTAGTGGAGGGCGTCAACCCACACGAATTGATATGATGTTTGTAAATTCATTTGGATAGCAAGCGTATATATTGGACAAAAGGAGAGTTCGCTGAAGGCATCCATCAACCGAGCCATTCGACACACGGGTTCAGAAAGGAACAACAAGTGCGAAGGGAAAGGAAGGAGCAAGCATATATATTGGACGAAAGGAGAGTTCACTCAAGGCATCCATCAACCAGACCATTCGACACACGGGTTCCGAAAGGAACAGGAAGTGCGAAGGGAAAGGAAGGAGGAATGGTTTCTGGACACAAAACAAATTGGGTGAACTGTAGGGCATGTGAGGGCATGCAAGGGCGCCACGTGGCATGCAAAGGTGTGGCAGGGTGGTTGCAGTGCGACTAGGCCATGTGCTTGCCTAGGGCAGGCTAAATAGGTTCTAAATGAAGGTTTTTCTGATCTTGTGAACAGAAATTTGGCATTCCCTATAGGCCACTGTGTAGGCAGTTTGCACAGTAGGTAAGTTCTACATGAGGGTGATATTCACACCAATTTTTCACGAATGGAGAGTGCACGGTGGACTTGGCACGGGCTTCTGTAAGTGGCATAGTTGGATGCGGGTTGCTACAGGTTGCACGTGGGCACATGTTGAACATAGGTTTGGGCCATCATTTCACGATGGGAAACACGGGTTCAGAAAATTGTGCAGGGGTTGCACAACATTGTGAAAAATTATAACTTGTAAAATATTGTTGGAAAGATTTGATAAGTGTTTTAGGGGAACTGGACAGTTGCCCCTGCCTAGGGTGAGGTGAACAGCTTTTGAAGGAAGGTTTTTCTGGTCTGGTGAACAGAATTTTGGGTTCCCTACCAGTCGTAGTGTGGGCAGGTTGCATAGTGAGTAAGTTTTGGATGAGGGTGAGGTGCACACCAATTCTGCACAAAGGAAGAGTTGCATGGTGGATTGGTCATAGGCTTCTATAAGTGGAACAGTTAGACGTGGGTCGCTATAGGTTGCACATTGGAACGTACTAAACACAGGTTTAGGCCAAGGTTACATGATAGGCAGCACAAGTTCCGAAAATTTTATAGGGGTTGCACAACAATGCAAAAAATTGTAACTTGTAAAATATTGTTGGAAAGATTTGATATGTGTCTTGGGTGAACTGTTGGGAGTTTCCCTCCCTTTATAATTATTGTACATTGTTTTTTGTACATGTTATTGACATTGCATGTAGGAATTTACAGGGTAAGTTCCTCAGACAGAACACCAAAGGACACCGCTCACAACCAGATCGCAGATCAATACACCAGTATTTTTGACGTGGTTAAAACCCTCAAAGAGGGAAACAGTCCACGACCTGAGCCAACGCGGCCACTTCAGGCAATTTATTAATAAAAGAATGAAAATTTACATATGCTTCTCTCATGCACGGATTACCCTACAAATGACCCTCCATGCGCTTTAAATAGAAATCATGGACCAATCGGGTGTCAAGCCACGGATCAAGTGTCGGTAATACCGAGGAGAGAATGAACCGTCGGATCACTACATATCGTGACCGTCAGATTGTAAGTTACAAAATGTACAACGGTAAAGAAACACACTTTACCTAACTCTATACCTAACTCTATACTAGACCAAGTTGTACTTAACTATTTCCTATGTGTCGCAATATCCTAAGATCCCCCCTTAAGAACAACTTGGGATAGGATTTAATTACAAATATGACACAATAGGAGAAGGAATGAGGCACTAGAGCCTATCCCCCCTTAGTGAAAACTTCCTGAACTCCAACCATAAATCGAAGTTTAGTGAACTTCCCCTCTGTGAGAGCCTTTGTGAAGATGTCTGCAACTTGATCATCTGTTGAACAATATTGCACTTCAAGAACATGGTCGTGAATGAGCTTTCTGATGAAGTGCATGTGCAGTTCAATGTGTTTGCTGCGCTGATGTTGGGCTGGATCTTTGCAAAGCTGAATGGCACTTTGATTATCACACCAAAGTGTAGTCGGATGCTACTACTCAAAGCCAAACTCTGACAGGATCTGACGAAGCCACAAGGCTTCCTTACTAGCTTTTACGACACCACGATACTTTGCTTCTGCTGATGAAAGAGAAATGGCACCTTGTTTCTTGCAAGCCCATGTAATAGGTCCTGAACCAAGAGTGAACACATAACCGGCAGTAGACTTCCGATCATCAGGGTCATCAGCCCAATCGGAATCAGTGAAACCAACCAATAGAGGAGATGCTTCGGCACTGTAATGAATCCCAAACTAAACTATACCTCGAACATAACGAAGTATTCTTTTAGTTGCTTTCCAATGACTTTCATGGGGGTTTTGCATGAACCGAGCAACAAGGCCAACAGCAAAGGAAAGGTCAGGACGGGTATGGGTTAGATACAAAAGTTTTCCTACAAGTTGACAGTATAAGGTAGCATCAACTTCAGGAGAAGTACAAGTGACTGAAAGTTTGACTCCAGACTGAAAGGGAGAAGGGGCTGGCTTATAGTCTTCCATGTGAAAATGGCGTAGAATATCATAGGCATACTTGGACTGGGAAAGAGAAATACCCTCCTTGGATTGCAAGATTTGAAGACCGAGAAAATAATGTAAGTGTCCTAAGTCTGTCATTTCAAATTTCCTTTTAAGGCTAGACTTCACATGGTATATAAGGTTGGGATCACTACCAGTAAGAATAAGATCATCAACAAAGAACAAGGATGATAAGAGAGTTGCCCACTTTCTTGGTGTAGACAGTATTGTCAGAATGACACCTAGAAAAGCCAGATTCTAAAAAAGTGATCCATTTTGGCATACCAAGCCCGAGGAGCTTGCTTGAGAACATAAAGGGATTTCTTAAGTCGACATACAAGGTTGGAGTCTGTTTGTATGAAGCCAATGGGTTGTTCCATATAGATTTCTTCATGCAAGTCCCCATGCAAGAAGGCAGATTTAACATCCATATGATGGACTTCCCATTTGAAAGAGGCAGCAAGGGAAAGAACAAGGCGGATAGAGTTCATTTTGGCAACAGGGGAGAAGGTTTCAGAGTAGTCACTGCCTTCAACCTGTGAAAAACCTTTAGCAACAAGACAAGCTTTATGTTTATCAACTTTCCCATCTGGTCCATACTTGGTTATGTAAACCCATTTGCATCTAACAAGTTTTCGTCCCCTTGGTAGAGGAACAAGATCACATGTATCATTTGCCAATAATGAATGATATTCTTCATTCATAACTGCTTCCCAATCTGGATGGCCTGAAGCTTCTGCAAAGGTGTCAGGATCATAATTTACTGGAGCTTGAGCCAGTAAAGAAGAGGCTCTCTCGAACTGAGAACGTGTGTGTCGTTGATCTGTAGGATCACCGACAAGATCACCTGCTGCATCTCGAGTAGCACGAACCCATTTTGGAAGCTGAGGAGCTGAAGGATGATCCTGAGATGGTGGGGGAGGATTGTCATCCTCACTTTCATCATCTGAAGAAGAAATGTTTTCAAAGGTAGAAGAGATAGGGAGAGGTGGCACATCCGTCGGACTAGGCTCGCAGGCCAATATATTTTCATCAAATTTTACATCTCTTCTAATGATAACATTTTTGGACTTAAATGGAATAAGTTTATAGCCTTTGACATCTTCAGAATATCCAACAAAAGTACATTTTTCACTCTTAGGTTCTAAAGCTTTATGTTTTTCATCTGGAATATGGGCCCACGCTTCACTTCCAAAAACACGAAAGTGACTTACATCTGGTTTGATTGAGCTCCATGCTTCTTCTGGAGTGATATTCTTTAAAGCCTTAGTAGGAGTGCGATTTATTATGTAATTTGCACAGTTAATTGCTTCTACCCAAAAACTAAGACCAAGTCCTTTAGATTGTAGCATACAATTAGCGATTTCCTTTAAGGTGTGATTCTTCCTTTCAGCTACACCATTTTGTTGTGGAGTATATGGAACAGTATGTTGCATTTGTATTCCATTCTCAGTGCAAAAGTTGATGAATGTGTTTTTAACATATTCTCTGCCATTATCAGATCTTAGCTTAAGAATTTGATGTCCAGATTGTTTTTCAACAAAGGCTTTGAAGGCCAAGAATGTGTTAAATACTTCACTCTTGAGTTTTAAGAAGTATACCCAAGTGCGTCTAGAGAAATCATCAATGAAAGTTAAGAAATACTTGCAGCCAGAGAATGAAACAACAGGAAGTGGACCACATAAATCACTATGCATAAGTTGTAAAGGGGCTGAGGCGTGCCAAGAGGCACGTTTTTCAAAACTGTCCCGATGATGTTTTCCGAGTACACATCCGAAACAAACACCATCTCTGCAAGATACCATAGGAAGACCTGTCACCATATTTTCTTTACATAGATGCTGAAGGGAGCGATAGTTTAAGTGACCAAATCGCTCATGCCAAAGTTTGCTCACTTCATCGTTATGAGCAAAAAATACTGAGGGAAGATTTGATGACCCAAAGTTGTGAAACTTATACAACCTTGTAGAATCATCAGCAATGTCAGTAGCTAAAATCTTTTTAGGATCTCTTAGGTCCTTGATTACAACATCATGAGGTGAAAATTCAACGATTTTACCTTCACCTGAATGAGTTATCTGATATACAGATAGAAGGTTGCAGGATAAGGTTGGAACACATAATACATCATTAAACTGACCATTGTCTAGATTAACAGTTCCAGTCCCTACAACACTAAGAGATCTATCATCACCAACATATATATTTTTGGTGTTACAATCATTTAAAGAAGAAAACATGGCTTTGTTTTTAGCCATGTGATAAGAAGCTCCAGAATCAATGAGCCACTCATGAGAATGAGAAGAAGAAGATACATTTAATGCATAGCCAGACCGAGATGCTTGACAACCACATGAAGAAAGTGCCATTCCTGAAGATGAAGTTGAAGTTGAAGATTGCCCCAAATGGATGTTATGCTTCTTCATTGCTGCTTCCAAGGCTTCCATCTTCTTAAAGCATTTTGATTCTAAGTGGCCATCTCGATTACAAAAATTGCAATGTCTATCAGTCTTCTTCCCTTTGTTTTTATTTGTCTTGTCATTTTGTTGAAATGATTTTTCATTTTGGGGCTGAAATTGCTTAGGACCCTTGTTTGGTTTAGGACCATTCTTTTTAGGATATGACTTCTTAGGATTCCTTGAATTTGGTTGCTGTTGGGCGGCTAACGCTTTCTTGGAAGATTTTCCAAGATTAAGAAGACCAAGGTGTAAGAGTTTTTCTTGTTCTCTTATTAAAGAATCACAAAAAGAGTCAAAGGAAGGGGGCTTGTAGTCTGTTCCTTGAGAAATGAAGACTTCTCTTGTAGAATGGGAGGTGGAAACAAACACAGAGTAGGCTGGTCCCAACTTAGTAAGAATGGAATAGATAAGGTTACTATCTTCTTTCTTAACTTTAACACCTTCCAAGAGATATCTAAGGGTCTTGAATTTGGACAAGAAATCTTCAATGCAAGAAAAATTATTAGGGTCCAATGTAAGCAACTCATTTTCAAGTTGATGGGCTCTAAGTTCATTTTTAATCCCAAAAACTTTATTGATTTGTTTCATTGCTTCATCAGGAGTATCAAGTTCTGCAATATGGAATCTAAGATCTGGAGAAATAGACATCTCTATCAATACACGTTCTTGATCTTGCCTATTTTCCCATTTAGCAGCCTTATCTTCATCCTTTGGTTTCTTTTCTTGGCCTGAGGCTATTCTGTAGAGACATTTACTTCTAAGTAAATCCTCAATGTAGGCCAACCATTGGAAGCAGTTGGTGTTGTCAAGGGTAAATTGGTATTGACTTTCCATTTCAACGGAAACTGAAGCTAAAGATGCTGAAACTAAGTGTTCCAATGGATAGATCTCGAAAAATTAGGCTGGTTTAAAAAAAACGGCTCTGAAAACGCTTCTAGATGAAGAAGTTATGGCTTTTTGAAAAAAAGTTGTTGAAGTTGCCGACGAGGTGCGGGAATGTGCGGAAATGAAAAAGTCCGCCCCCACAAAATGGAGACTTGAACCCAAGACCTCTACTCTCTTAGAATAGCTTTGAACCAATTGAACTATACAAAAAATTTGAGAGAGAGAGAGAGAGAGGGGGGGGTTGATGCTTTGGGTTGTGTGCTTGTTTTGAGAAGGCTCTTTTTCCCTACAAAACAAAAAACACAAAACCCAACACGGACATGCAAAGAAAACGAACCTTACGGCTCGAAGTTAGCTTTAGCCGAAAAACTAAATATTTTCAAGGCTCAAAGTTAGCTTTGGCCAGAAACTAAATATTTTCCTCAATGTTTCTGATTTTCCGAGATCACCCTAAGGCGCCGGGAAAAGAGCATACGCATGAGAAAAATCCTTCCTTTATGTTTCTGATTTGCCCAGATCGCACAGAGTCGCAGGGAAAAGAGCATACGCAGAAATGAAAGGTATAGATCCGGTCATAAAAAAGCTAAATAAACCGAAACCGAAAAAAACAGAGAGAAAATAACAGTAAACTGCAAATAAACATTGTATACCTCCAGATCTTAAAAATGACGCAGCTAGGGCTACCGGAAACCTTTTCGCATGAAACGAAAGGGGTTCCTCACTGGAACAGATGCTCCCAACACAACAGAGCAGTCCTCTCGGCCCGAAAGCAGTCAAAAACAGCAGATCTAGGAAACAGCAGTCGGATGCAGTTCTACCGGCTTCAGATTTGGATCACCAACGAACGCGACCCTCAAATAGCTCTAATACCATGTAGGAATTTACAGGGTAAGTTCCTCAAACATAACACCAAAGGACACCGCTCACAACCAGATCGCAGATCAATACACCAGTATTTTTGACGTGGTTAAAACCCTCAAAGAGGGAAACAGTCCACGGCCTGAGCCAACGTGGCCACTTCAGGCAATTTATTAATAAAAGAATGAAAATTTACATATGCTTCTCTCATGCACGGATTACCCTACAAATGACCCTCCATGCGCTTTAAATAGAAATCATGGACCAATCGGGTGTCAAGCCACGGATCAAGTGTCAGTAATACCGAGGAGAGAATGAACCGTCAAATCACTACATATCGTGACCGTTGGATTGTAAGTTACAAAATGTACAACGGTAAAGAAACACACTTTACCTAACTCTATACTAGACCAAGTTGTACTTAACTATTTCCTATGTGTCGAAATATCCTAACATTGCACATTGAAGATAATTGAAATTTAATTTCCAGTGCCAATTTGAATGATTGAAGAGTGTTGTGAGATTCTTATGTAGACATTGTACAGGTTGAAATGCATGAAGGAAGAAATACCGAGGATTCAGGTTGAACTTGAAGTTTTGGAGAATGAGTTAAAGAGAAGATTCTTTGACTTGGTTGGGAAGTGGGTCAAGGTGAAGCCACTGATTCTGATGAAGATGAAGAGGTTGCGATATGTGAAGAAGAATTTGGTGTAGATGTGTCAACGAAAGAGGAGGAACTTGGTGTGATGACACTTGCCCAGGTTGAACTAGAATTGTGCACAATGCAGACATTGATGGAAGGAGGCACTCACATGGATAGACCTCATGAAAATGTGAGTATTGCAGTGACTTGTATTTCATTGAAGCTTTTGGAAGTTGGGCCATATATAGACATGGGATGTGGGAGTATTTTTTTGCTAATGCAATGGAATATTTTACCTTGGAAGATTGCGATGAGACCCTGTGCAGTTGGGTACTAAGGAATATTGGTTCTTGCAGGACTTGTTGGGGTAGTTTGCGACCTTGTGGAAAAAGGTGTGAACGCCCATGACAAGGGTGCAACATCAAATACTTTGGAATGGGTGAGTCATGATTAGCCAAGTGGAGAATTGGCTAATTGCCTAGCATGACTCATGGACAGAATGGAGGAAGAGCACACAGAACCAAAGTGAAGGAAACATGACATACTTGGGTGTAATTCTTCATTACAGTTTTGGTTAGGCCAAGAGGCAGTCTTGGGTAGACCTTTAGTGCGGGAGATAGCGATGAAGGAATGGACCTTCAATGCGATATGAGGGTAGAGTGACCGAGGGAACTAACTGAACAAAGGCAAGAATTTGATGATTGAATTTGGGTTTGGTCAACTAGAGTTGATGAGTTGGGCACCTGAAGTCATGGACTTCGAGTTGAAGGGAGAATAAGAACCTTCATGCAGAGGCATCAAGCGAGAACACTTGTAGAGATGTCACATATGGGCATCAAGGAGAGGTGCCAAGGCAAGGATGTTGGGTAGGATGGACTTGCCGATGTGACATGAGGACTTTTTGTAGATGGACTGATGGGTAGGTTGGGAACTTTGAACAACAAGTCCATGGTTTTTTTGAAGACATGGGAAACCTATGAGAGTACTCATACAAAAAATAGGGAAGAGGCAATTTTTTATGGCATTTGCGACCAACTCAAGTATGTTTTCTGAAGTGTTGCATGGAGATGGTTCATAGGAGTTCATGGTGACTTGGGAGAGTTGAAACTGATGAAGACTTGATACTATGGTGGTCTTAAAGTATCTGGTTCATTGAGGAGCTGAGGTCAGCGTGACACTTGACTTTGATGTTATGGGACTAGTTTTGATTAACCCAATCACACAGAGCAGATGTCGAGGGCCAAAACCGATTGAAACAACATATAATCACCAACCTTTTAAGATTTGTTGTCTTCTTCTCATATTAGTATCAAATGTCATATTATTGTGATTTAATGTTAAAAACAAAACAAAACAATTATTGAATGAAAAAATACATGTCTTTCATAATTTAAATTATCATTATTATACAACTTAATTGATAATTATTTTAATATATAAATGCATTGAATATAAATTTTATATGAATTCTTTTTATAATTTTTTAATTTAAGTTATATGAAAAATAGATTAATTCTTACTGTAATATGAATTTTTGGAAAAGAATTATATTTGTGAATTTAGTTTTTCCAATGTTTCACCTTAACACCCTAACATCAAGGAAATAAAAGTTTGTAGCTGATGTGAACCAAGGAGAATAAATAGAATGGGGAGGATATTAACCCTTAGGAAAAATTTGGATGAATTGTTAAAAATGTCTCAAATTTCGTGAAACATTTAGAACAAAATCAAACTAAGAGGAGGAAGGAATCTCTCAAAAAATATTCAAATATGACAGGGCAAGGTAAAAGGTCCTAAATTAAATATTAAAAACTAAACTTCATTTAAAATAAATTTAAATTTAAAAATATTAAAATCAATTCAAAAAGAAAAATTAGAAAATAATAATGAATTTAAAATATTTAAATAGAGAATTGAAATTATTTGAATGAGTGTAACAATGAGAATAAATAAAATGAAGAAATTAGTAGTTATAAAAAAAAAATTATTAAAAATGAGTCAAAATTCTTAGAAAAAGGAAACAAAATCAAAAGAAAAAGAGAATGAAAAAGAAAAATAAAAAATATTATGTTATTTATTTAAGGTTTTGCCTGTGGTTTATTGAAATTATTATTTACATTATTTATTTATGATATTTTCCTTCCTTCATACTAATTTCTTACTTTGGCTTACACAAGTTATGTTTAACAATTATATATGCATTATCATATTTATAGCTATATCTTATAAAACCATATCAACTAATGAATTTCGTTTTGGATCTCTTATATTTTTCCTAAACTAGTCTAGATCCATTTAATTCTGGATTTATCATACGTTAAGAGGGATCATATCCCTCGAGGTGGTAACGTTTCCTCAAATTCTACACTCAAAAAATAAGGTTTGTACCTCGAGGGATTTGATCCCTCTAGGCACATGATAAATATGGAGTTAGATGGATCTCGTTTGCTTGTTAACTTAACACTACAAAATTAGTCAATCCATGTGGGAATAATTTATCATTGTTTCCGAACTAGTCGATCCATTTGGCAATATTTTATCACTCTTTCTGAACTAGTTGATCCATGTGCTAATGATTTATCGGTATTTTCATGTATCTAGACCTAATGATGAAGCAGTTCCAAGTGAACCCTGATATTGAAACAGTTTTTTTTTTTTGCTTGGACGTCACTTTTGAACTAGTTGGGATTTGATCTTGTCTTGCTTTCCTATCTTTGAATCCCAATGGTATTCAAATATCTATGATGTATTTATGATGATGAGTTCCCCAAGATAGTTTTGATATTATATCTATGATGTATCCTGACAATGGGTTCCCTAAGATAGTTATTCTATTATATCTATGATGTATTCTGACAATATGTTCCCTAAGATATCTATTTTGTTAGTATTTTATGACTTCCAGATTGCGGGGAGAATGTTGATCCACTCATAATTCATCCTCATCATTATGGCGAGGGCCAACTACATATGAGAATCCTCACTCTTCTCAATAATTTCGACACCATTTAAAACCATTTGGAATGGCTTTTCGTTTGAATTTGTCCCTATGATCGTCAGCATTTCTTCCGATACTTTTGGGCCGTCCATTATCTCCATGAAAAAACTATGAATTCTTGGTGGGAATGATGCAATTATTTTTTATGGATTTCACTACTATTATTATTCAAATTAATATTCCCTAATATAGATATTATATTAATATTTCATGGCTTCTAGTTTGCAGAAAGAACATTGTCCCACTCAGAATCCATCCTCATTCTTATTACTAGAGACAACTACATGCAAGAATCCTCTCTCCTCAATACTTCTGCTACCATACAAAACCATTTGGAATGACCTTCAATTTGGGTATGTCCATTTGATCGTCAGCATTTCATCTGATATCTCGGGGCCATCTATCATCTTCATGAAAAATTTTGAATGCTTTGTGGACCTGATGCAATGCTTCTTCCTTTTTAGGTTTCCAAATCTAGTTCCATTACTCAATGGAATAAAGGTTACCATATCCATTTCCATTGTTTTTACTTTTCCACTAAATAATCTAAATAATAATAGTAGAAAAATGGATATGGAAACCTTGATTCAAAAGATGAAGCATTACATCAAGTCCATAAAGTATTTGATATTTTTTCGTGCAGTAGATTGATGGCCCCGAAGTATCGGAAGAAATTCTTATGATCAGAGGGACAAAAACCATCCCAAATGGTTTTCTATGGTGTTGGAAGTATTGAGGCGATTGAGGATTCTCACATATACTTGGCCCTTACAATAAGGATGAGGATGGATTTTATGTGGGTCAACGGTCTCTCTACAAACTGGGAACTAGAAGATATTAATAGAATAGTTATCTTAAGGAATGTGAATCTAGTAGTGAAATCCCCAAAAAAAAGCATTGCATCAAGCCCACCAAGCATTTGACATTTTTTCATGGAGTTGATGGATGGCCTCGATGTATAGGAAGAAATGTTGACAATTAGAGGGATAGACCAAAACCAAAGGCCATTCCAAATGGTTTTTATGGTGTTGGAAGTATTGAGGAGACTGAGAATTTTCGCATGTAGTTGGCCCTTGCAATAAGGATGAGGATGGATTATGAGTGGGTCCACGTTCTCTCTACAAACTAAAAACTAGAAAATAATAATAGAATAGCTAGCTTGGGCAACCCATTGTCATAATACATCATAGATTTTATCAAAGCAATCACCTTGAAAACTATACCTTGGGTTCTACTCTCAGATGTGTAAGCCATGGAGGTAGAATAAGCTTGTACAAAACCATGACTCTCTAAATCAACTATATTCCATGTTAACAACTTTCAATTTTTTAGGTGCTTATAATTAAATTAATTTTTTTTATTATAAATATTAAATTTCTATATATTTATTAATTATATGTAATATGAAATTCTAAAATATAATTCTTATCAATATAAATTATTATTTAAACATATATACTAAAATAAATCTGTTGACACCTAATCATCAGGATTGGGTGAATAAGTGTAACTGATGTAAATAAATAATAAGAAATATGAATAGTCACCGGGAGATGAAGTGAACAGTCTCTCCCTCGTGTATATAATAAAGATCAACCTGAATGAATAAATGTGAATTGATTTCGAGGAGTTATTGCCTGGTCTGACATGGTATCAGAGCCAGCACCATTTTTGGCTTCTAACTGCCATTGTAACTCCTTTCTGCCATTTTTCAAAAATTTGGGTCTGCGCTCTACATGATAATCAAGTTTTTCCCTCTACATGATAATTTGGGTAACACTTGGTATACCCATCGAATACCCAATGCTCTATGTTGAAGATTTAGCATTGATCTCATTGTTTTCTTGTTTACTGTATATGCATTAATCCTAACCTATGTAGAAATGTATATCATGCTACTTTAAAGAACTCTCTCCACGCTGGTATAACAGCGCTCCCTCCATACACTGGTATATCACGCTGCTCTGAAGAACTCTATCCATGCTAGTATAACAACACTCCCTCCATACGTTGGTATATCACGCTGCTCCCTCCATACGCTGCAGCTCTCTCCATTGCCAGACCAGCTAGAGAAGGAGGCCCTGCTCCCATCACTTTGGGTGAAAGCTTTCCAAACGGGTGAAACCCTTCATCTTCCAGACTTGTATAGACATTCTTCTACTTACCAAATTGATGTTTCAATTGTCTCTTGCTCGAAGGTTTTATAAGATAGTTACCTGAGTTATTTTTACTATTGCGCAGAAAAAGGAGAAATTATATACACCTATAGGGTTTTATCTCCTGGACCGTATATTTGTGCTATGTCATTCTCTAGGTTCTAAGTTCCTTATGCTATTGAATACACCATACAGCACAATCTCATTCTCCATGCAAATGCTGATGGCCAATGTCCCATTGATATTCTATATGGATAGAATATAGTTGTGCTTCAGGCACGCATTAGTTCTGCTCTGGTTAGCTGATCTGAAAAAAGAAGTACCTACCTCTTGATTTGTGTCCCCAGAAGAATTGAAGACTAAGAGACAGAAAAATAAAGAGATGTATTTTCCAATGAAAAGGTATGCAGTCAAGGTGTAAAGCATAGGATTTGAGCTTTTGATGCAATTTATGGTATCTTGGTATTTGCTCTTTGTATATTAAATCAATTTCTTACCTAATCAAGAAGGAAGAATAAGGTTGTATTATTTTGAAGCACATTTTGCCAGCAGAAGTATTTTTTTACAGTACACAGATTTTTTTAAGTATTTTTTTTACAGTATGCATTCAATCATATCTATTATGGGAATAGTTCTCACTGGCAAGAATAACTATCCTAAGTGGTCTCGGATGATAAAACATACCCTCATTTTCAATGAGTTATGGAAAGGAGTGTGTATTGGAGATGGAGACAAAGAGCCAGAACAGCCTACCTCAGACAAAGAGTTCGCCATTTGGGAAAATAAGAATAGGAAAGCCTATGCATTAATTGCATCATCTGTAAATGAAGAGGTGAGGTCCCATATTTTTCCATTTTCAACTGCTTTCAAAGCCTTACAAAAGCTGAAAGAACTCTATGACTCACATTCTGCACTTGAAGTTGTTCAACTCATGCTTAAACTCTTCACTCTTGAATTGCAAAATAATGATCCTATTACTCTTACATCCGAAGTAAAATCTATAATGCATGATATCAAAGCCACTAAGGTTGAATTGGATATTCCTCTTATCGCTTTTCTCAAGGCACTTTATCCTACTTACTCCAATTATCTTGAGTCATTGCAAGAAAATGGAAATCTCAAAGATATTACCTTTGACTCTCTTGTGAAAAAATTTGATGAAAGAGAGAAAGCTTTTGGAAATACGATAGCCCTTGAATCTTCTGAAGAGGTTGTGTGCCTTGCACATAAAAAAAAAAAAAAAAAAAAATCTTGCTCAAGATTCTTCCAGAGGAAGAGGTGGTCGAAGAGGAAGAGGAAGATATTTCAGAGGCAGGGGGGCAAACACTCTCAAGGAGAAAATTTAGATTTGCACTGCATACACTGCAAAAGAAATGGATCACATGATGCCTCCACATGCAAGTTACCTTGGGAAAAAATTGAGCAGCAAGAAACCAACAGAAAGGTAAAACTAATGACACAGAAAAAGGTAAAGCACCTGAATCCGCTCATTATGTTGTGGCACAATGTAATATTGGAGTAAATGAAGACTTATTTAATGCTTCACTTGCTTCTTGGAAAAATGATTGGTTCCTTGATTTAGGAGCAAATTGCCACATGACTCATAGAAAAGATTTTTTTGAATAATTTACTGACAATGTTGATGGAGCAGTATACTTTGCAGACCAATCAAAAATCAAGCCATCAGGGCTTGGCACAATCAGGCTCAAATTTCCTGGTCTTCCAGACTTCCTTCTGAATCATGTTCTATATCTCCCACAGCTGAAGAGAAACTTGTTGTCCTTGGTCTACATCTACCAGCAAGGTCACTCTGTTCATATGTTTGATGGCAAGCTTGAGGTGAGAAAAGCATCTGACCACTCACTTGTCATGAGGGGAATAGAAGAAGAAAGGCTTCTCAAACTGCAAGGTACCTTTGCTCGTGCACAAAATTTCTCATACAATTCTCATTATGAAGAAGGTACACTTCCATCAAGTTTATTATGGCATGCTAGATTTGTACATTTGAACTATGACAACCTCCACTTGTTGAAGAAAAATGGTGTTGTTGGTTTGCCTACAATTCCTAGGAAACTTAAGCAATGTGATGCTTGCATTCTAGGAAATCATAGCAAACAATCTTTTCATGATTCACATTCAAGAGCACATAGAAAACTTGAACTCATTCATTTAGATTTATGTGGTCCAATGCCTGTTCCTTTTGCAAATGGAAATAAATATATGATGAAATTTATTGATGAATACACCAGAATGTGTTGGGTTTATTTATTAAAGAACAAATCTGATGCTTTTCAAACATTCAAGAACTTGTTAGAAAATTATATATTACGGAGCAATGGAACACATAAAATATTGCAGAAATATAGACACAGAAAATGCATAAAAAAAGAGAGACACAGATATACTTGGTTCACCCAATTTGGGCTACGTCCACGGAGAAACAACCAATCCTTCCTTTTATATTATCCAACAAACTGAAGAGATACAAACTATAGCAGATCCGCTATAACACCCTCTTCGCTCTCAATCTCCTCTCTTTCTCACTTAGAATTCAGATCTACATAGACACAATACAATTCCCTCATATGTAGCAAGGGGTTGCCTTCTAGGGAAAAAACCCTAAATTAAACATAACTTCTACCGTCAAATCTCTGCCTAATGAACGACCTAGATTGACTAGAAATTACTATACTTTTATAAGGCAATTTTACATATATTATTAGCTTTGGGGACGCCGCCCCCAACCACCCTCCACGGGGGGCTCCCCAAAGGTCGCAGCCGCCCCCCTGGACCCCCCTGCAGCGAATATTTTTCGGGCGGCGTTGCCACCCCATTTCGAACTAGGGTCCAATGTGGTGATACCTTTAAATACATAAGATAATCAGGTTCCATACCCAACAATCTCCCACTTGGAGACTGATTATAGAAACTCCACCGTTGCTTCATTTGTTGGATGACTCCTCTTTGGACCTGGCTATTTCTCATCTTCTTCATCATACTTGAAGATCAATTGAAACTGACCATATTCTCAGTTTCTCCCTGGTTACAACTTTTGTTAGCATATCTGCAGGATTCTGGCTAGTGTGTATCTTTTCCATCTTCCAGCACTGATCGTATGAAATGGTACTTGAGTTGTATGTGTTTAGTCCTAGAATGAAATACTGAGTTCTTTGCAAGATGAATGGCACTTTGGCTATCACTGTATAACGTGCCCATATCATGCTCCTTACCCAATTCACCCATAAACCTTTGTAACCAAATCATGTTATAGATCTAATCCAAAAATATAAGATAATGCAAATATACCCAGAAATAAGATCTGAATATAGATAGAAATGCTTCTTTATTGATCAAACCCTTAAGGTAGGGCAACACTATACATTCACTCCTTAAGGAATGAGAACACTCCACAAGCCATATGCATGTTCATACAATATTCCTTGACATCTCTCAATGGGGAGTCACTAGCCTCTATATAGGCCTCATACATACAATACCATGGGTCATTACCATGGTTCCCTCAATACCATCTATCTAATACAATGGGCTCATTAAATTATTACTAACTACTTGTGGTCCCTTACATGATATGGGTTAACAACCTTATTTATTAATATGGCCCATCCCATTATTACATTGTTCCCTTTGGTACCTCCCTTTGTACCCCATATTATCCGCCCTAGGTATATAACATTCCACCCTCCTTAGCATGTTTTGCCCCCGAAACATGGGAAGAACACAAATAATAAGATCTACTCAAAAGAGTAGTCCACTGGTACCATGCATGTGCATCTATCCATCCAAGAGAAAGGTGAACCCTCGATCTCGTTGGTGCCTCACTCGCTTGAGATGGAATTTGACCGTGGCAGATCCTCTGCGTTGATGTGTAGTAGGTGGATCTTCACTCCTCTCCATCTATCATGCAAGGGTTGTTGTCCTTGTGGCTAATTGGTTGCCATCTTGTTGGTTGTTTTCTTGAGGGGGGATGTGGGTGATGATATGTTGAAGTTTTAACCCACGGTGCCTTTTTCTTTAATTCACCCTGTTGTGGTGTCTTATCTTCCAATATTACTTCAACCACTGAGCTCTCATCTAATGTATCAACACCTATAACTTTTTCTGCTTCAGCCTTTGTTTGTGTTTGATTGTCGATCATCAAAGGTTCATCATCTGATATGTCAGTCCCTGGAACATCTTCTATGCCAACCTTTGTGGACTCTACCTGTTTATTGATGGAAATATCCTGTAATATTGTACCAGAGCTTCAGGAATTTCTTCTACACATTAATATTGATAGTACCCACGGATTCCATCCAAGGATATCCCAAAACAACATCCATATTATCCATCTCTAGAGTATAAAAATCACCATGCAACACATACTTATCCATAGAAATCTTCAAATCCTTATACATTTGAACATCCTCATCATCCACCTATGTGTTTTCAACGTGTTTTGCTGGAACTTGCAATTTATTTTCCAAATTAACATTCATAAAATTATGCTTGCAACTAGGATTTATAGATACAATGATTTTCTTCTTCTGATCAATCCATGAACCTGCAATAAGGAGACACCTGTAGAAAATAACCCCTTACGTGTCTCATTCTCCTTTTTCTTAGCCTGAGACCATTTTTCTAAAAGGACTCTTTCAAGTTCTGCATCTGAAAGTCTGGACAACTGCTTGTCGTCAAGTAAGAAATATCATTTGTAAGCCTCATCTCTGAAATTAAGCCACACCGAATCCTTCCAATATTTTTCCCATACTGACTTAGTTTGTTTTATGTATTCTTTAATAGTAGGACCATTATCTTTTCCTATAAAACATAGAAACTCTATGAAGAGGGTTTTGAAAAAAATTCACTTACTTGGCGAAAATTTGAAATTGTCACAGTTTAGTCAATATTTCTCAGAATCTCTATTATGACCTGTTTTCGGAAATGGAACAACCATTCTGCATCTGCCCGTGTGATAGAAATCTCAATCTAGGCACTAGAATTTTTTATACATGCTACAACTTAAGATAATGCAAATATACCCAGAAATAAGATCTGAATATAGATAGAAATGTTTCTTTATTGATCAAAACCTTAAGGTAAAGCAACACCATACATTCACTCCTTAAGGAAGGAGAACACTCCACAAACCATATGCTTATTCATACAATAGTCCTTGACATCTCTCAATGGGGAGTCACTAGCCTCTATATAGGCCTCATACATACAATACCATAGGTCATTACCATAGTTCCCTCATTACCATCTATCTAATACCATGGACTCATTACATTATTACTAACTACTTGTGGTCCCTTACATGATACAGGTTAACCACCTTATTTATTACCATGGCCCATCCCATTATTACATTGTTCCCTTGGGTACCTCCCTTTGTACCCCATATTATCCCCCTAGGTATATAACAGTCCACCCTCCTTAGCATGTCTCGTCCCCGAAACATGGGAAGAACACAAATAATAAGATCTACTCAAAAGAGTAGTCCACTGGTACCATGCACGTGCATTTAGCCATCCAAGAGAAAGGTGAACCCTCGATTTCATTGGTGCCTCACTCGCTTGAGATTGAAGTTAACCGTGGCAGCTCTTCTGTGTCGATGTGTAGTAGGTGGATCTTCACTCCTCTCTATCTATCATGCGGGGGTTTTTGTCATTGTGGCTAATTGGTTGCCATCTTGTTTGTTTTTTTCTTACTGGGTGATGCGGGTGATGATATGTTGAAGTTTTAACCCACAGTGTCTTTTTCTTTAATTCACCCTGTTGTGGTGCCTCTTTTGGTGTCTTATCTTCCAATATTACTTCAAACATTGAGCCCTCATCTGATGTATCAACACCTGTAACTTTTTCTGCTTCAGTATCTGTTTGTGTTTGATTGTCGATCATCAAAGGTTCATCATCTGATATGTCAGTCCCTGGAACATCTTTTGCGTCAACCTTCATGGACTCTACCTGTTCATTGATGGAAATATCATGTAATGTAATTTTCTTCTTTTTATACCAGAGCTTCAGGAATTTCTTCTACACATTAATATTTATAGTACCCACGGATTCCATCCAAGGATATCCCAAAACAACGTCCATGTTATCCATCTCTGAAGTATAAAAATCACCAGTCAACACATACTTATCCATAGAAATCTTCAAATCCTTATACACTTGAACATCCTCATCATCCACCTGTGTGTTTTCAATGTGTTTTGTTGGAACTTTCAATTTATTTGCCAAATTAACATTCATAAAATATGCTTGCAACTAGGATTTATAGATACAACGATTTTCTCCTTCTGAATCAATCCATGAACCTGCAATAAGGAGACACCCGTAGAAAATAACCCCTTACATGTCTCATTCTCCTTTTTTCTAGCCCGAGACCATTTGTCTAAAAGGACTCTTTTAAATTCTGCATCTGAAAGTTTGGACAATTGCTTGTCGTCAAGTGAGAAATGTCATTTGTAAGCCTCATCTCTGAAATTAAGCCACGCTGAACCCTTCCAATTTTTTCCTCGTACTGACTTATTTTTTTAAATGTATCCTTCAATAGTAGGACCATTATCTTTTCCTGTAAAACATAGAACCACCATGAAGAGGGTTTTGAAAAAAATTCACTTGCTTGGCGAAAATTTGAAATTGTCACAGTTTAGTCAATATTGCTCAGAATCCCTATTATGACCTATTTTAGGAAATGTAACAACCATTCTACATCTGCCCATGTGCTAGAAATCCCAATCCAGGCACTAGAATTGCTGATCCACGCTGAAATTGTCCCGTCGTCACAAAAAATTGCTGAAAAATAGCTGATTTTATATCAACGATATCTCCCTCATCCGACTCTGATTTAACTGATTTTTTTTTAATTGGGAATTTTTTCACAAAAAATCTAGATCTACAATTATATTCTATAGATCTTGCACCACGACGTCCAGATATGCGCTGCAATCTCGCTGCCCCGGAAAATTGTCTGCAACACCACTGATTTTTAGATCAGCGATATCTCCTTCATCCAGACTCTGATTCGGCCAAAAAAATTTTGAAATCGAGTATTTTTGCACAAAGAATCCAAATCTACAATTAGATTTTGTAGATCTTTCCCCAAAATGTACAGATCTAATCTTCAAACTCGCCACCCCAGAAAGTTCCTGCAAAAAAATTTAAAAAAAAATCTCCAGTTTTTCCCAAGAAAGTGCTCTGATTCCACTTGTTATAGATCTAATCCAAAATATAAGATAATGCAAATATACCCAAAAATAAGATCCGAATATATATAGAAATGTTTCTTTATTGATCAAACCCTTAAGGTAGGGCAACACCATATATTCACTCCTTAAGGAAGGAGAACACTCCACAAGCCATATGCATGTTCATACAATATTCCTTGACATCTCTCAATGGAGAGTCACTAGCCTTTATATAGGCCTCATACATACAATACCATGGTTCCCTCAATACTATCGATCTAATACCATGGGCTCATTACATTAATACTAACTACTTGTGGTCCCTTACATGATACGGGTTAACCACCTTATTTCTTACTATGGCCCATCCCATTATTACATTGTTCCCTTTGGTACCTCCCTTGTACCCCATATTATCCCCCCTAGGTATATAACAAATCATTTCTTTACTAGCCTCTGTAGCAGCAACATACTCTACTTCTATTGTTGAAAGTGCAACAACACTTTGGATTTTTGAAACTCAACTGACAGTTGTTCCACCTATAGTAAATACATATCCTATAGTGCTCCTCCTGTTATCTCTATCACTTGCCATATCTGCATCAACATATCCTTGTAGAGAAATGTTTGAACCACCAAAGCATAATGCTTGATTTGTGGTACCTTTCAAATATCTGAGAATCCATTTCACTGCCATCCAATGTTCCTTTCCTGGATTGTTCATGTACTTGCTTACAACTCCCACTACATGTGCAAAATCAGGCCTTGTGTAGACCAGTGCATACATTAAGCTTCCAACTGCTTATGCAAATGGAACTTTAGACATATAATTCATGTCTTCTTGGGTCTTTGGGCACATTTCCTTACTAAGTTTAAAATGGCTAGCAAAATATGTGCTAACTGGTTTTGCATTGTGCATATTAAATTTTTTCAACAGCTTTTGTATGTACTCATTCTGAGACAATGTTAGTTTGCGATTTTTCCTGTCTCTAGTTATTCTCAAACCAAGGATTTGTTTTGCAGCTCCCAAATCCTTCATTACAAATGAATTTGATAATTTTCTTTTGAGCACATTTATTTCTTGCATGTTAGACCCTGCAACAAACATGTCATCTACATACAATAACAATATAATATAGCTGTCATCATTTTGCTTTTTCAAATAAACACAATGATCAGAGTGACATCTAGTATAACCTTGTTCATACATAAACTTGTCAAATTTTAGATACCACTGCCTTGGAGCTTGTTTTAAGCCATACAAGCTCATCTTCAACCTGTACACTAGTTTCTCCTTCCCTTTTACCTCATATCCTAGTGGCTTCTGCATATATCTCTTCCTCAAAATCCGCATGGAGAAAGGTTGTCTTTACATCTAAGTACTCAAGATGCAAATCTTCAGCTACTACTAGACTTAAAATAGTTTTGATTGAAGTCATTTTAACAACAGGAGAAAATATTTCATCAAAATCAATACCTTTCTTCTGTGCAAACCCCTTCACCACAAGTCTAATTTTGTACCTCTGTTTTCCTCCATCTTCTTCCTTCAGCCTGTAAACCCATTTATTCTGCAATGTAGTGTAGGAATATACAGGGTAAGTTCCTCAAACAGAACACCAAAGGACACCGCTCACAACCAGATCGCAAATCAATACACTAGTATTTTTGACGTGGTTAAAACCCTCAAAGAGGGAAACAGTCCACGGCCTGAGCCAACGCGGCCACTTCAGGAAATTTATTAATAAAAGAATGAAAATTTACATAAGATTCTCTCATAGACGGACTACCCTACAAATGACCCTCCATGTGCTTTAAATAGAAATCATGGACCAATCGGGTGTCAAGCCACGGATCAAGTGTCGGTAATACTGAGGAGAGAATGAACCGTCGGATCACTACATATCGTGACCGTCGTATTGTAAGTTACAAAATGTACAAGGTAAAGAAACACACTTTACCTAACTCTATACTAGACCAAGTTGTACTTAACTATTTCCTATGTGTTGGAATATCCTAAGATACCCCCTTAAGAACAACTTGGGATAGGATTGAAGGATTTACAAATATGACACAATAGGAGAAGGAAGGAGGCACTAGAGCCTATCCCCCCTTAGTGACAACTTCCTGAACTCCAACCATAAATCGAAGTTTAGTGAACTTCGCCTCTGTGAGAGCCTTTGTGAAGATGTCTGCAACTTGATCATCTGTTGAACAATATTGCACTTCAAGAACATGGTCATGAATGAGCTTTCTGATGAAGTGCATGTGCAGTTCAATGTGTTTGCTGCGCTGATGTTGGACTGGATCTTTGCATAGTTGAATGGCACTTTGATTATCACACCAAAGTGTAGTCGGATGCTGCTGCTGAAAGCCAAACTCTGACAGGATCTGACGAAGCCACAAGGCTTCCTTACTAGCTTCTACGGCACCACGATACTCTGCTTCTGCTGATGAAAGAGAAATGGCACCTTGTTTCTTGCAAGCCCATGTAATAGGTCCTGAACCAAGAGTGAACACATAACCGGCAGTAGACTTCCGATCATCAGGGTCACCAGCCCAATCGAAATCAGTGAAACCAACCAATAGAGGAGATGTTTCGGCACTGTAATGAATCCCAAACTGAACTGTACCTTGAACATAATGAAGTATTCTTTTAGCTTCTTTCCAATGACTTTCACGTGGGTTTTTCATAAACCGAGCAACAAGGCCAATGGCAAAGGAAAGGTCAGGTCGAGTATGGGTTAGATACAGAAGTTTTCCTACAAGTTGACGGTATAAGGTAGCATCAACTTCAGGAGAAGTACAAGTGACTGAAAGTTTTACTCCAGACTGGAAGGGAGAAGGGGCTGGCTTACAGTCTTCCATGTGAAAATGGCGTAGAATATCACAGGCATACTTGGACTGGGAAAGGGAAATACCCTCCTTGGATTGCAAGACTTGAAGACCTAGAAAATAATGTAAGTGTCCTAAGTCTGTCATTTCAAATTTCTTTTTAAGGCTGGACTTCACATGGTTTATAAGGTTGGGATCACTACCGGTAAGGATAAGATGATCAACATAAAGAACAAGAATGATAAGAGACTTTCCCACTTTCTTGGTGTAGATAGTATCGTCAGAATGACACCTAGAAAAGCTAGATTCTAAAAGAAAGCTATCCATTTTGGCATACCAAGCTCGAGGAGCTTGCTTGAGACATAAAAGGGATTTCTTAAGCCGACATACAAGGCTAGAGTCTGTTTTTATGAAGCCAATGGGTTGTTCCATATAGATTTCTTCATACAAGTCCCCATGCAAGAAGGCAGATTTAACATCCATCTGATGGACTTCCCATTTGAACGGGGCAGCAAGGGAAAGAACAAGGCGGATAGAGTTCATTTTGGCAATAGGGGAGAAGGTTTCAGTGTAGTCAATGCCTTCAACCTGTGAAAAACCTTTAGCAACAAGACGAGCTTTATGTTTATCAACTTTCCCATCTGGTCCATACTTGGTTCTGTAAACCCATTTGCATCTAACAAGTTTTCATCCCTTTGGTAGAGGAACAAGATCCCATGTATCATTTACCAATAACGAATGATCTTCATTCATAGCTGCTTCCCAATCTAGATGGCCTGAAGCTTCTGCAAAGGTGTTAGGATCATAATTTACTGGAGCTTGAGCCAGTAAAGAAGAGGCTCTCTCGAACTGAGAATGTGTACGTCGCTGATCTGTAGGATCACCGGCAAGATCACCTGTTGCATCTCGAGTAGCGCGAACCCATTTTGGAAGCTGAGGAGCTGAAGAAGGATCCTGAGATGGTGGGGGAGGATTGTCATCCTCACTTTCATCTTCTGAAGAAGAAATGTTTTCAAAAGTAGAAGAGATAGGGAGAGGTGGCACATCCGCCGGACTAGGCTCGCAGGCCAATATATTTTCATCAAATTTTACATCTCTTCTAATGATAACATTTTTGGACTTAAATGGAATACGTCTATAGCCTTTGACATCTTCAGAATATCCAACAAAAGTACATTTTTCACTCTTAGGTTCTAAAGCTTTATGCTTTTCATTTGGAATATGGGCCCACGCTTCACTTCCAAAAACACGAAAGTGACTTACATCTGGTTTGATTGAGCTCCATGCTTCTTCTGGAGTGATATTCTTTAAAGCCTTAGTAGGAGTGCGATTTATTATGTAATTTGCACAGTTAATTGCTTCTGCCCAAAAACTAAGACCAAGTCCTTTAGATTGTAGCATACAATTATCCATTTCCTTTAAGGTGTGATTCTTCCTTTCAGCTCCACCATTTTGTTGTGGAGTATATGGAACAGTATGTTGCATTTGAATTCCATTCTCAGTGCAAAAGTTGATGAATGTGTTTTTAACATGTTCTCCACCATTATCAGATCTTAGCTTAAGAATTTGGTGTCCAGATTGTTTTTCAACAAAGGCCTTGAAGGCCAAAAATGTGTTAAATACTTCACTCTTGAGCTTTAAGAAGTATACCCAAGTGCTTCTGGAGAAATCATCAATGAAAGTTAAGAAATACTTGCAGCCAGAGAATGAAACAACAGGAAGTGGACCACATAAATCACTATGCACAAGCTGTAAAGGGGCTGAGGCGTGCCAAGAGGCACGTTTTTCAAAACTGTCCCGATGATGTTTTCTAAGTACACATCCGGAACAAACACCATCTCTGCAAGATACCATAGGAAGACCTGTCACCATATTTTCTTTACATAGATGCTGAAGGGAGCAATAGTTTAAGTGACCAAATCGCTCATGCCAAAGTTTGCTCACTTCATCGTTATGAGCAACAAATACTGAGGGAAGATTTGATGACCCAAAGTTGTGAAACTTATACAACCTTGTAGAATCATTAGCAATGCCAGTAGCCAAAATCTTTTTAGGATCTCTTAAGTCCTTGATTACAACATCATGAGGTGAAAATTCAACGATTTTACCTTCACCTGAATGAGTTATCTGATATACAGATAGAAGGTTGCAGGATAAGGTTGGAACACATAATACATCATTAAACTAACCATTGTCTAGATGAACAGTTCCAGTCCCTACAACACTAAGAGATCTATCATCACCAACATATATATTTTTGGTGTTACAATCATTTAAATAAGAAAACATGGCTTTGTTTTTTGCCATGTGATAAGAAGCTGCAGAATCAAGAGAAGAAGAAGATACATTTAATGCATAACCAGACCGAGATGATTGACAACCACATGCAGAAAGTGCCATTCCTGAAGATGAAGTTGAAGGTGAAGAATGCTCCAAATGGATGTTATGTTTCTTCATCGTTGCTTCCAAGGATTCCATCTTTTTAAAGAATTTGGATTCTAAGTGGCCATCTCGATTAAAAAAGTTGCAATGTCTATCAGTCTTCTTCCATTTGTTTTTATTTGTCTTATCATTTTGTTGAAATGATTTTTCATTTTGAGACTGAGATTGCTTAGGACCCTTGTTTGGTTTAGGACCATTATTTTTAGGATATGACTTCCTAGGATTCTTTGAATTTGGTCGCTGTTGGGCTGCTAACGCTTTCTTGGAAGAGTTTCCAAGATTAAGAAGACCAGGGTGTAAGAGTTTTTCTTGTTCTCTTATTAAAGAATCACAAAAAGAGTCAAAGGAAGGGGACTTGTAGTCCGTTCCTTGAGAAATGAAGGCTTCTCTTGTAGAATGGAAGGTGGAAACAAACACAGAGTAGGCTGGTCCCAACTTAGTAAGAATGGAATAGGTAAGGTTACTATCTTCTTTCTTAACTTTAACACCTTCCAAGAGATATCTAAGGGTCTTGAACTTGGACAAGAAATCTTCAATGCAAGAAAAATTATTAGGGTCCAATGTAAGCAACTCATTTTCAAGTTGATGGGATCTAAGTTCATTTTTAATCCCAAAAACTTTATTGATTTGTTTCATTGCTTCATCAGGAGTATCAAGTTCTGCAATATGGAATCTAAGATCTAGAGAAATAGACATCCCTATCAATCCACGTGCTTGATCTTGCCTATTTTCCCATTTAGCAGCTTTATCTTCATCCTTCGGTTTCTTTTCTTGGCCTGAGGCTATTCTGTAGATACCTTTACTTCTAAGTAAATGCTCAATGTAGGACAACCATTGGAAGTAGTTGGTGTTGTCAAGGGTAACTTGGTATTGACTTTCCATTTCAACAGAAACTGAAGCTAAAGATGCTAAAACTAAGTGTTCCAATGGATAGATCTCAAAAAATTAGGCTGGTTTAAAAAAAACGACTCTGAAAACGGCTTCCGAATGAAGAAGTTATGGATTTTTGAAAAAAAGTTGATGAAGTTACCGACGAAGTGTGGGAATGTGCGGAAATGAAAAAGTCCACCCCCACAAAATGGAGACTTGAACCCAAGACCTCTACTCTCTTAAAATAGCTTTGAACCAATTGAGCTATACAAAAAATTTGAGAGAGAGAGAGAGGGGGGGTGCTTTGGGTTGCGTGCTTACTTTGAGAAAGCTCTTTTTCCCTACAAAACAAAAAACACAAAACCCAACACGGACATGCAAAGAAAACGAACCTTACGGCTCGAAGTTAGCTTTAGCCGAAAAACTAAATATTTTAAAAAATGAACCTTGCGGCTCAAAGTTAGCTTTAGGCGGAAACTAAATATTTTCCTCAATGTTTCTGATTTTCCGAGATCACACTAAGGCGCAGGGAAAAGAGCATACTCATGAGAAAAACCCTTCCTTTCTGTTTCTGGTTTGCCCAGATTGCACAGAGTCGCAGGGCACAGAGAATACACAGAAATGAAAGGTATAGATCCGGTAATAAAAAAAGTCTAAATAAACCAAAGCCGAAATAAACAGAGAGAAAATAACTGTAAACTGCAAATAAACATTGTATACCTCCGGATCTTAAAAATGACACAGCTAGGGCTACTGGAAACCTTTTCGCGTGAAACGAAAGGGGTTCCTCACTGGAACAGATGCTCCCAACACAACAGAGCAGTCCTCTTGGAAATCCCATCAAATGGATGTAAAAATTGCTTTCTTGAATGGAGATCTAAAAGAGAATGTTTTTATGTCCCAGCCTGAAGGATCTACTGTGAAAGGACATGAACATAAAGTATGAAAACTTGTGAAATCCTTGTATGGCCTCAAACAAGCACCGCGAGCCTAGTATGAAAAACTAACTAAGCATCTTCTGAAACTCAATTTCAAACATTATGATCTTAATGACGCAACTTTATTTGTCAAGAAATTTGGCAAAAAAGTTGTATATCTTGTGGTATGTGTAGATGATCTTTTAATGACATGGAACAATGAAAGTTACATTGCATCCATAAAGAAGGAATTGAGGAAAGGTTTTGAAAAGACTGATTTGGGCTATGTTCATTACTATCTTGGTATTGAAGTAACTCAACATCCAAAGTCCATATTCCTTTCTCAAAAGAAGTACACTGGAGATCTATTGAATAAGTTTAGCATGACAAAATGCAATCCTCTTACTACTCCAATGGAACAAAACTTAAATCTCACATCCATTGAAGGAAAAGAATTTGAGGATGCAACAAAGTATAGACAGCTCGTAAGAAGTCTCAACTACCTAACTACTACCAGACCAGAAATTTTGTTTGCTGTTGGAATCCTCTCCAAGTTTATGCAAAATCCTTGTGAGGGACATTGATCTGTTGCAAAAAGAGTTCTAAGGTACTTGAATGGAACACAAGACTTTGGAATCAAGTATACATAGGTGGACGACTTCAACTTGATTGGATACTCTGATTCAGACTTCGATGGAGACAAAGAAACTGGGGTATCTACTTTAGGTTATGCTATGAGTCTTGGATCAGGAGCTGTCTCTTGGAGATCACGCAAACAATCAATTCCAGCAGATTCCACAACAGAAGCAGAATATGTGGCAGCAGCTGAGGAAACAAAAGAAATTGTGTGGCTCAGGAAAATTCTGGAAGATTTGCAGGTAAAACAAGAACAATTGACTCCACTCATGATTGACAATACCTCGGCAATAAAGTTGGCCAAGAACCCAAAGTTCCATGATCGAACGAAGCACATCAATACTAAATATCATCTGAGTCGACATCATGTTGAGGCCAAAAGAATCCATCTCTGTCATTATTCCACTAATGAGCAAATTGCAGACATCTTCACCAAAGCGCTTGGAAGATAAAATCTTGAACGATTTAGAACGATGCTTGGACTCACCAACATCCCTTCAGATTAAGGGGGGGAATGTTGACACCTAATCATCAGGATTGGGTGAATAAGTGTAACTGATGTAAATAAATAATAAGAAATATGAATAGTCACGAGGAGATGAAGTGAATAGTCTCTCCCTCATGTATATAATAAAAATCAACCTGAATGAATAAATGTGAATTGATTTCAAGGAGTTACTGCCTGGTCTGACAAAATCTCTTTTTTATTATTATTTATATTATTTTTAATGTATAAAATTATTAATTTTTTATATATTTATTAATTAAATTCAAATATGAAATTCTGAAATACAATACTTATAAATGTGAATTATTCTTTTAATTTCTATAATAAAATAATATTAATTTATAATTATTATTTGTATTATACATTAATAGTTACAAATAAGAATTATTGTTGTTGTTGTTATGATTATTTGAATTTATATTAATATAGTATGCATATTATCATTTTTTCTTTTATAATTGTATTGATAAAAAGATAATTACTATATAATAAATTAAATTGGTTCAATTTATTATTTTTAATATTTTTTTAATTAAACCAACATTATATTGTGTTATTATTATTTTTTAATTTCACACATTACTCTACAACTACTACAACATACAATTTGAATATACACATCATTTATTATTTACATTCATTTACGGAAATTACTACATATTTCCATATTGATTTCTGGAATCCCACTTAGTGCAATAAAAATAATACATATGATCTAATCTAAAAAAATCAGCGATAAATTTAAAATTATTAAAAAAAAAATATGCTAAATCAACAAACGCTTTAGCCAAGTGATTTTTCAATCCAAACAAACAACTAACAATAAATTTAAAATTATCTTAATGCTTAAAATTAGTAATGTTAAACTGTAGACACTCTGTCCCAAACTAAGTAAACACTCTATCCCAAGCTAAGTTATTCCTTTTGTGCAATAAAAATAATATACTCCTTTTGTGCAAAAAAAATAATATACAAGATGTATAGTGTAAAACGACAACTAAAAAAGAAATAACCATCAATAAATTTAGATTTATCTTAAGGCTTGGCAAAAGCTAAGTTATTTCTTTTGCCAATAAAAATAATACATAAGATGTATATTGTAAAATGACAACTAAAAAAGAAATAACCATCAATAAATTTAGATTTATCTTAAGGCTTCGCAAACAATCTAGCCTTAGCCATATGATTTCTTTAATGCAATGAAAATAATACAAATGATCAAGCTAATAATACAAAAAGAAACAACCAATAATAAATTTATAATTATCTTAAAGCTAAAAAGTAATATATTTATAATTATCTTAAAGCTAATAAATTTATAATTATCTTAAAGCTCAAATAAATTTATAATTATCTTCAGGCTCAAAAGTAATCAGGTTAAAGTGCATAAATACTAGCCCATAATCATGTTAAAGTGCATAAATTCTAGCCCAAGCTACGTGATTACTAGAGAAGTGATTTTTTGTAATGACCCCAAATTTATGTAAATTAGAAAGTTTACTGTGGTAAAAGACTAATACAGTTGTTGTTATGTTTTAAACAAAACTGTGGCAAACTATTTTGATTAAGTAATTTAAATATTTTCTTTGGAATTGTTGGCAGCCTCTAAGAGGTGAATCTTAAAGAAAAGGATCAGTTGTGATAACTGATGGAACTACCCTCCAAAACAGGAAAAGTCCTGACTGAGGGGAATTCTGTGCTGTGAGGACAGACAGAGGAAAGATAATCTTTTTCCAAGAAGAGGAAAAGGGAAGAGAAAAAAAAGAGGTTAAGTCTGGTTAGGACCAGATAACCTGGCACAAAGAGTGCACAAATCCTGTTGAGGGCTGGAGGCCTGCAGGATGGCTCGGGGGGAGAATTCCGTCTGAGGGATGGATCTCATGGCTGGGTGGAGAGCAGAATTAAAGCTCAGGTGACTTTTTGTTTGAAAAACCATTCCTGACATTGGTAATCAGGTACGGTTCCAAACTGGTAGTCCCTGATAGGAAAAATTAATGTGCATTGAAGTTACAGTAATTTAAATAGGAAAAGACTGTTTGTTTCCTAGATACTGTCGCAATGATTAGCATAATGTACCAGTGTAAACTTTGAGAAAGGAACTGTCAGTTAATGGACAGGGCCTGGGTTAGTACCCAGGTAAGGTAAAAGGTACAGAGATATTAAACAAGGTTGTATATGATTATAAAGTAGCCTGAACCGAGGACTGGTTACTGGGTAACAGTCTCGACTTAGTTTTATTAACAAGGTCTTTACGGTTCAAACAAATAGATACTGATGAAACTAAATAATAGTGAACTATAAGGCTGTTATCTGAGTCGAGAGCTGTGAAATGGCATTGGAACGAGGCTTAAACCTCTGAGTTAAAAGAAGAACACCGACTGTAGTCGGAAGCAACCCCACGACGGAGGAACAATGTTATAGTAGATAACCTAAGCAGATACTAAACTGTGTATGACCAACAAATGACTCTATGCAGAGAGTGTTGGCAAATGGAGAAATATATAGAACAGAGATTCATTATATTTCATTAAATAATTATTACCGGGTCACTGTACTCGCCGCATGAATATAAAAACAAAACCTGTATTTATAAAGCTATAACCGAGTACAGGAGAAATACAGATAAACTAAAGAACTGTGTATTATAACAACAAGAAATAACAGTGGTAATATTTATATCAATCCGAGAGCTGGAGCATATAACTGTAAAGAAATGATATTAACATTAATGGAGAACCTGTGCATGCATATGAAAATGGAAAATAATCATATTAAACCCGAGGGCCTGTGCATGCAACTATAATGAGAAACCTTCATATTAAATCAAAGAGACTGTGCGAAAACTGATGCAGAGACAAGAACTCATGCACGAAGGGTAGTCTTTTCCACAAGGAAAAGGGCTAGCAATCAAACGCTGAACTCTCGCCGGGGTCATATCATGCAGACCGGCGATATAAGAGCTTTAGAGACACAGAGTTTGTCAACAAAGATTATCATCATAACTTAATAACACCGAGGCGGAAGCCGTATGTGAATAAACAAAACCAATAGCGAAATATTAACCCCATGTCTCTGTTCTTGAGTATCGGGCAAACAAACTGAAACAATTCATTAAACTGACGAAAAATGCCCTGAGGGCTAAAAGATTTTATGTTCAGTTGCAAATACAAACAACACCGACGGTGAAATGTTAAACGTAAATATCTCAGTACATTTGAATAAGGGGACAAGTCCCAAAATACTCATCACGAGATCTGTACTCAAGACCAGATCTGAAACCATATAAACTACAACAAATGTACCAAACTTGCCACAGGGCAGTTCTGTAATCCAAATGGAAGGACGTGAATGTATAACAGAACCCCGAGACTTCTCTTTAAACATTAATCATTCAACAGTGAAATCACCGTCATATGCAGCGAAGGCAACTGTAAGGGTTTTCCACAGAGAATACCCGGCAGCGGAAATGAGATAACCGTGTTGGGAAGCAGAGGTCTGCACCAAACCACACATGGTAGCTCATGACCGTAATCCTTAACCACTATTAAGTAAACAGGGTTTCGAATACCGAATTCATACCTGTATGTTACCAGAGGAACGTTTTGCTGGGGAAGACACCGTGGATTTGTCCAAAGCGTAGCAGTATGCGGCTGCACAAACTCGGTAAGGAAAAATAAGGACTGTAAGTAACATTCCGTGAATAACAAAGCATTAAACCATAATGTAAGACTGACAAACAATGTTATACCTGTGAGGATTCGGTTCTGGGCGGAATGCAAACCCCGGAGCATTGCAGGTTGGAGGCATAAGGTTGTTGGAGTCGAGCTCGAGGAAGAGCACTGAACCAGGTCCGCAAAGACCGCGGACACCAAATAAACGCTATGACAGTGTGAAGCCGCTTAAATATCTCAGCCAACCCTTGAACAATTTCCAACCCTCCGATCTCCGAATGGAATCTGGACCGTCGAAGGAAGGTGGGAGTCATTGGCGGTAAGACCAAAATCTGCATTACCAAAGCATCACATGGCCGGAGAAACCAGGCCATGCCACCTGCCCCGGAAGGACTGATGTCTTTAAGGTAAGTATGACCTGTCATCCGATAAGTACTGCGGCGAGACCATCGAAGCCCAAACCATTAATACAGTGCCATTGGTAAATATCCCGAATAGGTTTGTAATATGGGTAGAGCATACACCCAATACATAGCTACTGTTACGTTAATGTCGTGTGGAATATAGAATGCAGAGGACCATAAATTAGTAATGCATGTCAGTGATACACATGTATATGGATTAACGTATTTTGTTTAACTCATGCCAATGGTATATATATACGGTTTAATGTGTAAGATGATTGTAAAATGTAATATGCACACATAGCATCGGATAATCTTATTGTGAGCGTTAAGTTAGAAAGGTTGGCATGTATATATTAAAAAAAAATTATGTATATGTGGAAATGGACGTGACAAATTGGTATCAGAGCCCAGTTTCAACACTGTGGCCTTAGGTAGAACTTTTTTCCAGTATGCAGAAGGGTACACCAAGCAAACATATGCAAGCTAACAATGTACTTAACTGTGTTCTGTTTATTTGGGGTGAAATACAGAATTGCAACAGCTAGCAGTTAAGCTAGAGAAGAGACAAAATGCAAGGACCCGGCAGTGACCCTCCAGAGAATGCAGGGCTGTGGGTGCAATTGGGTGCAGAAACACGGAGCACCAACCTTGCAATCCTGGAAACTGTCCAGGAATTGAAGAATGAGATGGCACGGTTACGGGAGGACAATGCGCGTTTAACAGTTGAACAGGAAAGGATTCTGAAGAGCCTGTCAGACAGGCAGAACCCACCCCTGTCTAACCCCAGTGCAGAACAGCAGAGGATAACAGAAGAACAAGACTATCAAATGGAACCTGAAAATTCTGACGACAAGGAAAATCACTCTGATAATGCACCTCAGCAGCAAACCTCAAAACGTCAGAAAATGGAGCTGCAGGGGGAATTCCGAAAGATTAAACCCCCACATTTTGATGGTGAACAGGAGGAAGCTGCGGAAGCCTGGTTGATAAACATGAATAAGTATTTTCAGTTGTATGAATATGACCACAACTTGAAGGCAAGATTGGCAATCTTCCAGTTACAAGGTAAGGCAACCTTGTGGTGGGAGGAAATCAAGATTGTCAAGGGGGTCAGCGAACGAACCATTACATGGGAAAAGTTCCAGAAATATTTTAAAGAAAGGTACCTGACTGAGCGCTTCTATGATGAAAAGGCAAGGGAATTTCACGATTTAAGACTGGGACAGCAGACCATGGACGAGTTCATTAACCGTTTTACCTCGCTGCTACGTTATGTACCTTACATCAAGGAGGAGAAAGCCAAGGTTCAGAGGTTTGTGAGCAGCTTACCTTCATATATAAGGGAAAGGATTGAATTCGACAATCCTAGAACCATGGATGAGGCCATTCGTAAAGCGAGAATCTGCTACCAGCAGAGTAAACAGAAGGGGGACACTTCAAGCAAAAGATGGAATGAGAAAAGAAGCGGTCGGATGGTTGGGAGCAGCAAAGGAAGTCGCAGCAGTGGGAATAAGGGGGCTGGTAAAGGACTAAACAGTAGACCTGTTGCAAGGAATGCGCCCCGGTCCAGACCAATGAGCGAATCTAAAGCAAATGAGCAGTCTGTTAGACCAGAAGGTGAGGGGATGACCAGACCGCCAGTGCAATGCTGGGGTTGTGGAGGACCTCACTATGTTAAAAACTGTCCACAGAGAAAAGGGACAGATCAGATATCCCAGATTCATGAAGCATCAACTGTTGGGGACGTGGCACGTAGTGTACCCAGAATCAATGCAGCGCTAGAGGACCGCCAAGCGGAGTACCAGCCATCTATGGTTGAATTCGAAGGTAAAATCTCAAACCTTTCCATAGCTGTTCTTATAGACCCAGGGGCTACTTTAAGTTATATTAGTCCGAAAATAGTAGAACAGTGTAAATTGCAAGCTGAAAAGTTCAGGAACCCGTGGCTGGTCCAACTAGCTACAGGAGCCAAGAGACGAGTCTTGGCCAAAGTAAATAATTGCTCCTTAGCCATAGCAGGACAGCCAATAGTGGCGGATTTGAATGTATTACCGTTGGGTTCCTATGATATCTTGATTGGGATGGACTGGCTGGAGAAACACTGGTCCTTAGTGAACTGCAAGACCAAGACCATCTATTATAAGGATGACCTTGGAGAGCAGCAGGAGTTGCAAGGAATCAGACACCCTGTGCAGATCCGACCCATTACAGCAACTCAGCTAGCTAAGTGCATCAAGAAGAAATGTCAAATCTACGCTATTCAGGTGGGATACGCAAATCAAAAAGATAAAACTGCTATGCTGGGTAGCATTCCGATAGTACAGGAGTTTGCAGATGTTTTTCCCGAGGAAGTGTCGGGATTACCGCCAAAAAGGGATGTGGATTTCACTATTGAGCTGATTCCAGGGGCAGCACCTGTATCACGGGCACCCTACCGTATGAGTGTACCAGAACTAACAGAATTAAAAATGCAACTGCAGGAGCTGTTAGATAAAAATTACATCCGTCCCAGCGTATCACCCTGGGGAGCCCCAGTGCTATTCGTCAAAAAGAAAGATGGAACCTTTCGGATGTGCATTGATTATCGTCAGCTGAATAAGCTTACGATCAAAAACAAATATCCTTTACCTAGGATCGATGAGCTTTTTGATCAGGTGAAGGGAGCAACGGTATTCTCTAAAATTGATCTGCGATCTGGTTACCATCAGATCAGAATAAAAGAGGAAGATATCGCTAAGACCGCTTTCAGAACGCGGTATGGGCATTATGAATTCGTGGTGCTACCTTTTGGGCTGACCAATGCACCTGCTACCTTCATGTGTTTGATGAACAGTGTGTTTCATCGGTTTTTAGACAAGTTTGTGCTGATATTCATAGATGACATTCTGATTTACAGCAGATCAAGAAAGGAGCATGAGGAACACCTTAGATTGGTGTTGCAAACTTTGCGGGAACATCAATTATATGCAAAGTTTAGTAAATGTGATTTCTACAAGGAGGAGATACAATATTTGGGCCATGTAATCACCAAGGAAGGAATCGCAGTAGACCCTGAGAAGATCAGAACTATAATGGAGTGGCCTATACCAAAGGATGTGGCAGATATTAGGTCCTTTATGGGGTTAGCGGGTTATTATAGAAGATTTGTTGAAGGCTTTTCGAGGGTAGCATACCCTATCACCTCCTTGCAAAAGAAGGGAAAAGTATTTAAGTGGACCTCAGAATGCCAGAAGAGCTTTGAACAGCTCAAGCACTTACTCACTACCGCACCTGTATTAAGTATAGCTGATCCTAATAAGGATTACGTGGTCTGCACGGACGCAAGTAAAGAAGGTGTGGGAGGAGTGTTGATGCAAGAAGGAAGAGTCATTGCTTATGAATCTAGGAAGCTGAAAGAGCATGAGCAGAAATACTCTGCTTACGATTTGGAGCTGGCTGCTGTCATTCATGCCCTGAAATGTGGCGGCACTACCTTTTGGGCAGAAAATTTCTGTTGTTAACAGACCACCACAGCCTCACAAACTATTTCAGCCAACCCACCTTAAATACGAGACAAGCTCGTTGGGCTGACTTCTTAAGCGGGTTCGACTTTGAAATTAAGCATTTAAAGGGGAAGGAGAACCGAGTAGCGGATGCATTAAGTCGGAAGGTACAGTGCGTGTGCAAGATTTCGGTCAGTAAGTGGCAAAGTACTCTATTGGAAAAGATAAAAATAGCAGCTGAACAAGATGCTGTTTATCAGCACATTAAACAGCAAATACAGCAGCAATCTGGTAAGGAAATACAACAAGGGTATAAACTAGATGATGCTGAAATGTTGTGCTTTAATAAAAAGTTGTATGTACCCAATGAAGACAGTGTTAAGAAGCTGATTCTGGATGAATTTCATACCAGCCATTATACTGGGCATCCGGGCTACCAGAAAATGGTTACCGCTCTCCGAAAAGAATATTACTGGCCAAAAATGAAGAAGGAGATAGCTGAGTATCTAGCACGATGTCTAGAATGTCAGCAGATTAAGGCGGAACACATGCACCCAGCAGGGCTGTTACAACCTTTACCCATTCCGGAATGGAAATGGGAGACTATCTCCATGGATTTTATAACTGGACTGCCTAAAACAAAGAAAAATAATGATTCCATTATGGTGGTAGTGGATAAGCTGAGTAAGGCAGCACACTTCATACCAGTGCAGTCGACATATAAGGCTGTGCAAATTGCTCATATTTTCATGCAAAATGTGTTCAAATTGCATGGACTTCCGAAGGTGATTATCTCTGATCGGGATGTCAAATTTACATCAACCTTTTGGAGGACATTGTTTGCTGAACTGGGAACACAGCTGAACTTTAGCACAGCTTATCATCCCCAAACAGATGGCCAAACAGAACGAGTGAATCAGGTTGTGGAAGACATGCTGAGAGCATGCGTTATGATGAAGCCAACCCAATGGGAAGATTATCTCCACCTGGTCGAATTCGCATATAATAATGGATATCATTCCTCAACACAGATGAGTCCTTTCGAGGTTATGTATGGGCGGAAGTGCCGCACACCTGCAAGCTGGAGTGGACCGGAGGACAGGTTGCGAATTGGTCCTGATATGCTCAAGGAAATGGAGGATACGGTAAAGAGGGTGCGTACCAACTTAAAAGCCGCTCAGGACAGACAGAAAAGTTTCGCTGATCGCAAGAGAAGATTTAAGGAATTCCAAGTTGGGGATCATGTATTTGTAAGAATCCAACCAAGGAGGAGTACCTTGCAGTGGAGCGGATGTGCCAAACTAGCACCTCGCTACTTTGGACCTTTCCAGATTTTGGCAAAAGTGGGGCCGGTAGCTTATCAACTTGCCCTACCAAGCCATATTAGGATCCACAATGTGTTTCACGTATCCGTATTAAAGCAATACGTTTACGATCCTAAGCATGTGATTCAATGGCAGAATGTTCGGGTAAGAATTAATCTGGTCACTATAGATAAGCGTTGTTTCTAAACTGGAAAATAATTAAATCTGTTGTTGATTGCAGGTCGAGCCGGAAGGCGAGGTTCTGGTCGAACCACTGACCATTCTCGACCGGAGAGAAGTGCAGCTGCGGAAACGGGTTATTTCCCAAGCTAAAGTGCAGTGGCAGCACTATGGACCAGAGGAGGCCACTTGGGAGGATGAGGAACTCCTTAGAGAAGCTTACCCAAACTTGTTTAAAGGAGACAGACATCGGGACGATGTCCAATCTCAGGAGGGGGAGATGTAATGACCCCAGATTTATGTAAATTTGAAAGTTTACTGTGGTAAAAGACTAATACAGTTGTTGTTATGTTTTAAACAAAACTGTGGCAAACTATTTTGATTAAGTAATTTAAATATTTTCTTTGGAATTGCTGGCAGCCTCTAAGAGGTGAATCTTAAAGAAAATGATCAGTTGTGATAACTGATGGAACTACCCTCCAAAACAGGAAAAGTCCTGACTGAGGGGAATTCTGTGCTGTGAGGACAGACAGAGGAAAGATAATCTTTTTCCAAGAAGAGGAAAAGGGAAGAGAAAAAAAAAGAGGTTAAGTCTGGTTAGGACCAGATAACCTGGCACAAAGAGTGCACAAATCCTGTTGAGGGCTGGAGGCCTGCAGGATGGCTCGGGGGGAGAATTTCGTCTGAGGGATGGATCTCATGGCTGGGTGGAGAGCAGAATTAAAGCTCAGGTGACTTTTTGTTTGAAAAACCATTCCTGACATTGGTAATCAGGTACGGTTCCAAACTGGTAGTCCCTGATAGGAAATTAATGTGCATTGAAGTTACAGTAATTTAAATAGGAAAAGATTGTTTGTTTCCTAGATATTGTCGCAATGATTAGCATAATGTACCAGTGTAAACATTGAGAAAGGAACTGTCAGTTAATGGACAGGGCCTGGGCTATTACCCAGGTAAGGTAAAAGGTACAGAGATATTAAACAAGGTTGTATATGATTATAAAGTAGCCTTAACCGTGGACTGGTTACTGGGTAACAGTCTCGACCTAGTTTATTAGCAAGGTCACTACGGTTCAAACAAATAGATACTGATGAAACTAAACAATAGTGAACTATAAGACTGTTATCTGAGTCGAGAGCTGTGAAATGGCATTAGAACGAGGCTTAAACCTCTGAGTTAAAAGAAGAACACCGACTGTAGTCGGAAGCAACCCCGCGACGGAGGAACAATGCTATAGTAGATAACCTAAGCAGATACTAAACTGTGTATGACCAACAAATGACTCTATGCAGAGAGTGTTGGCAAATGGAGAAATATATAGAACAGAGATTCATTATATTTCATTAAATAATTATTACCGGGTCACTGTACTCGCCGTATGAATATAAAAACAAAACCTGTATTTATAAAGCTATAACCGAGTACAGGAGAAATACAGATAAACTAAAGAACTGTGTATTATAACAACAAGTAATAACAGTGGTAATACATATCCAGATACGATGCATGCAAACGATAAGAATGATATTTATATCAATCCGAGAGCTGGAGCGTATAACTGTAAAGAAAAGATATTAACATTATTGGAGAACCTGTGCATGCATATGAAAATGGAAAATAATCATATTAAACCCGAGGGCCTGTGCATGCAACTATAATGAGAAACCTTCATATTAAATCAAAGAGACTGTGCGAAAACTGATGCAGAGACAAGAACTCATGCACGAAGGGTAGTCTTTTCCACAAGGAAAAGGGCTAGCAATCAAACGTTGAACTCTCGCCGGGGTCATATCATGCAGACCGACGATATAAGAGCTTTAGAGACACAGAGTTTGTCAACAAAGATTATCATCATAACTTAATAACACCGAGGCGGAAGCCGTATGTGAATAAACAAAACCAATAGCGAAATATTAACCCCATGTCTCTGTTCTTGAGTATCGGGCAAACAAACTGAAACAATTCATTAAACTGACGAAAAATGCCCTGAGGGCTAAAAGATTTTATGTTCAGTTGCAAATACAAACAGCACCGACGGTGAAATGTTAAACGTAAATATCTCAGTACATTTGAATAAGGGGACAAGTCCCAAAATACTCATCACGAGATCTGTACTCAAGACCAGATCTGAAACCATATAAACTACAACAAATGTACCAAACTTGCCACAGGGCAGTTCTGTAATCCAAATGGAAGGACGTGAATGTATAACAGAACCCCGAGACTTCTCTTTAAACATTAATCATTCAACAGTGAAATCACCGTCATATGCAGCGAAGGCAACTGTAAGGGTTTTCCACAGAGAATACTCGGCATCGAAAATGAGATAACCATGTTGGGAAGCAGAGGTCTGCACCAAACCACACATGGTAGCTCATGACCGTAATCCTTAACCACTATTAAGTAAACAGGGTTTCGAATACCGAATTCATACCTGTATGTTACCAGAGGAACGTTTTGCTGGGGAAGACACAGTGGATCTGTCCAAAGCATAGCAATATGCGGCTGCACAAACTCGGTAAGGAAAAATAAGGATTGTAAGTAACATTCTGTGAATAACAAAGCATTAAACCATAATGTAAGACTGACAACAATGTTATACCTGTGAGGATTCGATTCTGGGCGGAATGCAAACCCCGGAGCGTTGCAGGTTGGAGGCATAAGGTTGTTGGAGTCGAGCTCGAGGAAGAGCACTGAACCAGGTCCGCAAAGACCGCGGACACCAAATAAACGCTATGACAGTGTGAAGCCGCTTAAATATCTCAGCCAACCCTTGAACGATTTCCAACCCTCCGATCTCCGAATGGAATCTGGACCGTCGAAGGAAGGCGGGAGTCATTGGCGGTAAGACCAAAATCTGCATTACCAAGGCATCACATGGCCGGAGAAACCAGGCCATGCCACCTGCCCCGGAAGGACTGATGTCTTTAAGGTAAGTATGACCTGTCATCCGATAAGTACTGCGGCGGGACCATCGAAGCCCACACCATTAATACAGTGCCGTTGGTAAATATCCCGAATAGGTTTGTAATATGGGTAGAGCATACACCCAATACATAGCTATTGTTACGTTAATGTCGTGTGGAATATAGAATGCAGAGGACCATAAATTAGTAATGCATGTCAGTGATACACATGTATATGGATTAACGTATTTTGTTTAACTCATGCCAATGGTATATATATACGGTTTAATGTGTAAGATGATTGTAAAATGTAATATGCACACATAGCATCGGATAATCTTATTGTGAGCGTTAAGTTAGAAAGGTTGGCATGTATATATTAAAAAAAAAATTATGTATATGTGGAAATGGATGTGACATTTTTCAATCGAAAAAGAAACAACCAACCATAAATTTATAATTATCTTAAGGCTTAAAACAAGTCATGTTAAACTGAAAAAAATCTAGCCCAATCTACGTGATTCATTTTGTGCGATGAAAATAACACAAAAGTGCTACGGTGTAAAACATCAACTAAAAAAAGAAATAACCAACAATATATTTAGATTTATTTTAAAGTAACCATGTTAAATTGGCAAACAATTTAGCCTTAGCCATGTGATTTCTTTGGTGTAATGAAAATAATACACATGATCTATTTTGATTCTCAAAAATACCAATTGAAAAATAATTAATCAAATATAAATTTAGAATTATCTCAAAATTTAGAAATAACAATGTTAAGCCTCTAAACACTCTAGCTCTACTTAAGTGATTCCTGTGGTGCAATGAAAATAAAACACATGAACTACTTCAAAAAACATCAACTAAAAGAAACATCCAACTATAAATTTAGACTTATCTCAAGGCTTAAAGGTAACCATACTAAATCAAAAAATGATTCCTTTGGTGTAATGAAAATAATACACATTATCTACTCTGAAAATCCTTGAGTAGAAAAATGAAAACAATGAACAATAATTTTAGAATTATGCCATAGCGTGATTCGTGTGCTCAAATTTGACACATTGGGATGGAGAATATCCAAGGCTTTTAAAGGTTTTAATTACATGTAATACCATGGACTCGGTACCACATGCATGTAATACCATGGACTCAATACCACAAGCATATAACCCATGAAACCACTTGACCTAACAACAATAATCAGTGAATTATCATTCTCTGATTTGATATAAATTTTATTGTTTTTTGTTCCCTTTTTAAATCTTCGATGTTGTAGATACTTGTAAAGGCTATAGTACCATCCTTTGGGGGCTTGTTTCAATCCATAAAGAGCCTTCTTCAATTTAAAAACATGATTTTCATTATCTAACAATTGGAAACCATTTGGCTGTTCCAAATATACTTCTTCTAACTCTCCATTCAGAAAGGTTGACTTGACATCCATTTGATAGACATTGAATTTTCTATGACATGCAACAGGTAAGAACATTATGATTGCTTCAAGCCTGGGAAGTGGAGAAAATATTTCTTCAAATCCTACTCCTACTTGTGCATACCCTTTGCACACTAATATGGCTTTATTCCTAGCTGCTTGACCACTTGCATTGAATTTATTCTTAAAAACCTACTTAGTTCCAATCATATTCTTATCTTTTGGTCTTAGAACTAACTCTCATATTTGGTTTTTCTCAATTTGATCTAGTTCTTCCTCCATGGCATTCACTCAATGTTGATCTTGACTAGCTTGAGAAAAATAATTGGGTTCTATTGTGGACAAAAGTGCACAATTTGCATGAATATATGTGCCATAAATTTCCTTCTACTATGAACCATTGTTTCTTTATTACCAAGAATTTGATTGTCAAGATGCTTTTTCTAAACGTTCCTTAACGAATTAATTAGATGTGGTGAATTAGATCTCTCTTCTTCTTCCTCTTAGTCTTTTTGTTTTTCATGTTCTTCTTGTTCTTCCTATTGTGGGTTATAGTTGATTCGATCAACTAATCTGTCAAATTACTATTTTCTTCCTTTGTGTAGAGGTGCCTTATCAATTCTCACATCAATGCTTTCAACTATCTTGTAATGTATTTTTTTGTAGCATTTGTAGACTTTACTCCTGGAGAAGTGGCTAGGCAGAGTTCCTCCAACTTCTCTGGAATCAAATTTTCCTAAGTTATCCTTGTTTCTTTTGATATAGCATTTTATTCCAAATACCTTAAAGTTTTTTACTAAAGTTGGCTTGCCATACCATAGTTCATAGGGAGTCTTGTTGTTATTTACTCTAATATGTTGGACAGATTGTCATTGATGTCAATATGGCAATATTCAAGGAGTAGACAGAGCCAAGGGGAGCACACAGAGTTACCGGAGCCAAGAGGAGGAGACAGAGCCACCAGAGGAGCAAACAGCGCAAAGAGCAGACAGAGCCAATGGAGGCATGCAAATAAGTCATCGAAGAGCTTATATGCATGCAGGTAATAGCAATAAATAGCCTTCGGATGCACAGAGAAATTAAGGAGTGCGGTCTTTATGGCGGGTAGATGAACTAAATGGAGGAACGAGGCTAATCGTCGGATTGTGCAGATGGACGGCAGATACAGCACGACAAGGGCTATCGGGAAGGTGAGGTGGAAGACGATCGCAGGCTGTTGGATCTCGGATGGGCAGATCCAACGGTCGCGGGGCACGGAAGATGCATAAGGTTTATCAGGCGGGAAGAGCAGGCTTAAGCGGTAAGCAGTAATGCTCGCACCGCCCTTGGGAGTCAAGTGGTATTCGTACACGGGCTCGCGATTCCATTAGAACTGTGACACGTGGCAGCAGGGAACAGTTGAAAACCGCTTTATCGCGAGTTAACGTGCGGGCGGTTCGCGGGATCAGGAGGAGCGAACGTCGTCGGATCGCCTGATGAATGATCGGATGGCAGGTTTAACTTCACGTGTTTTTTTACTGATGTGACAGGAGAACGGCAGAGAAGTTTATATATATATATATATATATATATATATATATATATATATATATATATATATATATATATATATATATATATATATATATATATATATATATATATATATTTATATTTATATATATATAGATATCGGCATATATATGTATATCACCGATAGCGCTAATAGGCGGTTCGGCTATGTGTCACCACAAAAACCTCCAATTGCGATGACGCATGCGGACCCGATGCAGCATTGTGTTAGGTTGAATGCTATATCGTATCCACCCATCGCAACAATATACAAAGGAATTACACTCTCCTAAGCGTCGATTGCGATAGAGGTATGGACCCGATGGACTCATCAAAAACAGTTTATATAATATCGCGTCCAGCAAGGGAATCGGCCATCGGCAATCGACTATGTTATGTGCGAACCTCCGGAAGCAGTGATTGCTATAAAAGGATGACGTGGCATGTGGGATCTCTATATGGCTATAGCCTTGTTCATATGGTTTCCGTGAAGTAATAAGTCTGTGAATAAAAGATTCTCTGACATATATATTTTTCATATACAAGTTGGTCTCTCCTCCCTATGAACATGTCCCTTGGTGATAGGAAGAAGTCATATATATACATATATATATATATATATATATATATATATACATATATATATATATATATATATATATATATATATATATATATATATATATACATATCTATATATATATATATATATACATATATATATATTGATACGCTTCATTTCTGAAATTGATCTCGGGCATCTATATTACGAACAAATAACAGTTCACGGCTCGTGAACTTGAAAATAAAAAAAAGGACCTCTCTGATATTTTTAATAAGCATCATTTCTATTTTAATTTGGCCCCTCTTCCTCTTGAACATGTCCCATATAGCATTGGTTAATTCGAGCACAGAGGAAGCTAAAGCAAATGGAGGAGAGAAGCCAAAAGGTCGAGCGAGTGTTGAGGAATCCGAAGCTCAAGCGAGAAAGGAAGAAGCCAAATGTCAGCATATCAGGCTTATATAACAGAGAATTGTCTTTATGCAGCTATTGTTGTTGTGGTGAAGAACCAGAGCGTGAGGTAGCAGAAGCAGCAGAGGCAGAAGAGGCAGCAGAAGCAACGGAGGCTGTAGAAGCAGCAGAGGCAGGAGAGTAGGAGTGAGAGAACCTCAGCTGAATAGAGTGTAGCAGCATACCAGTTTATACCAAGGTTGTGTTGGAGCCCAAGAGGTTGGAGCCTCAAAACTGAACAGGACTAAATCCATTAGGGGTAGGTGCTCCTAAGTGCAGAACCACTGCAAAACAGAGTTGGTGCTCTGGAGATTGGAGCCTCACTGAAGTCCAAGTTGGAGCTTGGCAACTATTCACAATCAGATATATACTTATATTGTATTTTTTCCATTGCACTGTCTTGAGTTTTAATAAAAGCATTAATTCCAACTATTGATTTATATGTTCTGTGTATACATATACATATCTATATATGCTTTTGGCAATCACTAGAACAATTAAAAAGTAAGAAATATTGATTCACCCCTCCTCTTAGTATTTCCAACAATTGGTATCAGAGCAGGCTTCTTCATACTAGCCTAACAGCTTGAAGAAGGATCCGCAGCCATGATGAGAAATCACGAAGCATCAGGAAGACCTCCTTTGTTCAATGGCACTATCTTTGGCTTCTGGAATAAAAGAATGACCTACTACTTAATGTCCCTTGGACCTGAAGTTTGGCATTTTGTTCAAAATGAATACCAAACGACTTCCACTCTTCCAATAGACCCAGATGAGAGGATAGCGTACATCGCAAATGCAAAGGCCATGAACTCCATCACTAGTGGGATCACTGATTTCGAGTTTACAAAAATCATGCACTGTACCTCTGCCAAAGAAATGTGGGAGAAGCTAGTTGGCTTGTACGATGGAGACTCAAAAGTCAAAAAGGCAAAACTTCAAACTCACAGAAGACAATTTGAAAGTTTGAGGATGGAATATGAAGAAGATATTGTAGCATACCTCCTCCGAGTAGCTGAAGTGGTAAATTCCCTGAAAGGATTGGACGAAAAAGTTGAAGAAAGTACCATTGTTCAAAAGGTATTAAGGTCTCTTCAGATAGATTTGACTCCAAAATAAGCGCTATAGAAGAAGCAAAGGATCTAGATACCCTCAAAATGGATGAACTCCATGGAATTCTCACTGCCTATGAAATGAGGAAAGGTGACCCAAGCTCCAAAGATGCAGCATTCAAGGCCTCAAAGTCAAAGAAGGGGAAAGAAAGGAATGACAGTAGTGATGAGTCAGATGTGGAATCCGAATTGGCTCAATTTGTACGAAAGCTAAAGAAAGGATCTAAGCTTAAAGGCAAGTATCCTCTTATTTGTTTTAAATGTGGTAAAATAGGTCATTATGTAACAAAATGTCCTCATAAACATGACAGTGATGATGAAGGAAATTCTAAAAGAATGGCACACAAAAAGAAAGGGTTCAATAAGAAAAACTTCTTCTCCAAGCAAGATGAGTCTGATGAGGATGAGTTTATGGTCATCAAAAAGAAATCAGATGAGGAAAGTGATCATGATGAAAGCCAAGAAACATTATTCATGGCACTCGCAGATGATGATGACTCAGGGCTGGAAGGAAATGTAGATGAACTGTTAATTAGCGCCATTGAAGAAAATGAAAAACTACAGAACAAACTCATTTCTCTCAAAGTGGAAAACGAGGAAATAAGAAGGAGAGAAGATTTCTTGGAAGCAAAGCTTAAAGAGAAAGAAGAGACTTGTGAAGAACGTGAGGCCGAAATAGTGTCTCTGAGAAAGGAGTTGGAGCAAATTAAAAAAGGTTGTAAAAGCTCTCAAATACTTGAGACTATTCTGAAAAATCAAAAACCTCAACATGACAAGTTTGGAATAGGTTTCAAAGGAGAATCCTCAAGCACTAAGAATAGTGCGAAAAGCTATGCCGATGCACTTTCTTGCAATCCAAAAGATGAAAAAGTATGTTATCAAAAGTGAATCCTAGATCCCAAGAATGAAGAGAGAATTACTCCAAAGAAGAATGTGGAGTTGAATCATGGACACTACAACAAATACAAACCTGTACTCCACCAAGGGCCCATCGCAAATTCAAAGAATGAGGGAGGAGTAATTCCCAGGAAGGAAATCGACTCAAACCATGGTTGCTTCAACAAGTACAAAACCATCTTTCTTGGACATTGATTTCACTGTAAAAACTTCGGTCATCAAGCCAGACATTGTATGGCTCGCAGAAGTGAAAAGACAAAGCTAAAGGATCGAATAATCAACTCATATGCCCCCAAAAGGTAAGGACAAATCAAAACCTTCAATTCATTTAATCCCTTGACCAAATTTGATCTGATTTGCTCTTTCTGCTACCTTAATGGACACTATGAACAAGGCTGCCCCCTCAAAGGAAGAAAGAAGAGTAGCAATAACTCCAGCATGGACAAATGCGGCCTGGCTCTATATGCTCAAAATAATGGAAACTAATGGTTTGTAGATAGTGGGTGCTCTAGACACATGACAGGAGACAGAAGGAAGTTTGTCTCACTGAGCACAAAGGAAGGGAATGTGTCATTTGGAAGCGAATCTGGTAGAATTGCAGGAAAAGGAACAGTTACTCTGATCAATGGAAAAGGAAAACCTCAAGATGCTCTGCTGGTTGACAGACTCAAACACAATCTCCTCAGTGTTAGCCAAATCTGTGATCAAGGACATAAGGTTGTTTTCAGCACCAAAGACTGTGAAATAAGGAACTCTGCCTCAGGGAAACTTGTGGAAAAAGGGGTGAGAACACCAGACAACATTTACATTCTAAACAAGATTCAAGAAAATAAATGCTACTTGAGTCAGACAGATGAGAGTTGGTTGTGGCACAAGCGACTTGGACATACAAGCTTCGAAAATCTGATCAATATCAGCAAGATCAAAGTCATACGAGACATCACAAGGCTGTTCAAACCAAATCAAGCAGTATGTGGTCCATGTCAACATGGAAATCAGACCAGAATCAGCCACAAGACAAAGGAGCTCTCTACATCGAAGCCCTTGGAGATCATCCATGTTGATGTGTGTGGGCCAACTAGAAATCAAGCACTCCAAGGAGAAAGGTACTTTGGGTTATCTATTGATGATTATACTAGAATGATGTGGATATATTTCATAAAGTATAAATATGAAACTTTTGAGTGTTTTAAGAATCTAAAAACCCTTGTAGAAAACGAAAAAGATTCAAAAATTAAATGCCTCAGAACAGACAGAGGAGGAGAATTCACATCAAACAAGTTTAGTGAGTTTTGTAATATTCATGGAATTAAAAGGGAATTCTCGGCTACCAGAACACCTCAGCAAAATGGGGTAGTTGAAAGAAGAAACCAAACAGTCCAAGAAATGGCAAGAACTATGTTATTAGCAGCAGACTTACAACCTAAATTCTGGAGAGAAGCAGTAGGGACAGTTGTCTATACACTGAATCGAACTCAATTAAGACCAAATTGTGAAAAAACTCCTGATGAGCTATGGAAAGGAAGACCTGCTTCGGTGAAGTACTTCAAGATCTTTGGAATCAAGTGCTTCATAAAAATAAATGATGGCTCACCCAAAAAGTTTGATTCTCGGTTGATGAAGGGATATTTCTTGGATACTCTACACGAAGCAAGGCTTACAAGTGCTACAATTATCGACTGAAGAAAATAGTGGAAAGCATTGATGTAAAGGTTGATGAAGATCTTCCAGAAAAGGAAATTGAAGAAAATGAAGATGACTCTCTCATTAAAGAAGAAGAATCTAAAGAGGAAGAAATAGAAGAGGAAGAAGAGGAAAGAGAACCACCCAATACCCCTTCAAAGATGAAGTATGTCCAAAGACATCATCCAAAAGAGCAGATCATTGGTGATAGAGATGAAGGTGTGTAGACCCGAAGAAGGATAACAATCACACCCAAGAGAAAGGCCATTGCCCTCCTATCTATGATAGAAACAGAAACATTTGCAAAAGCAAGTAAGGATCCTCATTGGGTAAAAGCCATGGAAGAAGAATGTCCCAAATTGAGAAGAACAAGACATGGGAGCTGGTACCTCGTCCAAAGGACAAAAACATAATAGGAACCAAATGGGTGTTCAAAAATAAAATGAATGAGGAAGGACAGGTTATCAAAAACAAGGCAAGACTTGTCTGCAGAGGCTATTCACAAATTGAAGGAGTTGAATTTGAAGAGACATTTGCACTAGTGGCCCGTATGGAAGCTATCAAGATGTTCTTGGAATTTGCTTTCTCAAAAGGATTCAAAATCTATCAAATGGATTTGAAATCAGCATTTCTAAATGGGGAACTCAAAAAGGAAGTCTACATGGAGCAGCCAGAAGGTTTTTATCTAACAGCAGGAAAGAACTTAGTTTGTAAGTTCAAAAAGGCTTTATATGGGTTGAAACAAGTTCCTAGAGCTTGGTATGCAAGACTGGATCACTATTTACAACAACAAGACTTCAAAAAGGGAGTGGTTGGAAGTAATCTATACATAAAGACAGATGAAGGTAAGTTACTAGTTGCTCTTGTTTATGTCGATGATCTGATTTTTGCTAGTAATAATGATGAAATGAGCCATGAATTTTCTCAAAGCATGTCAAAAGAGTTTGAGATGTCAATGATAGGAGAGTTGTCTCACTTCCTTGGACTTCAAGTATCCCAAACCAGAGTAGGATTGTGTATATCTCAAACCAAATATCTAAAAGACATGCTCAAAAAATATGGAATGGAGGACTGTGCACCCATGAGCATACCTATGACCACAAACTGCAAACTGAGCAAAGATGATGACTTCCCTCTAGTGGATGCAACTCATTACAGGTCAATGGTCGGAGCCCTTCTATACTTAACAGCTACACGACCAAACATAATGCAAGCAGTAGGAATGGTGGGAAGATTTCAAACTGTTCCCAAACAATCCCATTTATTAGTTGTAAGAGAATTTTCAAATATCTGAAGGGAACTTCTTATTTCGGTCTTTGGTACCCAAAGAACTCAACACTGACTATAACTGCATACACCGATGCTGATTGGGCTGGAAGTATATGATCAGAAAAGTACAAGTGGAAATGCATTCTTCCTAGGAGACTATTTGGTATCCTGGCTCATCAAAAAACAGTCATCCATATCATTATCCACAGCCGAAGTCAAGTATATTGCTGCAGTAGACTGTTGTACTCAGATACTATGGATGAAGGAAGCTCTAAAAGATCTCGACATATGTGCAGATCAACCAATTATCATCTATTGTGACAACACAAGTGCTATCAGTCTCAACAAAAATCCAGTGATGCACTCAAGAACCAAACACATACCAATCAAGTATCATTTCCTCCATGAACAAGTAGCTGAACAAAACATTGTCCTAGAATATATCAGTACTAAGGCACAGATAGCTGATATTTTCACAAAACCTCTTCCTCGAGAAGCATTCAAACATTTGCGTCAAAAGATGGGGGTTATTTCTTTATCATCACTCAAGTTCATTCATAAACATGTAGCAGGACAGGGGCATCAGGTTGACAGGGGGAGTCCATATGCATTCCTTTTCCATTGACGTCAAAGGGGGAGAGAGCAGAAGAATATTTCCATCAATAACAAAGGGGGAGATTGTTGGACACAGATTTTCATTGATGTCAATATGGCAATATTCAAGGAGCAGACAGAGCCAAGAGGAGCACATAGAGTTATCGGAGCCAAGAGGAGGAGATAGATCCACCAGAGGAGCAAACAGCGCAAAGAGCAGACAGAGCCAATGGAGGCATGAAAATAAGTCATCAGAGAGCTTATAGGTAATAGCTATAAACAGCCTTCAGATGCACAGAGAAATTAAGGAGCGTGGTCTTTATGGCGGGTAGACGAACTAAATGGAGTAACGAGGCTGACCGTTGGATTGTACAGATGTACGGCAGATACAGCGCGACAAGGGCTATCGGGAAGATGAGGTGGAAGACGATCGCAGGGCGTTGGATCTCGGACGGGCATATCCAATGGTCGCGGGGCGCGGAAGATGCATAAGGTTTATAGGGCGGGAAGAGCAGGCTTAAGCCATAAGCGGTAATGCTCGCACCGCCCTTGGGAGTCAAGTGGAATTCATACACGGGCTCGTGATTCCATTAGAACTGTGACATGTGGCGGCAGGAACAGTTGAAAACCTCTTTATCACAAGTTAACGCGTGGGCAGTTCGCGGGATCAGGAGGAGCGAACGTCATCAAATTGCCTGATGAATGATCGGACGGCAGGTTTAACTTCACGTGTTTCTTGACTGATGTGACAGGAGAACGACGGAGAATTTTATATATATATATATGTATATCAGCATATATATGTATATCAGCGACAGCGCTAATCGGTAGTTCGGTTATGTGTCACCACCGAAACCTCCGATTACGATGACGCATGCGAACCCGATGTGGCATTGTGTTATGGTTGAATGCTATATCGCATTCGCCCATCGCAACAATACACAAAGGAATTACACTCTCTCAAGCGCCGATTGCGATAGATCAGGTATGGACCCGATGGACTCATCAAAAACAGTTTATATAATATCGCATCCAGCAGGGGAATCAGTCATCAGTAATCGACTATGTTATGTGTGAACCTCCAAAAGCAGTGATTGCGATAAAAGTATGACGTGGCATGTGGGACTTCTATATGGCTATAGCCTCGTTTATATGGTTTCCGTGAAGTAATAAGTATGAATAAAAGATTCTCCGACATATATATTTTTCATATACAAGTCGGCCTCTCCTCCCTATGAACATGTCCCTTGGTGATAGGAAGAAGTCATATATATATATATATATATATATATATATATATATATATGTTGAAACGCTTCATTTCTGGAATTGATCTCGGGCATCTATATTATGAACAAATAACAGTTCACGACTCGTGAACTTGAAAAGAAAAAAAAGGACCTCTCTGATATTTTTAATAAGCATCATTTCTATTGTAATTCAGCCCCTCTTCCTCTTGAACGTGTCCCATGAAGCATTGGTTAATTCGAGCGCAGAGGAAGCTAAAGCGAATGGAGGAGGGAAACCAGAAGGTCGAGCGAGTGTTGAGGAAGCCGAAGCTCAAGCAAGCAAGGAGGAAGCCAAAGGTCAGCATATCAGGCTTATATAATAGAGAATTGTCTTGATGCAGTTGTTGTTGTTGTGGTGAAGAACCATAGCGTGAGGTAGCAAAAGCAGCAGAGCCTGTAGAAGCAGCAAAGGCAGGAGAGTGGGAGTGAGAGAACCTCAGCTGAATAGAGTGTAGCAACATACCAGTTTATACCAAGGTTGGGTTGGAGCCCAAGAGGTTGGAGCCTCATAACTGAACATGACTAAAGCCATTAGGGGTAGGTGCTCCTAAGTGTAGAACCACTGCAAAACAGAGTTGGTGCTCTGGAGGTTGGCGCCTCACTGTAGTCCAAGTTGGAGCTTGGCAACTATTCACAATCACATATATACTTATATTGTATTTATTTCATTGCACTGTCTTGAGTTTTAATAAAAGCATTAATTCCAGTTGTTGATTTTTGTGTTCTGTGTATACATATACATATCTATATATGCTTTTGGCAATCACTAGAACAATTAAAAAGTAAGAAATACCGATTCACCCCCCCTCTCAGTATTTCCAACATAATATGAGCCTTATTAAGGATGTTGATTGTTGACTTAATTGCTTCTCCCCAAAACGTATTTGGAGCTTTTGACTCGTCATGCATTACTATGGCCATTTCTTGAGCAAGCCTATTTAGTCTCTTAAGCATACTACTCTACTGAGTTTTTCTATTGAAAATTATCTATTAATCCCATGTCTCCCATAAAAAACATTGAATTCATCAAATATGAATTCTCCTCCTCTATCTAATATAAATCATTTAATATTCAAGTCCATTTCATTCTCAAGTTGTGTTTTGTAAGTCTTGAAAATAACAAAGGCTTCAAATTTCTCTTTTAGTATACCAACCCATGGCATTCTAGTATAATCATCAATTATGAGCATGAAGTATTTTTCACCTCAGGGAGATTGAGTTATTATGCGTCCAAAAATATTTGTATGAATATGTTCTAAAGTTCATGTTGTTTAATTCTCTTTTATCTTGATTTGAACTTGTGCTTGTTTTCCAAATTAACATGAATTGCAACTAGTATCCTTTGGCGTTGAGATATTGGGCATATCTCACACAACATTCTTTTTGCATAATTTGACTAGTTTATTAAACAAAGATGACATGTTCTCTTTTTCCATCGCTATATCTCAACAAGTTTTCCATCCAACAACCTTCTTTGCCTACATACATTACATATACATTGCTTGAGAATCTAATTTCTTTCACAATTATTTTATTTGAATTTTTCTTCTTTACTTCACAACCATCTAAATGAAATATGACAATTTATCCCTGGTCATACATTTGGATAACACTTAAGAGATTATGTTCAAGACCATCTACATACAATACATTTTGATCTTTGGTATTTCCTTGTTCAAATAAACTATCATTTTTCCCATTATTCTTGCTAGTGCATTATTACTAAAAGTAACGCTACTTCCTTTGTCTTCATCCATACATACAAACTTTCTCTTGTATCATGTCATTCGCTTTGAACAACAACTATCAATGTGCCATTGGTTTCCTTGATTTTGAGCAAATATAGCAAATCCATGCTCTTCTAAATTCTTAGAATTCATACCTTAGTGAATTATTCGTGTATGTCTTGCTTATAAGAACTTACAAGGAAAATGGTTAGCCAATATGGTTCTTCCTCAAACAAACCTTCTTTGTTTAATGGAAAAAAATTATGCCTTCTATAGAATTAGAATGAGGACCTACTTGATGTCTCTTGGTGTGGAATTTTGGCAAGTTTTGTTGGATGGTACAAAACTCCAACAACTCATCCAATTGAAGATGTTGGTAAGAAAAAAATTTAGAATAATGCAAAAACTTTGAATGTTATTCACTATGCTCCCTTAGAGAACCAGAGTTCTTTAAAGTTATGCATTATGACTCTACAAAATAGATGTGGAACAAGCTTCTAAGAAGTTATGAAGAAGATGATAAGGTAAAGTGTGCAAAACTATAAACTCACATAATGTAATCTAAAAGTATAAGAATGAAAGAGGATTAGAATATAGTTAGTTTCTTCCTTAGGGTAAATGAGATTGTGAATAGCATTAAAGAAATTGGTGAAAATATTGATGAAGTTGTAGTTGTACAAAAGATGTTCAGATCTCTCCCCTCTAGATTTGAAGCAAACATTTTCGCCATGGAAGAATTACAGGAACTAGATAAACTAAGTATGGATGGGTTTCATGGAATTCATATTGCATATGAAATAAGGACAAAGAAAGAACAGTCAACAAAATGAAGCATCCTTCAAACCCTCAAATAAATCAAAAGGACGTTGAGATCATGAATTCTCCAACCATGATTCAAATGAAGAGGAAGCTAACTTTGTGAGGAAGTTGAAAAGCGTTTCTATAAATATAAAGGTAATTTACCATTTGAATGCTTCAGCTGTGGTAGAATAGGCCATTTTTCTTCTAAATGTCCACATAAAGATAATGGTAAGGGGTCTATTTATTTACTTCTAGTTGTTCTTTCTTTTTCCTCATTTCATATGCAGTAAAAATTCCATGAAGCCCATCAATAGTTTATCTAGTTCCTATATGATGAGTCTAGTTGCAGACTCGAAACGTCGACTTCAAAACATGAACACTGTGGAAAATCCGAACTCCATTCAAAAATTACACCGCAGTAATTTGCAAACTAAAATAGTTCCTATATTTTTTCTATGGTAAGAACCTTTGCATAAAAAATATAGAGGAGAGATATCAGCACCTTTTGTACAACTCGGAGTGTCATCAATATTTTCACCAAGTCCTTTAATGGTATTCACAATCTCACCTACTTTGAGGAAGAAACTAGTTATTCTCATCCTTGTTCATTCTTAGACTTTCAATTTGCTTTTTGTGAGTTTAAAGTTTTGCACACTTTACCTTGTCATATCCTTCAGAACACCTTAGCATCTTGTCCCGCATCTCTTTTGCTAATTTAGAATACATAACTTTAACGAACTCTGATTTTCCAAGGGAACATAGGATAGCATTCATAGCTTCTGCATTATTCTGAAAATTTTTATTATCAACTTCATCAGTTGAAGGAGTTGTTGCAGTTGTGTAACCATCCATCACAACTTGCGAAACATCCACACCAAGAGATGTCAAGTAAATTCCCATTCTGATTTTCCAAAGGGCATAATTTATTCCATTGAACGAAGAAATTTTGTTTAACAAAGAACCATCTTGGTTGGTCATTTTCCTTATAAGAGCTTCCTTCTTATTGTTACACTATCATTGAAGGAAACTTTCTCTTATACCAATTTTTGAACATTGAGAGGGGGGTGAATCAACATTCTTGAATTTTTTCCTTATTTAACGCAATGGCTCTCAATGAATTGATTATTAAACCAGTTACACAACTTTGATGAACAATTTTAAACCCATCCAAGAGAAAACCACAAAACAATTTTGTCTTTATGAATGGATGTAGGCACCAACCTATTGTTACAATTGTTGCAAACGCTAACTTGCAAGAGGCACCAATCCCCTTTCAAATTTGAAAGCACCAACATGATAGAGACACCAATCCCCTTTCAAATTTTTGTAGGCACCCACCTGCAGGAGACTCCAATCCCCTTTCACATATTTGGTTTGTAGTTTATTTATTGATGATCCAAATGAATCCTTTTCAATCACCTTCATTGTTATTCAAATTTTCAATCTTAATTGGTTTCAACACCTTATAACACTTTTGTTCAATTTGATCTCAATTAATCTAGTTTTCATCTATCTTTCTAAAAATTTCAGCGATTTGTTAACCTTTACTCTCCAAACAACATATTAACTAATTATAAACCTACACAATTTGTTTGGCCATGTATTATAATTTTTTTTTGTTTCCCCCTATCCAACCTTTACAATGGCTTGGCACCCATACTTTAAATCAATACCATTGTTTGTTACATGGTATTATGTCTTGACCATGTCAAAATGTGTCTTCAGCCAGCATCTAGAAATACTTGAAGTTTGTTCAAAGAAAAATCCAATTCTATCTGCATGATCTTTGGGCTTGTAGATCAACTTTTTGATTCCAATCATTGTCATACAAAATGACCACATCAAACCATCTAGATGTCGATTGTTTTCCAAAAGTTGCAGACTAGTACCTAATATTATCGTCATATCATCGTCATCTTCTCGTTTCAGTTGTGATTTGAATATAAGAAATATAGTTTGTAGTGCCCTCAGTTCCACACATTCATCATCCATTTATGCATGTTCTTTCAGAAATCTTCAAGTGACAATGATAGTGTCATCCCCATCCCAAAGATAGATTGACAACACTAGGTCCAACTTCGATTCCAAACATTTTAGTAAGTGTACTCCCCTGCATGCTTCTTCCTTGACTATACCAAGCTCTACAAATGCCCATTTGTGGGAGGTTTCATTTGAATGGAGGAATTTAAGGTATACACGAACATGGTCTATTCCAGCTATTATAGTTCTCTTTTTCATAGATTGAACATCATAATCCACTGATTTCAAAACTAATGAAAACCATTTTCTCGAGGACGAAATCCATATTGATTTGGCATTGAAAAAGGGACTAAATGTACACTATTGTTGAAATTTGGTAACATCAGGAGGTACTCTCATGTGTCTTTCATATTGGGTATGAGAGAGGAAAACATTCATAGAAGTGATTTTATGAGTGGATGAGCTAAGTGACGGGGATTTGTACCAATAGACCCATGGTATTACACCATTGGAAAAGGTATAAATTAGAATTCAATGGAGAGGATTGAGATCAATCATGGAGAAAATAACAATGGATGGTTCTTATTGATTAGGGTTTTGATTTGTTGAGCAAGGAGCAACAAATCAGACCTATGGCAGGAACAACCCGTAGCAAAAAAGAAGGGTTGTAGGTTGTTATTTGGAGGTTGGGACATCAAGTTGTAGCAAAAGGAAAAGTCTTGGGCCTATTGAGTGTTATCCACAACTAGAAAAGTACAAATCAAGGGTCATGTGTGAGGGTCATGGGATATCGAGTGCTTGAAGAATTTAACCTCACCCCGAGGATTTTGGAAAAGGTTTTCTCTCTTGTATTGGGATTTTTCAAGGAGTTGTAAAGTGCCACTTTCCCTGGTAAGGGGGGGGCTGGGATTCTTATTGAAGGAAAAATACAAAATTGGATTTTGCAATTAAAATTTTGTGTTTTGTCTATGATATAATCATTAGAATATTTTTTGTTGTGCAAATTGTTTTTTTAAGTTAGGCATTTTAGTATGTTTATGTTTTCAGTTATGTGTAATTGCCAAAGTATAGAACAAATTTGGTGTTGGGGCCTTGAGTCACGTTGTGTTTTGCTACAATGCAGAACCTGAGAACATATAAATTAATTTTTAGTTTTTGTTTTAAATGTTTTGTTTTCTTTTGGAAATTATGTATGAAAAATACCAAGAATTACAAAGATTTTTGGCTATGTTTTCCACATATTTCCAGTTCTGAGCATCCATGCACTTTGGGTTTGACATAAAGGTTATGACGGTTTTATGAAAAAAAATTAAAGCATGGAGAAAATATATCAATAAGCTAAGGTGGGAAATTAAGATTCTTTCCTATATTAATGGCATCAAAGAAAATAGTTGAGCAACTAAGAATTCAACAGTAAAAACCACAATAAATTGAATTTATGCCTTTCACTTTTAGCCACGCGAACATTCACCAAAATAAACAAGGATACTCTATGTCACCTTCATAAAATTCACAGAAATTAAAGAAAACAAACAAACAGATTATATGTTTCCTTTAATTTACACACTTACATTCATACAAACATCAAGTGTACCAACAAGATTTCCCACGAATAACTTCTGCAATTGTATTACTATCTTACAATTCAAATTACAAGAGGATTTAGAATTATATGAGAAAATAAGATCACTAACAGTCCAAAATGTACTTTAGAATTCCTTCCTTACAATAGCTTCAACATATCCCATTACATTTCCAGTAACAATTTGGCATAGTTTCAATAGAGAAAATAAAAAAAACTCCTCTACTATTACAAAATGAGGCCTATTTATAGACTCTCTAAACCCAACCCCTTGTCCTAAAACCATTAGTGGTATTCAATAACCACTAGGAATCTCTTACAAACTACCAAAATTTTCCTAAATAACTTCTAGAAGTTTCTTTGGTTGAATTGGCACATGTTGTCCGCCTATTGAGTGTTATCCACGGATAGAAAAGTATAGATCAAAGGGGCATGTGTGAGGGTCATGGTATATTGAGTGCTTGAAGAATTTAACCTCACCTCAAGGATTTTGGCAATTTTTTGTCTCTTGTTTTGGGATTTTTCAAGGAGTTGCAAAGTGCCACTTTCCCTAGTAAGGTGGCCCTAGAATTCTTATTGAAGGAAAAATACAAAATTGGATTTTGCATTTAAAATTGTGTGTTTTGTTTATGATATAATCATTGGAATATTTTATGTTTTGCAAATTATTTTTTAAAGTTGGGCATTTTAGTGTGTTTATATTTTTATTTATGTGTGATTTCCAAAATATAGACCAAACCTGGTATTGGGGCCCTCAATCACACTGTGTTTTTCTACAATGCAGGGCCTGGGAGCATCTAAATTTGATTTTTTGTTTTTTGTTTTAAATGTTTTGTTTTCTTCTGGAAATTATGTATGAAAAATACCAAGAATTACACATATTTTTGGGTGTGTTTTCCACATATTTTCAGGTCTAAGCATCCATACACTTTGGGTTTGACATAAAGGTTATGAGGGTTTTATGAAGAAAATTTAAAGCATGGAGAATATAGATGAATAAGCTAAGGTGGGTAATTAAGAATCCATTCCTAGATTAATAGCATCAAAGAAAATAGTGGAGCAACTAAGAATTCAATTGTAAAAAACACAATAATTTGAGTTTATGCCTTTCACTTTTAGCCCATGTGAACATTCACCAAAATAAAAAAGGATACTCTATGTGACCTTGATAAAATTCACATAAATTAAAGAAAACAAACAAACAGATTATGTGTTTCCTTTAATTTACACAATTACATTCATACAAGCATCAAGTGTACCAACAAGATTTTCCATGAATAACCTCTGCAATTGTATTAATATCTTACACAATTCAAATTACAAGAGGATTTAGAATTACATGTGAAAAGAATATCACTCACAACCCAAAATGTACTTCAGAATTACTTTCTTACAATAGCTTCGACATATCCCATTACATTTCCAGAAAAAATTTGGTAGAGTTTCAGTACATAAAAAAAAATAATAATAATAATAAAATTCCTCTATGATTACAAAATGAGGCCCATTTATAGACTCTCTAAACCCAACCCCTTTTCCTAAAACCACTAGTGGTTTTCAGTAACCACTAGGAATCTCTTACAAAGAACCAACATTTTCCTAACTTCTAGAAGTTTCCAATTGTATGGTTTTGGAAGTTTCCAGTTGCAGGTTGAGTCCCACCTACCTTTGTTGTAGTGTTTGTCTCTCTTTCTTATTCATGTGTTGGCTAAAAGGAGTGTGCATCACTTTGGCTGGGTCGTTAGAAGGGTCTGCCTTGGCTGAGTTGGCACTTGTGGCTGTGGTTGTGCTTGTTGTTGTTGGGTGTCCCAAACTTGAACCTACCTCAATTAGAGACATTTGTAGCATTTTTCCTCTTTATTGAACAGGGCATCACATGATTTTGCATCCAAAATGGACCCTTCCAAATTAGTGATTGCATCATAGTCCACTCGGCAGTGTTCCTTGAAAATTTTCTTTAGATTGAACAAAATTTCAAAATGGTTTGCATATAAGTTGACAATGTCCTTTCCCTACAAAAAACAATCTTCTTCTCTGAATCCTTTCTTATCATTCTTTATTTCAAATAGGCTCTTCATGAGAAACTCCTTGGAATATAAGTCTCCCTTTCCATCAAATAATGATGGAAAATTCCTCTTGTATAAAATATCACATTTATCTTTGAGGCCTTGCATCTCCTTTGCTAATTCCCATGCCTTCTTATCCACCATTATCATCAGTGTTTGCTTCATTTTCATATTATTTACTCTTGCTACCATCCAGGATCTATCAATATTTAACTTTATGACATCTTCCCTAGGCACATTATTGAGGAAATCTATTATTACTTCAACCTTGGTGGGGGAGTCACCAATAGTGTTCTTGATTGAATTCATCTCTTTATTGGATCTTTTGACAAGGTCTACCTTCTCTTGAAGTAATTTAATGTGATCCTAGTGCTTGTCCATTATCTTTATTAATTTGTCTAGGGAAATCATCTTTACAACCTTAAATGAGGATTTACTTGGGTGTTTCCTTCTCAAAACCTCTAGTTTGGCTTCAATTCGCTAGACATCCTCTTGCACCTAGTATAGTTCTATTTCGGTGCTTTCTAACTCATCTTCCTTTTTCTTCAATTCTTTCTCTCGATTAGAGAGTAGAACCTATAATTTCTTAGCATCATCTGCCACCACCATTGACTCAACCTACCTTGCTGGAGTATTAGGAGTTTGGTGAGATTAAGATGTCTCACCATACTTATCTTTCATTCCTTTCACGTGTGCCTCTAATAACATGGTCTAATCCTTGTACTCTTTATTCTTGGTCTTCATCTCATAGATCTTTCGCTTGCCCCCTTCCTCTTGCTATCTTGCTTGGTCTCGAATATAAGACATACTTCCTCTACATAGTCTACCACAATTACATTTGTGATTTGTTGATATTGTGTCAAAAATACTCCCCATTCATCTTGTGTCACAAGCCTTTTGTAATGCTAAAGAATTTGTGTAATTGGATTCTATTAGATGGAAAGTGATATTTTGGTCATCAACCCAGTGGATGTCTTCTTCTTGATCAGGGCCATCATACGATTGGTTTATTTGGAAATTCAACTCCCTCTGTACCGAGTGTTAAACGGGTTTTTCTTCCATTGTCTTAACACTTTGCATTATCTGAGGGTTAAATGGCCTCTTAAAGAAGTTTGGGTTCTTGGGTTGTTGTGTGGGGTTTCTACTTGGCCCTTTTGTCTCAAGGCAACCTACCTTGTTTGATATATTTCTGATGAGTCAAGTCATCTCTTCCATTTTGGCCTCAACATTATCCTTCCCCAAAGAATTTAGTTCTTCCTTCAACTTATTTTTCCCTTTATCTGTCTCTTTCTTTCTATCTCTCTCTTTTCATATACATTGTTTTTGTTCTCGTCTATTTATTCTTACTCTTCGACGTCACTACTTACACATAACCAATATCATCATCATCACACTAATCTTCTTACTTTCAAGCTCTCCACTATGAGTTCAATTTCCATTTTTCTTTGCATAAGCAACAAAGATAAATAGCCAACAAAAGTGTAGGTATATCAAAGGAACCCTCCTACAAAGGAGGACTTCAAAGACCCATGTCCATGTCTTTCTCCTCAGATGAACATAAATAATAAAAATTGTACTTATTTCCATTGGGTGTGCCATCTACAACTTTGGTATATATCTTTCAGTCTTTCAAGTTAATTTTGGATGCTTTTAATATTTTTATGCAAATCTAAGTATTGAAGCTAAAGATTGTATGGTTTCAACAATTTTTTCTATTTTTATCTTCTTGTTAAGTGGATACATCACTAGTAGAAAAAATTATGATTTCGGTACATCAATCCAAGATTTTAAACCTAACAAATGGTGACTCTAGTGCACTGAATCTACATATGATTATGCTTTATTTTTATTCTTCTCACTTGTTTATTTCTACTTTTAATTATTAGTGGTTTTTGCAAAAAAGACACTTATTTTTGTGTTTGTGTCTTTTTTCTACAAGTTGTAGGTACCAAACACACAGGAGACAGAAAAATTTGGTCTAATCCCTGAAGCAAGACCTTCCACAAAACTAACACACATTTTAGAGGAAAACTTGTGGTGGCCAATGCAAGAACAGGGCCACACCCTGCATTATAATGTAAGAACAGGTCAACTCATTGCCTTGCAACTTTTTACCTACCTTTTTTATGTTTTTTGCTTCAATACAACTTTATCAATCTATTAGGAGGGTTGTTACTTGTCCTTGATCTCCTCACATTCCCTACTTCAGGAGGAAGGAACAAATCCTTTAGGGTTTGAAGTATACCTCCATCACGTTAAAGGGGATTTTGTTGAGTTGGCAATCTTTTGTCCAGATTTGTAAACCATTAATTTTTCTGCAGCATTAGCCATTGTTTCAGACTTTTATTATGCTTAGACATTGCATTTGATCCCCACCTAGGCCTTTTCTCCATTCTCCCTTATAGTCTTCATTAGTTGCATCCTTTTTTAGTTGGTTTTTTTCTACCATTCTCAACCTAGATATCAGACTTTCTTTGTTGGTCTTTTCTACATAAATTAGGCTCATAGACCTTAGATCCTAGAACCAATTGGAATTTGATCTATTGTCCCCATTTCCTTGCCTTCTTTTTGTCTTTTTGTGTTGTTTTTTAGCCTCTTTTGGGTGGGAAGTAGAGTGTCTTTGGAGCTATTTATTTACTATTCACTTCAGTTTAATTAATTTATAGTTTTGTCAATTAATTTCTAGCAAAATATTTTTATGGGAAGGTTGTTGGTAAGATACCAATCTAATTACACTGTTGGCGGTGTGATTTATGGGTTTCCTAGCCTAAAGGTTAACTACACCTCAAACAAATCCTAGTTCTATGTTTCGATTGCCTTCCAAATAATTTCTTACTTGCGGGATTTGATGTCCACAAGAAGAGAATTGAGTGAAAGGTAGGGTAAAAGGGATGTTTTCTTCCCACAACGACCTCTATAGGGTGTTTTAATCCTAGGAATGGCAACTACAATTACCTCTTTCCAACGGGGGCAAGCGAATCTCAACTTCTGAGTGACAACCACGAACTTGGATTCCTTACCATAAAGTGGGAGCTTCAAGAGAACCGCCGGTATCCTTGGCCTATTTGGTTTCTGTCTCAAATACCAGTTTTGACCATTAGATGATGGATGATTTCAAGCTTCCTATTTGGGAAACCACTATGTCTGTGATTGGTGGGCATTATTAGGATGCCTACCCCACCAAACCTAATCTAACTATAAGATTTCTTATTTTTTTTGGGTGCCCAAGTGGGCTTAAATCTTTGTTGGTAAGAAATATGCGGTTGCTTTTAATAGTCTTGGCTTGGAGGTATGACCAAACATTCATTCACTTAGGGTGTGCAATGTGTGTGCAAAGGTGTGTAATATCACTAGTTTTGAATAAACAGTGAAAAGAAGTGTTGTTGGAAAGTAAATGATAGAACTATTAATTAAACTGAAATGAACAGTAAATAGACAACTCCAAAGACACTCTACTTCCCACCCAAAAGAGGCTAAAAAGCAACACAAAAAAAAGACAAAGAAGGCAAGGAAATGGGGACAAAATATCAAATTCCAAATGGGGTTGGGATCTAAGGTCTATGAGTCTAATTTATGCAGAAAATGCCAACAAAGAAAATATGATATAAGATGCATCTAATGAAGACTGTAAGGGAGGATGGAGCAAAGGCCTAGGTGGGGCTCAAATGCAATGTCTAATTCTAACAAAAGTCTGAAACAATGGATAATGTTGCCAAAAAATTAGTGGTTTACAGATTTGGACAAAAGACTCTGAAGTCAGAAAAAATCTCCTTAAATGTGGTGGAGGTGAAATTCAAACCCTAAAGAGTTTTGTTGCTTTTTCCTAAAGTAGAGACTATGAGGAGATCAAAGCCTTAATTGGGTTGAGGGCAATTAACAACCCTCCTAACAGATAAAAAAAATTTTACTAGAGTGAGAACATAATTGCAACATAGTTAGTTGACATGTTCCTATGTTATAACTCATATTGTGGCCACCTACATAACAAAGACGCAAACACAAAAATATGCATTTTTTGCAAAAAGCCATTAATAACTAAAAATATAAATAAGCAAGAGAAAAATAAAAATAAAACGTATTCACCACGGATCTACAAATGCAACATAGTGGAGTCTCTGTTTGTTAGGTTTAAAATCTTAGATTGATGTACCAAAATCTTAATTTTTTCCACTGGTGTTGTATCCACCTAAAAAGGTGGTAAAAATAAAAAATAAAAATGTTGGAACCCTACTATCTTCAGCTTCAATCGTTAGATCTGAATAGCATTGTTAGAAACCTACAAAAAACTTGAAAGATCTAAAGATATATATCGAAGCTATAGCTGGAACACCCAATGGAAAGAAATAAAAAAATTACTAGTTATGTTCAACTAAGGAGAAAGACGTGGACATCGGTCTCTGAAGTTGTCCTCCATGGGAGGGTTTTTTAATATCCCTATGCTTTTGTTTCCTGTTTCTCTCTTTTGGGCAAAGAAAAAGGAAACTGAACTTCGTGGACAGCTCAAAAGTGACGACAATGATAAGCATGTGTAAGTAGTGACACCTAAGAGTAAGAATAAAGAGATGAGAACAATAAATGTATATCAATAGATAGAGATGGTGAGAAAAAGTAGGATAAAAGGAAAAACAAGGTAAACAATGAACTAAATTATTTGGGAAAGAATAGTGTTGAGGCCAAAATGGAAGTGATGGCTAGACTCATCGAAAATTTATCAAACTAGCACAAGCAAATTAATAAATGTGGTTGATATATGCCAATAGGCATATATTAATCACATCCACAAATACTTAATAACCTCATATTAACCCCAATTAAAATTTATTTCGTGGGCAAATAAAAGAGGGTGGAACCCATTATTCTCTCACCCAAATCCACCTGCGCTATTGCAATATTGCCAGGCCATAAAATTTCAAGAGCAAGAATGACCATGGCACCATCAACACATATAATTGCCATGACAATCTTTACTTGTCTTCTTAATCTTATGTTTTTACTTTTCTCTAGTCTAGACAAGAAAAAAAAAAAAGTTGTAAGAGCATCTTGAATAGATTACAGGTTGATCATTAATTAAAAAAATGGTTTCCATTTCCAGAAAACAAAATGAACTTATCTTCCCAATATTAAATTTTTTTCCTTAATGACATAGCACTAGATATGAAACAACTTTTACCTTAGAAATATTGTGATTGGAAAGGTGAAAATGGAACTAGAATGAACATTGAACCAAACATAAAAGTGAAGTACAATTCTAAAATGTAGAATTCAGAGTTATCGTGTTCTTGTATTAGGAAATTAAAAATAGAATTTATTTGAGCCTACTGTAACGTTGATTCTACAATATGGACCAACAGATAAAGGAAAATCTCACATATATAGTAAATGCTCACCCACTTCGAAGCAAGAAAAAAAGGAAAAATGGATGAGCACACGAACTGAGAGCTAAGCAATAAGGTGTTTGTATGTCACAAAAGAAAATTTATTCATTCCAACTATCAAGGAACTTGTTACGTTCTCACCCAATTCCACCTGCGCTAATGCAATATCGCACAACCATCCCAAGCATCGAAACAACTGAATAATGAACCAAAGCATCATGTATCAGCGTCGTAAAATACCTATTTCTAAAAAATGGCATAACACAATCTTTGTATGGTATGCATCTATGCCGATTGAAATGAAGTGGTGACTCTTATGTTCCAAGCTAAATCTTCATGGATTGAATCGAAGCAGCCACCAACTACGTACGCAAATAAATAGGCCTAAGGGATGAAAGTTTTTCAATTTCGTTATTGATATGCCTATTAGTAATTATTGTGTGGCGTGCAAGAGGACAAGGCTCAAAGAAATCACAACCTTAGATTGATAGTAGATTTCCCTATCAGACGAAGCATTTTCTAAAGCAAATTCCTTAAAATTTTATCATGGCCATTGATTTAAATAAAAAACGAAATTCTACCAACTTTCATCCACCGTGAGTTGAAATAGGTACGCTTATCAGTGTAACAAGATAGCCCGTCCACCTCGAGACAAAGGACCATCTCTCTATGTCCTTGTTGTCATTGCTTGGATCAACAACATTCAAAATCACATTATTCACACTAGTGGGATTCTCTTCTATATGATGCATTTCCTGTCACAAGAACTTCGAGTCATGATGCTTGTTTTGAAACCTTTACCATATTGTAAGTATGCGTCCTTCATGAGGTATCCCAAGGTCATACACCATCAGATACTTTCAAGGTCAATACCTCTATCATTTTGAAAGATTAAAGCATGGCTCTAATCTTTGACATTAGTTTGACCATTTTAGATCCCATCAACTACATTATCGAAAGCAAGCTATCCCTTTATGGAAATCTACTATAGTGATCATATCACACCCATCAATGACATTTTCTTTAATAACCCACTCTTTGATATCAATAACAACACATTCAATACCCTAGCCATCAATGACACTTTCTTTAAGAACCCACCATTGACATCAATGACAACACATTCAATACCCTTTTCAAAAAAATTATCGTAAACCTTGAAATTTAGAAAATGTTTGAATATAACATTTTATATATATAGTGTTAAATTAAACATATTTGGATTTTATTTTTTTAAATTAAATTTTATTGTATTGAAAAAATAAAAATTAAGAAAGAAAATTTTAAAAATAAAGATATTCCCCAATGCGGGTGTCAGGCTACAGAAGCCACTCATCACGTGAAGGATGACAGTTGGTTCATGGTTAAAGCGGGGGAGGGCAAGACACCAACCCCTCCACCACGCAGTAGTTAATGTCTCTAGGCTCATTTGAGTGAAAAGTTATCCCTCGTATGTGTGCAACATATATATTTTGATTCGGGTTTCAATGGCATTGTCGCACCCTCGGTTAAAATGCATGGTTCGCGAAATTATCTGGTTGTTCTCTGGTTCACTAAGGGACGTGCACTCCTTTATGCCCCTATCTCTCTTGGTCATTGGGCTAGGGTGGTGGTTGTTTGTCTTTTACTCCTCTTACAAAACTTAATACAATAATCTATTTTTCCTTCCTGCAAATTGTGAAACTTTCCCTCTCCTTCCTAAGTTGTTGGGCATGTCGTCTGCGGTTTTGGTTAATTTCGTGTTTAGTCGCTTTGCGTTCTCTCGGTTTCTTGCCTTGGTCTTTCAGTTGGTACCTCTTGTGCTAGAAAATTGGAAAGGAAAAAAGATTTTCATTCTTGATAATTACTTGTGATGTTCTTGATTTGCTATTACGATTCTTTATACCTTCCTTCTTTTAGTTCATCAAGCAATTACCAAAGCGAAAGCACATAAAACAATGGCCACCAGATGTAGGAATTTTTCCAGGGAAAAACCCCCCTCAAGGGGAAAACCCAGTCAAAATTCTCTTCCTTTCAATGTTATTCTTTGAAACTCTTCACCCTAAACAAAGACCAAACCTTCCCTCCACACCAAGTCAGCCTCATAGATCTTCGACCTCCCTTCCAGCAACTTCAACTATGTAGCAACTTCCGGCATCAGCAAAACTTGGAAGACTTCGATCTCCCAATCTAGGACACAAAATAGAGAGAGAGGCACCAAAATTTCATTTTTCTTCTTCTCCCTAGACTCCACCCAACTCACACTTACGTTGGCTTCCAGCCTTGTACTTCATACTTCCCAGCTTCCTTAAAGATATCAAACTTGCTTGAGATGAAGTGATCCAAATGAATTTGACTTGCTTCTATTTATAGGCTTCAAGGGAGGTCGAATTGATGTCCTTATGCGGACTTGATCTCTTCTAGGCCGATTTGATGTGGAGGCTACATAAATTACATTTGAGTCAATACTTAACCTTTTTACATGATTCAAAAGCCCAAGAAGGGTCCCTTTAAAATTGCAATGACTCTATTGACTCAGAATAAATCTTAGAAGTCCTCAATGGGGACTTTGACCTAAAACACGGTGACCCAAGCATAAAACTCATGCTTTAATAAGTCACAATAATAATAATAATAATTTTCTTTATTCTTTTGACAATTACATTACAAGATGACTCAAATACATTAAATGAAGACTGAACCTAGTTACATTTTCCAACACTCCCTCTTAACTAGGGAGGTATTCATCATATACGAGTACAAGAAAGATATCAACTATATGAACCATGAAGAACGTTTAAGCACCACAATGCCATGGACTAAATTCCTGACCAAGGAAATCTATCCATTGGTCTCTCAACAATTTAGGCACCGCAATGCCACGGACTAGATTCCTGACCAGGGAAATCTATCGAAGTGGGAATAAGGTGGACTCAAGCTTCCATCCCCTCTAGGTACCATCAAGCTTACTTGATAACCACCAACCCAAATATCTAGGTGTATCTAAAAATAGAGCTCTATAAATAACAACACCTTTCCAACTTCGGGACCTAGACATTAACATAACGTGTCGGCCAAATGTCCTCCCAGGTAATGCTTCACTCACAAAGCCTCAACACTCCTTGATCCAGTAGATCAAGGACGACCAATCTCTCCCAATAAAACTGATTGGTAACCAGAATGCTATCAAAACCTTCGAGAGAACCACCTGTACAAACACAACCTCAATCAATAATATACTTTCAGATGTACATAATCAAATACAAACCTCCAGGGTCTAGATATTGTTTCTCAACTTTTCATAGTAGGACTATTAACCGAATCTCTGACAAAAGATTCTTCAATCATACACTTTCCTTTCTTACTTCTCATGCAGCAACATATCCTCCAAAATTCATTCTTCAATCAAAAACAAGCTCTGCCCTCCCTCTCAAATAGAGAGCATCTCTTTATCCAGGCTCCCTATTAATCTTAGGGAGATATCTTCTATTCATGCTTCCTCAGGGAAATCAGCTTCTTCTTTTGTCATCAGAGAATCTTTCATGGCTTCCAACCATTTCATCAGAGTTATCATCATCCCCATCATGCTTATCGCATCAACAAACATCTTCACCATATTGAAGATTGTGTCCCTGAACAACTTAGATAGAAAGTACAACCAAATCTATAGAAGCATGAAGTTAGCCATATCAGAATCACGGAAGCATTTCAACTTCATACATATCAGATACCCAAACTTAATTAAAAACAAAAGACATATACTCTTCAATATATTGCTAGGGACTTTTTCATAAATCCTAAACTACTTCATAACAACTTTCATTCCATCTAGGGTTTCAATGTTTCTTTCAAAGGTGTAACATACCCTAGTACAACATATAGCAAGCCCTAAAAACAATTCAAACAAATATAGATCTATAAGGTATCTAACAACTTTCAGAATTTATATGTTAGATTTTCCACTAGGGTTTCATACAAATCCTAGATTTCATACAAGTGAATCAATCAAAACCAATCACAGCTTAGTCATTAACATTACCAACATCTACTAGGGTTAGTTGCAAACCCTAGATTTTCAATCAAACATTAATCCCAACTAAAACTTAGATTTACACAAATCTCAAATCATATTGTCATCAAACATCCGAGATTTTTACTTCTACTAATGTTTGACTCCAAAACCATAAAATTTCATTTTCACAATCTCAATTATATAAATAGCTCTCAGATTGTTATATCACACATACTAGAAAAATTAATTACTACTAAGGTTTGGCTGCAAAACCCTAGATTTCCAAATATCATCCTAGAATCTTAGACAAGGACTTATATTAAATCCTAAGACTTATGACCATCAATAACTAGGTCAACGCAATGCATATACTGTCCAATACTTAATCTTTCTTGGTTTCCTAGTCTCGTTGCTTTGCGTTTGAATTTGGTTTTTCGTGCGCTCTCTAGCTCACAAGTCCCCCTGCTCCTGGCGGGCTCGGCCTCGACCTCCTGCTCCCGATGGTCCCTCCGGAGCCTCCTCCAGATGGAGACTCCCTTCCTGCCTCTTCTCTCTTATCTCAACAAGATGAAAATGTTGTAGCTTTTGCTTCCCTGCTCTCTTCTATTGACCCCCCTCGAACCAAACCCTCAGTATCCAAGTTTGTAAAAAAATAGATGACATTCGTGAAATCATTTTACCTCCTTCCCTCCCTCGTCGTGTTGCTCTCTCTCTCTCTCTAAGCGTGGCCTGGTTGGTCAGTTCACAGGTCTATGGCCTTCCCCCTACTCTGTCTAGAAGTGGGTAGAACGAAACTGGTCCTCCTCTATCAGCGGAAAAATCTCAATCAGGTTTTGTGGAAGAGGATATTATACTTTCCACTTTGAAACAAAAGAAGACAGAGACCTGATTTTCAGGAATCGTCCATATTTCATGGACACTAGGGGTCTCTATCTAAACAGGTGGACTCCGAATTTTGATCCAGAGTTGGATGTGCCGAATGTTGTGCCAGTCTGGGTGAGGCTCCCTCACCTCCCACTCCATTGTTGGGGAGACGAATCAGTTAAAGCAATAGGAAATGCAGTGGGAAAATATATTGACAGAAGCGAGCCAAAGGAGAATATGCATGTGTGCGCAAGAATATGTGTTAAAGTCGACCTAGGAAAAGGGCTTCCGGAAGCAGTAAAGATCAAAGTCGACAGTTGAGTGCACATTGAGTAGCTTGACTACGAACAAATACCATTCAAATGCAAGGTATGCCACAAATACGATCATTTTGCTAATAGATGTCCGAAAAAACAAGAAAATGAAGAAGTAGAAGCTCAAGATCCAAAATGGGAACAAGTTAAGAAGAAAAAAAAAAGCAAACAAACATTTTTCTCAACCCTCTTCATTCTCTCAAATCCCCTCACAAAAGCCCTCTCATAACCCTTCTATCTCTACTCCTATTCTCTCAGCTCCTCTTCCTTCCCACTCATCTCCTCGACCTACTCTCATTCCTCCCCCTCTGTCCTCCACCCTCTTGGTCTCTAATCCCTTCGGTCCTCTTGATGATCCAGTTATCCCTCCTCTCATCTCCCCCAGCCGCTTCTCCCTTTCCCTCCTTTTCCCACCCCTTCCTCTCCCCTCCTTTCCCTTAGCCCCCCTCCTCCTCCTTTTGATCGAATCATCACGAGTAATCAGTGCAAATACTCTCTTCCCTGACCATCCTAAAAGACCTGGAAGATCTAATAGATAACTACGAGACGAATTTGCTGCAAAGGAGATGGCTATGGGTACCCAACAGCCTATGGATACCTTCTTAGAAAAGAATAAGGAGAAAACCCCCCATCCTTCAAGAGGGAAGGCCCCTCTGCCCCCAATCAAAATATTTAATGAATCTTGTCTCTTGGAATTGTAGAGGAATGGGAAGCCCTCTGAAACTCAATGCAATTAAAGATTTAATAGCAATGGAAAATCCAGACATCCTCATGGTCCAAGAGACAAAAATAAATGAACATGATACAGGAAAAATGATCCAAAAAATAAGGAGTTATGAAGGCACAACACTCCAAGCTTTAGGGGCATTGGGAGGAATCTGCACTCTCTGGAAGAAAGGGAAATGGGAGTTAGTCCACCAACTAAAAGAACAACACTGGATTAAAACAGATCTAAAGAACAAAAACACTGAAGAAAAATACTGCATAATAAATGTCTATGCTCCAAATCATTACAGAGAGAAGGAAGTATGTTGGAATACTCTAAAAAACTTTCTCCCACAGGTTCAAAACAACAGCATTATAGTTGGAGGAGACTTCAACTTAGTACTGAATGCAGTTGAGAAGTTCGGAGGATCTTATCATGCAGATCCATCAAGGGATACCATCAAACTCATTATGGACTCCTACAACCTTCTGGATTTTCCTCCCATCAATGGAAAATACACATGGAGTAATAAAATATTAGGGAAAAACAACATCAAGGAAAGGCTTGATCGCATCCTAGTTCAAGATAAAATATCCAACAACTTCAGCTCAATTAAATCAAGAATCATTCATACCTCAGCTTCTGATCACAAGCCAATGGTGATCACTCTTGGGACTCTGGGGAATTTAGGCCCAACTCCATTTCGATACAGTCCAATATGGAACAACAGTGAGGAAGTAAAAAAATAACAGCTGAAGTTTGGTCACAAAAGATTACAGGCTCTCCAAACTTTGTCTAGGAAACCAAACTAAAAGCATTGAGAAAGGAAATGAAAAATTGGGCAAAGAACAACCATAAAGAAACATAGAAAAGGAAGGTAAAGTTAATTAAAAAATGGAGCTAGCCCAAGAGACAAAAGAACAACATGAAGAAACAAAAGAAAGCCAACTCCAGGAAAAAACAAATCTATTGGGAAATATATAGAGAAAACAGAGTTGAGGAAGAGGAATGGAGATTAAAATCTCGCAACCTCTGGCTGAAGGCAAGTAAGTGATAAAAATATTGCCTTCTTTCATAACTCAACAAGGATGTGGATAATTATTAATCAGATAGACATCATAAAGGATGATGAAGGCAGAGAAATCAGAGGACAAGATGAGTTGAAAAAGGAAGTGCACAGCCACTTTAAAAAGCTTCTAACAGCTAACGCAGCAAATCCTGATCATGAAGCCTTCATCCAGCATATTCCAAAAAAAAACTAGTGAAGAAATAAACTGAGAACTCACTAAAGAAGTGGAAGAGAAGGAGATTTATTTAGCTGTGTGGGATCTCCATCCGGACAAAGCTCCAGGCCCAAATGGATTTTCCATTGCTTTCTATCGTAACAATTGGAATTTAATCAAAAAAGATTTGATCAGAATGATAAGGAATGTCTTCAGGAAAAAGAAGCTAGGAGGATTTACAAATTCTTCCTTTCTAGCTCTTGTTCCAAAAGAGGCAAGGCCCTCTTCTTTCAGCAGATTCCGACCGATTTCCTTGTGCAACTCTTCCTACAAAATCATCACAAAGATTTTAGCAAACAGAGTAAAGCCTATCCTCCCCGATCTAATTTTTGAAAATCAAGGAGGATTCGTGCCTAGCAGACAGATCCTCGACAACATCATGATAGTGCAAGAAGCCCTGCATTCTAGTTTAATGAGGAAAGAGCAGGGTATTATTCTAAAGCTAGATATGGCAAATGCATTCGATAGGGTGAATCTATCCTTCCTTTCTATTGTTCTAAAGAAATTTGGATTCTCTTCTGAGATAATTGACATAATCAAACCCTGCACAGTAGGCCCATGGATCGCTCCTCTAATCAATGGCAGGCCAAGTGAGTTTTTCCAAATCTCACGGGGTCTGAGACAAGGTTGTCCTCTTTCACCCTTTCTTTATATAATCATGGTAAATTCATTGAGCAGATATCTAGAAAAGTGCAGGAGAGATCGCATATTAACAGGCCTCTCTATCTCCCCTGGAGTAAAAAGCATCAACCACTCATTATTTGCAGATGACACTCTAGTGATGGGAGGTGCCTCATGTATAGTAGCTAGAAGGATAAAAAAAGTGCTCAACAACTTTCTGGAAGTCTCAGGAGGTCTCCTAAACAACAAAAAATGCAGAATATATGGCTGGAACACCTCTCCTCGCACTCTTCAAAGAATATCTCAGATATTGGATATCCCCTTTCAAGCAAGATGGAGCCATTTCCACTATCGCAGCCTTCCTATATCTAAAGAAAACTTGAAGACAGAATTGTGGAATAAACATATAGAGAAAATGAAAAAAAAAAATCCAAAATGGGGAATGAACTGGCTCAACCTAGCAGGTGGAGTGATTTTAATCAAATCAATGGTCACCGCTCTTCCAATCTATCAGTTCGGATGTATCTTAGCTCTAGCAAGAATCCATAAGAAAATTGAGCTAATAATAATGGGATTTCTTTGGCAAGGAGGGAAATCTGACTCAAAAAAATTTAGTTTAGTAAAATGGGATCAAGTCACCTTGCCTTATGAAAAATGAGGTTTGTCCATAAGACTCCCTGCTCACCTAAACTTGGCTCTTGGAATAAAAATAGCATGGAGGATTATCACAGGAAAGGATTGCTGCTGGAAGAAAGCCCTAGAAGCTAATCTATATGAATCATGCTCAATCTCTCCTTCTAGAAGAAGGCTTCTCGATCAGGTCATGCACTCAAGTATAGAACATAGTCAAAAAATTTCTTCCTCTCATCAAGGAGAACACTTCTAAGCTTCCTAGGAATGGCAAATGCATCAAAATTTGGGACGATAGCATAATGAGAAACCCTCCCCTAGCCAATCAAATAAATCTCCAAAACCTAAAGAGGTTGGATGAGCGCAATTGGAATTAGCACCTTGAATGGCATCTCTCTATGGCAAAATGGTAATTGGGTAGAATGGAGGATCCCTAATCTTCCTCGAAACCTCAAACCTCAATGGAACTCATTAATAATCTTTCTGAAGGTTGTTGCCCCTCTAAGCCTCTATTCCCAAGATTCATTCAGATGGGACCCTAATGGTGGAGAGTACTCAGTGAAATCTGATTATATGACCATCCAAGCTCAACAAGATAAACAAGAGTGGGTTCATTGGAGAACTGTGTGGAAATCTGAAAGTTTACCAAAGGTCAAAATATTCATTTGGACTCTTCTAAAAGGTAAAGTCCTAACCGCTGACAATCTTAAAAAAAAAAGGATTTACAGGCCCTTCCAAATGTCCAATGTGCTTAATGGGTGAAGAAAGCATCCAACTTATTTTCCACTCAAGAATGTTGGCACCTTCTAGTAAGTCCTCTGGAGGTCAATCTGCATTTATCTCAGTCTTTCAATGAATTCTTCACAACTTGGAAAAGGGAATACCCATACTCCCTAAAAAAAAGAAACCATCAAAAGGTATTGGATTAGTCTTCCCTCATTTCTGTGCTAGCAACTCTGGTTGGCAAGAAACCAAAAAAATTTCAACGATCGACCTCCAAGCATCAGTAATGTATTGTCAAGGACCTGGGGTTTGACAACTGAATTCTTATCATCAAAAGGAGTAAAACCAATAGACACCAACCAGATTCAACAAGAGGAGAGAACCTGGATTAATTATGCAATGAGCAGGCCTAATAGGCCAAGCATCATCATTTTAAATCCTAATATTCAGAACTGGAAAATAAGATTAAAAAGTGATGAATTCATCCTGTGGATGAAAAATCTAAATAGACCCTGCCTCCTTTTTTATGGTGCCTCCAAAGCAAACCCTGGCAAAGTTGGAGCTGGAGGCATCCTCTTTGAATCAAGTGGCAATAATCCAACTACTTATGAATGGGGCCTTGGGGAAAATTCAAACAATAGAGCAGAAGCTTACGGATTGTTGTTAGGCACAGCAATTCTAAAACAAAGGAAAATGCAGAACCTAGTAATTTTGGGTGACTCGGCCATCATAATTCAAGCGATGGTTGAGAGAAGCACTCCAACAAACAAGGCATTGAGTCAAATCATTAGAAGAATCAGGAAAAATTTGGTTAATATGGGCAAGGTCTCATTCAAACATATTTTGAGAGAAAACAACAAAACAGCAGACATTCAGGCCAACATAGCAATATCACGATCTCCTGGTGAGTCTCAAAATTCGCATGACATTGTTCAAATCCCAATCCCATAATTCTCCCTGCAGGCAAATCCTGTCAATGTCACTTCAACATAGGGATTGCAGGTTGTGACTAATACCACCAATCTTCATTATTCCCTGAACTCATATCTCATTCATATCTTCCTCATCCTCCTTCCCTGTCCCATCTCGAATCCCAAGCACTTTGTGCTCTCACAGGCCCCCCGTGATCTCCCAGTTGTTGTCCTGATCCTCCTGCAGTCCCTCCCCTTCGCTCTTCTATTTATTCGTGCTCTCTCCTCGCTTTTCCTAATCCCCTGCCGCAGTTTTCTTCCCCTTGTCTTCTCTGCGCTCCCTCATCCCTTTGCTCTTTTCCTCCTGTCCCTGTCGTATTATTGCGTTATCAGGCTTGCCTTCCTTTGCAGTGGGCCTATCCTCCAGCACCTTTTCTCTCTCTGCTTTCCTAAGTCTCGGTTTATCACCTCTATGCTCTCCCTTTCCAGGAGCAAATTGCTTGCTGCATCTCCCTGTGTGATTTCCTTTCATTCTCCCTGCCCCCTTGCTTCCTCCCTCTCCTCGTTGAGCCTCCCCTCTGTTGATCTCCCCTCCATCTCTCTGTTGCAGTTGCCCAGCTCTCTCTTCAGTGAACAAAGGAGTGTTTGATTTCTCAACGCACCTATGGACATGAATCTACTAGACAAAGCCTCTCAAAATGACAAATGTATGGTTTGCAGGGCAAATAAATGCATGATTGATCAATTTCGTGAGACAATTAAGGACTACATGATGCAATCAAATTCTAAGAATGCTCCTGAGAAAGCAACTTAATGACCAGAACTCTGAAACGACACCTCTCAAAGACAAGTGCCAACACATGGAGGATTTTGTCAACTAACTCAAGGGATTAATCATCAATCAGGGCGGTGAAAACTCAAATTATCAGGGCAGCAGAATTCGATCCCAACAAGAACCTTCAGTGAACTAGTTTTAGAAGACCTCTAATCAGTGTTTCCTCTAGTGCTTTGTCATTGTTTTCATAAGTTTTCATATGTGTTGTAAATGTAAATATACGCTCAACCAGTTTGTTAGGCTCTATAAGAAGAATGTAGTTGGAAATCCTAGTAATTTTTTATGTAAGGCTTGGGGAACCAGGGACTGCGCTCCCCCATCTTCCTCCATTTGCATGGTTTTTTCCAAAATGTCTTTTGCAATGGGAGCTTTCTCCTTTTTTCTCTTTTTGGAATAGAAAACACAGGTCAACACATGTATCTAGGAATTCATTATCATGTATAAGCATATCATATGTTAGACAACATTAGACATATATTGACCTAGACCAAGCTAGGGTTTCAACCAAATGGGCACATCTATATATTCCTGGGGTTTCATTTCTAGATCTTGCATTCATAACAAAGGTTTTGCTTATAGGCCCAACTAAACCTTAAAAATCTAGGTTTTCGTAACATAACAAAGCAAACCCTACTATTCCAAAAATTTCAAAGGTTCGAAATCTCATACAAACATCATTCAACCCTAACAAGTTAAGATTTCATGATCATACTGAAATGCCAATAATGATATCATCAACAAGAACTTCAAACGGCATTTCACAATATCCCTAAATAGTTTAGGGTTTCAAACATTCACATTAGCATACCCTTAGCTTAGTGTTTTCCTAAGAACCTGTCTAGGGTTTAATAAAATCAATTAACAATAAGAGAGGTAGATTTATCAAGTGATGAATCACCCAAAATAAGAATCAATATGATTCAATATAGCTAAACACAACAATGTTAGTAACAGATTGTAAAATGAATAAACATTTACTAAAGAAGTCAATGTTTTTGTAGTTTAAAGCATATCTTTGTTTCTTGACAAACCTTATCTTGGGTGGCTTTCTTCCATACCCCTTGAGGATATAGCAGATGTCTTTCTAATCATGACAATAGAGGGAGAATGGGGATTAGTATTTAATATAATCAAAACTAAATTAGTACATAAAACCAAAAACTAAAAGGAGATGTCTTTCCAATCAAGATAATAAAGGGCGAATGGTAATTAGTATTTAATATAATCAAAACTAAATTAGTACATGAAACCAAAAACTAAAAGAATTGTTGGGGGATCCCTCCAAAGCTTGATAAACTTACAAAAGAAAATGTTTTTTTTCCAAAAACATGTTAAAACCTATTAATTCTAAATATCAAATATATAAATAGAATAACTAAGACTAATAGCAAAGGACTTAGTAGTGTAAGTCCCTTATGTCAAATTCCCTTCATCATCACAAAAAAAAAAAAAAAAAAATTGTCTTTATTCTTTTGACAAGTACATTACAAGATGACTCAAATACATTAAATGAAGACCAAACCTAATTACATTTTCCAACATCTTGGGTCTTCTATGTTTGGTGTCCACTGCTTATTTAATTGGCTTCAAGTCTTCTGGTGGTGCCATTTCATTTTGGGTGGTGGATTTGGCTCAAGGGTGGTGTTGGTCTTCGAGCGTTATCGTCCTGTGGTTCTTCCCTTTCGGGGTTACCAGTTACAAAGCTCCTTTTGGTGTTGCCTTGTGGCTTTGGTGTTGGTCTAGATTTTGGGAATCCGTTTTCCCAATTACTCACGTGTTGTTTGCTATTCATCTTCTGACCTTTTTTTACGTTGATTCATTCGCTTGTTTTGGTATGGCTCAGTTCTTGTCTTGCGGTGAATTTCTCGTGGGGGAAATTATTGAGTTGGATTATCTTCCGTGCAATGAGGTCTGCTTTGTTGAGAATTCAGTAAGGCAATAAATATGTTTAATTCTCTTAACTTGATAAAAAATTGTGTTACCGTTTTACTTATTAGCTTTGTTCGTTATTATTCCAATGTGCAATACATCAAACAGCTACCAAAACAGTAAGAACAATGACACAATATATAGGCTGCAAGCCAAAGCCAAAACCCCTCCTCTTAAGGGGAAAACCCATAAATATCTTTTTCTCTTTCATATCTTTCAATTGACGAATACCATGACCTAAACTCAAACAAATACCCTCCAAAATCAAGTCTACCGGCTTGCAGCTGCAATATCTTTGACTTCCTAGTAGATTCGAAAATTTTGCTCCCCAGCGATCGCTACAACTTTTGTTGCTCCTCTAGGAGACTTCGGTCTCCCTCTAATAACCTTCCTCTTGACTTCGCTTTCCTTGACTTCAATCCTAGGGCTAGTACGATGCCCTAAGAGACCTTTGCTTGCCTTCCCTTTTCTTCTCCTTCAAAATTGAACCCCTAAAGATCCGGCGCAGAAAAACCCTAACTTCGACCTTCCCAGAAAAGTAAATAAGGCCTAGGAACTTCGACTTCCTATTCTTCACACTTCCTTCTTGACTTCTTATTCTGCGTCTTCACATACAAGATGAATGAGTCATCCAGATGGAGGACGAGTTCTTACATATAGACTTCTTCAAGGTTGGACGTAGCTCTTCATTTAGGCCCAACTTGACAACTCATTAGGCTGACTTGATCTTGGAGATATTTTGACACACCAAAGACAAAATAAATGTTTTTTACATTTTAAAATGTGCCCATAGGGTCTTCAATATATGACAATGACTCTTATACCTAGGATAAACCCTAGAAGCACTCAATGGGTGCTTGACCTATTAAATAAAAGAACTTGAGCATGAAACTCATGTTCCAATAATAATAATAATTCCCTTTTCATTTTATATTTACAAGAATACATTTCATACTTATGAAGGTCGAACCTAATTACACATTTTTTCAACATGCTTAGCCTCTGGTGGAAGGTGGTTGTTCGTTGGGGCTCTCAATTCTTATCTGTGTTGCTAAGTTTCATTTTGGTGGCCTTTGGTTCAGTTTGGATATTTTCTTCCCCCGCCCAAACAAAGGTGGAAAGCTCATCTAATCCTGTAGGTGCTCAGGGTGGCGCAGCAAATGTGGGAAGTAGAAGCTCCAAGCAAGGTGCGAAAACAGTGGGTGGTGTTGGGCATGGGGGTCATGGATCCCATGGGGGGCGTAAGTCTTTGGTCATCTCAATGACAAGCGAAAGCAACAATATGTTAATTCATAATGGTCATGGCATTGGCGAATGTCACACCCCTATCCTAAAGGTAGTTTTCAACCACACATAGGTACGTGTGACATCACTACACTTTTTCTTTTCACCAATACTAGAGTGCATGGACTACACCTAACTCCAACACTTAGCCAATTTTTCAATTCTTCAAGTGTTAACAATGTAGTGAAATAACATTTACTTCAATTAACATTCATCTTCATTATGCAATGGAAATCATAAATCATACAAGTATACACAATTATAGTTGGGAGGGGCAACTCCAGTAAAGTTTACTCGTATCAATAATATACAATTACAAATTTTACAATAGTCTTATGCTACCAACTGACTTGGCCTGCACAATCCACCAAATGTCGTGTCACAACCTTACTACTACCCAATTGGCTATGCCCACACAAGATACGAGGAAACCTCAAGTTTCATTGCCTTAAAACAATTTTGTAACTTCACTGTCACACCAATCATTCAGCCCTGCCCTAGTCGTCCAGCCCTGTCCCAGTCGTTCAGCTCGACCCACAGTCATTCAGCCTTGCCCAAGTCGTTCAGCTCAGCCCACAGTCGTTCAACCTTGCCCAAGCCATTTAGCTCTGCCCGCAACGGTTCAACTCCGCTCGCAATCGTTCAGCCTTGACCAGGCTATTCAACTCGGCTTGCAATCATTCAGACCCGCCAAGGCATTTGACACCACCCAAGTCACTCAGCTCGACTTGCGGTCATTCAGACCTACCCAAGTTGTTCAAACCCGCCTACGTCGTTTAGCCTCACCTAAGTCGTTCAACTCAACCCACGGATTTCTGCACCTGTTCAACCTACGACTTTGCCCAACCTTCAATTTGCTCCTTATGTCTCCAAAACTCCACGAAACTTCAAACCAAATTTCACCCTTGATGTTTGGTTATTGATTAATTCTTCATGCCTTCGGCCCACAGTGATTCAGCCTTGCCCACATCGTTCAACTCAGCTCATAGTCATTCAACCTTGCCCACATCGTTCAGCTCGACCGGCAGTCATTCAGCTCAACCCACAATCATTCAACTCAGCCCACAATCATTTAGCCTTACCCAAGTCATTCAACTCGACTTGCAGTTGTTCACCTAGACCGCAATCGTTCAACTCTGCCCACAATCGTTCAAACCCGCCCAAGTCATTCAGCCCCGCCCAGGTCGTTCATCGCTATTCGCAATTGTTGAAACCCACCCAGGTCATTCAAACCCACCTAAGTAGTTCAGCCTCGCCCAAGACATTCAACTCAACCCACAAATTTTTGCACCCATTCAACATGCAACTTCGCCCAACCTTCAATTTGCTCCTTATGTCTCCCAAACTCCACGAAACTTCAAACCAAGTTTTGCCCTTGATGTTTCGTTGTTGATTGATTATTCATGCCTTGAATGTTCTCCATCATGACGTATATATTATTCCCATGTCTACACACTCAAGTGACAAGACTGTCCACCGAAGTAAGGGTCGCCCTGCCCATTTCTACATGCCAACTCAGCGCCTTCATTCAATCCATCGAGTTCACTTGAGTTAAGTTGGCCTCCACACCATCACATGGTCTACAAGTTTCCCATCACATGTTTCCCATTGGACATTGGTGCACCCATCCATCACACAAAACCAAAAACACTTCTGCACAACTCGTCGCACATAACCAAGAATGCCTCTCACAACTCGTCGCACATAACCGAGCTCAAGCACCCGTCGCACACATGGGCCCGCCCAACTAGACTCATCACATAAAACCGAGAAGTCTATCCACTATCGCACATAATCGAGTTTGCCTCCGCACAACTTATCGCACATAACCAAGTACAAGTACCCATCGCAAATGGGCACGCCCAACTCAACTCATGGGCAAAGGTGGCAAAGGACAAGGGCATGATCATGATATGGCCTCTCGAGGTCAATGCATCATTCAAAGTCGTGCTCCTTCCAAGCATTCTAGGACTTCCACAACAATTCAAGAGCTTATTATATCTACCATTACTCAATTAAAAGCTCTCAATAGACTCTGAAGGGAGGAGCATGAGGTCATCATGGTCAAACTTGAACAACTCTAATACTTCTAGTGCCATGTTCATGAAAATGTTATAGTTGTCTAGCACAAGCAAAATCTACCGACAAAAAAGTTGAAAAGTTGGAAGTTTGGCTTGCTTACTTTGAACATCATGCCAATTGCAAGTATCACCATCTTCCTCTAAGTATAGAGGCAAATAATCCTGCTTCAATTACCTCTACCAACTAATTATGATCAATGGTGTCTTTCTTATTCTTCTAGTTTTCTAATATGTTAAGCCAAAAACTATGGACCTCTCAATTAGGGATTTTGTTTTTTTATATGTTGTATGGTTACAACTAGTTGGGGTGAGACCCTACATATTAATTTATATACTTTAAAAAATAAAATAAATTTAGAGATAAAGATCAATTAGTTTGTGTGACATTTTTATTCAAAAAATAATTTAGATATGTAAATCAATAAGTTAGTGAGATATTTATTAAATAAAATTGATTTAGATATACAAATTAATTAGTTTGTGAGATTTCATTTTTACCCATTACAAATGTGAGAACTTTGTTAAATATAATTGGTTTTTATTAAATAAAATAAATTTAGATATATAAATTAACTAGTTTGTGTGAGATTTCATATTTTCAAATCACAAATTTAAATTTAAAAGATAAATTGAAAATAGAAATCAACTGTTCTGGGATAAAAAGATTTTAAAAAACACTAAAAATTCTCTCGGTTTCATACCAGCATCCAACAATTAAACCAATGTTGATATCAACCTACAAAAAACAATTAAACCAATGTTGATATCAACTTACAAAAAAAATAGAAAACACATTAAATAAAAATACATAAAATAGTTAAATTGACCCATGACACTGTTTCATAGCCAGTTAAGTGCTTATTCTTACCTCGCAGGCTGGGTGGAAAACATAGTTAGAGATTGACCTAGGACACTGTTTCATACCCAGAAACCCAGTTAAGTGCTTTTCTTACCTGGACGGAAAACAGATAATACATGAAGCAGCTACGTGAATCTGAGGAACAAATGGGATCCACCTTTGTTTTCTCGATGTTCCTCTACCAACTGGCCTCAACGTTTAGGTGAGCTAAAAACAGTTGGCTGGGACACAACTCAAAAAGCTTAAAAATAAGTCCTTCCTGCCTAGATATAAAAGAAGGCCGATGGGTTCCATGCTAGTTGCAAAAGCCGTTTAAAAGCTCAACCCTTTTGCAGGCACAAACAAAAAACTTGAAGAAGGGAGGCTGATCATGATGGTTCCATGATAGTTGCAAGAGAAATTTACACGCTCAACCTTTTGGAAGGCTCAAACATAAAGCTTTCAAATAAGTCATCTCTCCTTGCCTATATAAAAGGGGAAAGCTCACTATGGGAAGGTTATGGGCTCAATTTTTCTGAATGTTTTGAGCATTTTTGTTATTGAAAAGATACGGGGTCAATTTTTCTTGTTATTAGTCACAAGGTTAATTCTTCTCAAGTGAATCTATTGACATAGAATAATAGGCAATTCTTCTAATGATCTCAAAAAAAGAATCTGCCTAAATTCTTCTCAATGCTCTCAGGGTGAAGCTGTTAACATAAAATAATAAGCCTTATGAAATGATAAGACACTGACAAAAACAGGCCTGGGGTATACCCTAAACCTGTCTCTTGGCTAAGAGCTTATCTTCCTTAAAGACAAGGACACAGGTTAACAGGCCAAAACCAGCCTGGGGTATACCCTAAACCTGTCTCTTAGCTAAGAGCTCATCTTCCTCAAAGACAAGGATACAGATTAACAGGCCAAAACCAAAAAGCATTTGGCAAGAGTGAAAGACTGTCCCCTTACAAACCACCAACAAGTTATTCCAGGTGGCATGGTTTTCCTTGATTAAAGGTGATAAGTCATCAACATGATTTTCCTTAATTAACTGTGATGAGTCAACCTGCATTCAAATTAAAACAGCCAAAGATAATTATCCTCACTGCTGATTTGACAACTGAAATATAACAAGTCTTCCCCAAAAATTTAAAAAAAAAAAAACTACAAAACGAATCGATAAGCACCCTCTCCCTACATTAATAAAATAATATCCCTACTTAAACAAAATAAATAAAATAATATCCCTACTTAAACCAAATAAATAAAATAATATCCCTACTTAAATAAAATAAATAAAATGCTAATTGCAAAATAGCTTGTGCCATTTCAGATTGCTTTAGTTTTAACTAACGCTAAAAACCAAGTTACGTTTTCACTACAATAGTTACCCGCCCCCTTCTGTTTTATTTTTACAGAGTTCCCTCAAAAACTAAGTACCGACCCCACTATAATTGCCCTACTTCCTGATTATTTCAGGATTCAGTTTTTATAGATAGTTTAACTATGATAAAAAAAACCATAGTTTTAACTATGATAGTTTGACTATGCTACAATCCTCTCTCCAAATAAAAGAGCCTGACGAAGCTTTATAATAAGTACTCTCTCCCTGCCTACTAAATAAAAGAGGCTGATGTTTCCAAGGTAGTTGCAAAATAATTTATGCCATTCAGTTTTTATTAGTTAACCAAGCTTAAAAAGAATCTCACTAAAATAACCTCCCTGCCTACTAAATAAAAGAGGCTGATGTTTCCAAGGTAGTTGCAAAATAATTTGTGCCAATCAGTTTTTATAAGTTAACCAAGCTTAAAAAAGATCTCCCTAGAATAGGCCCAATTTCTATTCCATTTTACTGAGGTGGGGTAAACCATATTATGTGATACTGAGGTGGATGAGGTGTAGGAATTGTGAGGTGGATGAGGTGCAGGAATTGTGAAAGAAGAAGGATCCTGAGGTGTAGGAATTGTCCAGGAAGAAGATATTGAGGTTGAGGAATTGTCCAGAAAGAAGAAAGATATTGAGGTTGAGGAATTGTCCAGGAATTGGATAAATATTCAAAAGTGGCCAGAATCCAAGCAAAAATACTCTTAGAATCTTATAGTATCAGTGTGGGATATTGAGGTGTAGGAATTATCCAGAAAGAAGGATACTGAAGATGAGGAATTGTCCAAGAATTGTCTAAATATTCAAAAATGGCCAAAATCCAGGCAAAAAAAACACCTAAAATCTTATGATAGCAGTGTTCAACACAGGAATTGTTCAGGAAGAAGGATAATGAGGTTAATGAATTGTCCAGGAATTGCCTAAATATCCAGCAAAAAAAACCTCAAAATCTCATAGTAGCAGTGTAGAATTGTCCAAACAGTCAGTCAAAAATGGTTTTTATAGTGAAAATAGATTCAGCATATTCAGGCATGACTGTCAAAATGGTGACAGTGTTTGATTCATGTTTTACTATTCAAAAGACTTCAGGCACCCAAAATCTCCCCAAAGCTTTTAGTTTGACACTGGATTTACAAAACCCCCCTACAAATTTTACCAAAATCTAGTAGACTAGTGCTATTATGTCCCCTGCCTTAGCCCTACTAAGGATTTTATTTTAACAGCACTGTGAGTGTTCTAAGCCTGGTGCAATCCAGGCTCAGAGCATTCATGGTACAACTCGAAGTGCACTAGGGCTAATGCAAGCCAGGCTCAATAGGATGTTGTCAAAGCGACATTTGTTCAAACAAAAGTTACATGCGTTGTCTAATATCTCTGCCTTAGCCCTAGTAACTGTTTTGTTTTAACATCATTGTGAGTGTTCTAAGCCTGGTGCAAACCAGGTTCAAAGCATTCAAGGTACAATTCGAAGTGCACTAGGGCTCAATAGGATGTGGTCAAAGCGACATTCGTTCAAACAAAAGTTTCAGTGCGTTGTCTTACATCCCTGTACAAACAAAAGTTTCAGTGCGTTGTCTTATATCCCTGTACTCACCAATCTTCATTATTCTTTCCTCCAGAAAATCTGACAAAATTTATAAATGAAGCGACAAATTTAAACTCAAAAACCATTAATTTTTTTTAAAACTTAACTGAAATACCTTGGCTCTAAATTCAAAACCCCATAGAGCAACCAAAGCACGCAGAACCAAATAAGAAAGCTAAAACGATAGAAAGCAGTAGCATCTAAGAATATTAATCCTTTAAAGACTTCTGGAGAACTGATCCCAAGTACTTCCAGGAGCAAGAATACTCACGAACATAGGTAAAACCACGTAAGGTAGACCTTCAGGAAAATGAAGGTACCAATAGCAACGTGAGCACATTTGTGTAGTACCAGCTGATAGGATTGGAATGAAATGGTGAGGTTTAATTGGAAGAATAATCACCATAAAACAATATTAGAGAAGCTCATAAAGACAGGTAGAAGTGCATCACATTCACTCTTTTAGAGTAATCAATGACTTTCACTGGCTGAAAGATAACGAGATTTAACACACAAAAAACCCTGAAACCCCATCCAACCCACCCAGATCTAACACCAAAACATCTACATGTGCAACAAAAAACATTATGATTATCTACAAATAACGAATAAAACAATAACAAGGCCTCAGAATACGAATGTCATCAACTTATATTCAGCCGGTAATTCCAACTAAAAGTTAATTCATCATGGGCCACAACACATAATATTAGCCTTTCATGTACATTACTTCATTACCCCAACTACCCAGTTAATTTTGTATGCCAACAAACCATAGATACCCTCAGTGACCCCTGTCAAATCATCCGGCAGATCCAGCCTTAGCACCCGAGAGCGCCCATGGGACCCGATGAAATCCATGGGTGGAGCTTCAGGGCCTGGACTGGATTAACTGCACTTAAGTGTCATACGGCACTTCCTATCTAAGGGTTTACTTTCGTCATTGGGAGATAATCAGCAAAATATAGGAAATCACAGCAACAACATATGCAGAAACGATCACAGGTCCAAGCAATGTTTACCAGAAACGATCACATTGGTCCACCATAAAACTTGGAAACAAAAAACGCAAAAAATTATCGCAGGGCCGACCAGTGATTCAGCTATCCAAACACGGTGTTGGTCATATCTACGAGATATGCCCATCTTGTAAAAATATATATAGTGTCTTGCGCTAAACCCTCCTCCGAAACCCTAGAAAATGAAAACCGTAATCCTCTTCCTAGGGTTAGGGTAGGCGACGCTTGCACTCCAAAACCCTAAAATTTAGTAACGTGCTCTGTTTTTTCATTAGTGGATTGTTTCGCTTGATTTGAACTGATTTGCCGCTATGTTCGTTGAGTTGTGATTAAGTAGTTAAGAGCTTAATATGAACTAATTTGCTGCTGCCATCTTTGTTGAGTTGTGATTGAGCGGTTGAGATTTTATGGGTCGGGAAAATAATATAGGTTTATATTTTTGTATGTGTAGATTAGTTGGTTTGAATGTGGTTTAGTTTTCACTAGTGTCAAGTTTACATTTTACGGGGAGAGGTTGAGGATGAAAGTTATTTTTGTGGGAATTAAGCTATTTTAAGGAGCATCCAAACTTACCAAGTTTCGCATAATTCTAGTGGTAGCATCCCATTAGTGGGTAGATCATTCTTTCATCCAATAAACAGGTTGGCCTAGCTTAGGTTCAGCGTCGTTGCAAAAAAAAAGAGTTTTTATGTGTATAAAAAAATGTTTAAGTTTTAAAAATTGGTTTATTTTTATCATTAAAGAGACTTAACATATGTTTGAAAAATTAAATGTGTTCAAGTGGATGTTAATATGATAATCATTTATTTTAAGAAATCATAACCTTCTTCACCAAACCTTTTATGACCACCACTATCATAGGGAACCGTACTACCCTCTCACACCCTTTACTTAAATTGTAGCAGGGGGGTAAAAGGCTCGTTGTGATTGGTAATAAATTATAAAATCTCAATTGCTAAAGCTTTAGTATTTGTAATTAGGTCTACTTATGATTTTGGGCCTTGCCTAGATTACTCCAATGAGATGAGATATCAATTCAATATGGTTAAAATAATAATAATAATAATAATAATAATAGGTCTAGTTATGGCCATTGAGAAGAAGCATTGTTATCCTTCTAACCTAGATTCAAATCTCATTAATAACATGTTTGCTTTTGTAAGCCAATTCTGATTAAGACTCTTATGAATCATAAGGCATATATCACCCATGCTTATAGTGTAGAGCATGGGTTGCATTGTTACCCATAAAATAAAATTTTGAAATTTATAACAGAAGTGCTCATCTATAACTTGGATGAAACATGGTTGAGATCAAAACCTTGGAGACAAGGATTAAGATTCACACATTGTTGTTAGATTAGGATTCCATTGGTAATGTTTATCATGGGAAAGGAGTATACTCCTTGCTGGATGCAAGTTTTGGAGCAATTTTGGTTGTGCACGCACAGACAAAGGAAGTAGAAATTGTGTGTTGGAACATTGCGATGTTATGGCCAAGTGTGCAATGGCAGTGTAATAGCCCTCGTGAAAATTCCATGTAAAAATATATAACACCACGATTGATGGGACACGTATTCTAAGTTGAACGTTGGGCAAGACATCCTAGGGGTTGTTCATTTGGTTTTTTATGGCTAAGGAAATTGGCAAAGGCAATGGCTAAGGATTTAGAAGGGAAAAATGGCATCTTTGGCACATTATTTATGAAAATAATGGAAATTGGGAGCAAAGGAAGATGAAATGTCACAGGTTGCATGTGAGGAGGAAAGTGAAGGAAAATAATGGAAATTGAAGAAAATAAAGGCCTCATTGTTAAAAAAAGCTTCTGAGGATCAGTGGGCAAGGCTTGGTTAGTTGAGGTTTGGAGCTCTCTCATTATTCTCTCTCTCTCTTTCTCTCTCTCTTGGATGCTTAGAGTTTCTTGGAGCACTTTGGCATTGGAGAAAGAAAGGAAAAGTAGGCAAGGGGAAGCTAAGATCAAGTAGGGGAAGGCAGGATCAAGTAGCTACAACTTCATTGCAAGTATCAACTTGCATGTGTAATTTCCTTGTCGGATTTGGTATGTGTGGGATTACATGTGGTTATTTTCTATCATGGCATGGGTTTTTCCAGGTGTGACAGTGTTCTTCAACCTAGCCTTGCCATTTCTTGATAGCTTTGATGAGATGGGTTCTCTCATTCGGTTTATGTGTGATCGCCGGATTGGATCGACGCTGAGTGGGGTGGATTTCCGAATTGACAAACACATGGTCTAGTGGTCCCTGAACCGGACTATGGATCACGAAGCCACTGGCCTAGTAACCCCTAGATCAGATTATGGGTTGTGGTAAAGCCAGATTGTGTGCCTCGATGGGCTTAGGAATCCTTGTCTGTGAATGGCTGGATATACGATAAAGCCAAGAGGTGGATTTTCTCTCTATTGGGCCTAATGGTCCCGAGATGGGATGTGCGGTAAAGCCTGGAGAGTATGTCTCGGTGTAGGGCCTAGTGATCCTTGGATCGGATTGTGGATTACGATAAAGCCTGAGAAATTGGGAGGCACTCAAATTCCTCACGGTGTAGGCGAAGAACTCCAATGGGATCCATGTTGATTGGTGTTTTTGGTGTGTTCTATGAGTCCCACATTCATGCTTGGAATAAGGCACGGGGGTGATTGGCTGAAGAAAGACTTGGCTCAACCAATCTATGGCCGGGTGGAACGTGGTAATCCCACCTTTGGTTGGCTTATTGCATTCATTAATGAGAAATCCATTCCCTTGAATTTCATGTGTAAATGTACCAATGTATATGTGGATTTTATGGTTGATATGTTTATGATATCTTTGTTCCTATTATGTTAGTTATATGTATGTTTTATGATAGCAGCTATGTGTGGCTCTCAACATGTTTTTACTTGTATATGAATGGATAATGTGTCTATGACCTAATACGTGATAATGCATCAAATGACATGAGGAAGTATGAGATCTCTACATTTAATTCGGTTGTTTACACTTGTAAGTTACGTGTTGATGATATGTTTGACAAAATGCCTACCACGACTAGTAGGGGTCAGGTTATGGTCTTGTTAAGCTTATTTCTTTTGAATCATTGTTTCCCTGTATTTTTACTGATTCTAAACTATCACTCCATTTTGGGCAGTGACCTAGGCTCTGGGCTTGAAAAAGTGACTTGAATCCTGGGGTCACTGGCACAAAACTTGAAATTTTGGTCTTTGGTCGCTGGCAGGCAAGCCTGTGAGAGCGACTTTGGATTATTGGTCACTCCCTTGCCCATAGCATGAGAGGGACTACGGCCTAAGAGATCCAGAGTAACATTGGGACCTAGGGACATGTTGTTTGAGTGGCTGACATGTCTCCTGAGAATTTTGAAGCTGGTGTTGGATGATTGTGCATGATGCTTCTGTCGATTCCACTTCCTCAAGATCACATAGGAGGTCGAATTTGATCACAGTAGCTTCTCGTCTCATGTTTACCCCGGTTGGCATGGTTACTTGGGTAGATGTGAGAGGAGGGTGTTACAGGGTGGTATCAAAGCATGGTTCACCTCTCAAACTAGATGGGCGGTGTGTGTTGGTCATGCATGCATGTCAGTTGCATGTGTTTCTCTTATATTTGCATTTCATGTACTTGTTGCATTTGCTTCATGATTGATTATGGTTGTAGTATGGTTATCATGGGGAATTTGATATTGATGTCGTGAAATGTATTTGTCATGAGTATGTGACTGGTTGCATATGGTTATATGTCACTTACATGTTGATTATATGTTGCCTACTTACATCCTTGTATGTTAGGCTACATTCTTGTAGGTTTGATTACATGTATCAGTCTTGTCGGTTGGTTACAAGAATAATCGCTTGTGTTCGACTACATGTGTTTATGCGTAGGTGTAGTTGATTAGGCATTGCTTATGCATGTTGATGGTTGCATGGGGCAATGTGTATAGTGGTGTGATGGGGTGGTTGTTTTCATCCATGGGGTCATGGTTTGTGTAGTTGATATGGTAATGCATTAATGACTGGACTCTAGCTAGAATGATGTGTAAATGATTTGGTACCAATGTGTTATATGTTTATATGCAGTTGTTATGCATGTATGGTCTTGGTTATGGTTATGCCTAGATAGTAGGTCAAACATGCCTTGTGAAGTCATGGTATGCAATTTAGGTCATCAAGGTGATATTGGTATGTTATGATGCTAATGTGTTGGTTGAGATAGAATAGGAGATGCAGATCATCATAATGAGGTTGCAACATTAGACTTTGGGGTAAGAGAAGATCATCATACAAGAATTGTATGTGATGCAGCGCTCTAACCATAAGCCTTCACAAAAATAGTAAAATTAAACTGAAACTCACACCAAGCATATGCACGTAAAAATCCTCAACAAAATGATTAATTAATCAAGAAAATATTTACAGGGGAAATCATGGCCTATTCATGGCCTCTCATTCCTCACACTCACTAACACACTTCTACATCATACATGCCTCTTAGGCTCTCCTAAATTTATACAAATGGATTAGAACCCAAGTATGTTCTAGATCCCTTAACAAACTCCCAAAATATCTCTCATAATCCATAAAATCTCTCATCTAATCCCTTATCCCTAGATAAGAGCTAACTAATCCATAATCTTCTCAAACCTTCCACAATACTCTTGAATCTTCTCCTAATTACAATAATCTTCATTCCCTCTTAAAAACTACAGAAAAATACAATAATTAATTAAATCATAGCTTTCTAAACTAACTCCCTAAGTAAACACTTAACCTAGGTTAGATGCTCCTACATCAAACTCCCCAGGTAAAAGAGAATCATGATCTCCCGACCATTAATCTTCAATAGATGATAAAACTTCGGCTAGATCCCAAACTTTGGTCTGTCGCTGATCAATTACTTTGTCATATTGTTGATGTTCTGTGTTTTTCTTCTTTTGTCTTCCAGACTTCCAAACTGTATGTTGTAGTTGTCCTCCCTTTTTGAGATGTACATTTGTGCAGTCAGATAGATCTTGTTATTATCCTTGCTTTTTCTTTGTTCAATGGACATCTTCTGAGATTCATTCAACATTAGTTTCTTCATTTCTTCAATTTCAATATCTAACTTGTTTTCTGGTTGGTGTACATTATTGTTTGTTTGTTGAACTTTGTTGCCGATCTCTACGCTTTCGTTGCGGAAAATTTGTCGATTTGAAGTCCTGTTGTATTCCATCTTAATTTCCTTTGTGTCACACTCTAGCTTTGGATTGTCCAACCATTCTTCTAGGAATTTTAGTTTTGCTGCAATATCTCTCATGTTGACATTTGGCCTATCATTTTCCAATTCATTAGCAACTTGCTTCATTTCTGTATCAATTGGTTGTTCAGCAACATATTCTACACCCACACACCAATGGTTAGATTTAAAAACACAAGGTTTGGCAGATGAATCTGTCTTCAAGTCTTCATGTTGGTCTTCTGAACAATCTGTAGCGTCGTCTGTGGGAATTTAACCCACATTCATTTCATCATCGTTGTCACCAAGCAATGATCCTTGCTTTAGTTCACAAATATATATATGTATGTCTGGAGTTTCTCTGCTTTTAAACTTTCAGTTTACACTTCTGTCTTTTTTCCATCAATTGTTTAATTAGCCATTTCATTGTTCTCTTTATTACCCATATGTGTCTCTATATTTGTAATAGCTCTAGCAACACGTCAAGTCGTACCTTTAATTCAACATTCTCTTTCTCGTCATCACGAATGCCAATTGTTATGGCATCATCATGTCCTTTCTTTGGAATCTGCATCTTCTATCGTGAACTTCACCTTGTTCACTGTAAACTACAAGTTAATCACTTTTCCAACTTGGTCAATGGTTCACTTCACTTGAACCTTCTTTCTGAGCACTCCTTTGCTCCTCCGCTTCCTTTGTTGCAACAAACAATTGCAGTAACTCTTCAAATTATCCTTACAACACTTTGACCAGACTTTTTGGGTGTTGGGCTCCACTGATCATGCACCCATTACAATTAATAACACTTTTGCCTTGACTCTAAATTTCCTTTTGACTCCAGACTTTTACTTTGACATCCACTCTTCATTAATGAACCTTTCTTTTAAAAATTCACTTATCACTCCAACCAAACAAAAAAACATACGTATTCCTCAACCTATCATTTATCACTCTAAAATTATATTAATTTCTTATTACTCCATTTCTTATTTGGCTTCTTAAATAACGCTCTTCTCATGTTACGATGATCCTTACGGCTAATAAGCTAACGTTGCACCAGGGTCCATTAAACCTTAAATCACGCACATTAAATCAATATGCAAAACTGAATATACTTGTGTGCAATGCTAGAACTGTTGTATATCTAACATAGATGCAACGTCCTGTCGTATATCCAAGATAGATGCAGTGTCAAACAAATGAAGCATTTGTAATTATCTGGCAGTGACTAGATGCAACATTGAACAATGTCCTTACACACATTAAACCAACACGGGATGCACAGAGTTGTATTACGAAACAACAAGGAAGGCAACAACCTTTATAGGCCTAGACCAGTTAAAACTTTCACCATAGTAGAGCGCAAAAGCCTATCTTCCAAGATGAAGCCTCGCATAACAATTCATCCTCTTTACGTATCAAATCTCCCACGAATCTTCATGAATCAATCAGCAAACCTAAACATTTCAAGCTCTGATACCAAAAATATATTGAAATTTACCCAATAGCAAAATATACATAAACTCTCAAATATAATTTATTAAAAACATAAAAAATTTACAGGAGAACTTCTCATACTTCACTCTCACAATTCTACATACATTTCTACATCTTACATGCCTCTTAGGCTCTCCTAAATTTATACAAATGGATTAGAACCCATGTAGGTTCTAGATCCCTCAACAAACTCCCAAAATATCTTTCCTAATCCATAAAATCTCTCATCTAATCCCTTATCCCTAGATAAGAGCTAACTAATCCATAATCTTCTCAAACCTCCCACAATACTCTCGAATCTTCTCCTAATTAGAATAATCTTCATTCTCTCTTAAAAACTATAGAAAAATACAATAATTAATTAAATCCTAGCTTTCTAAACTAACTCCCTAAGTAATCACTTAACCTAGGTTAGATGCTCCCGCATCAGTCTGTTGGCATGCAAGTATGTAACTTAAGGATTATTATATGCATTAGTATTATGTACATGTCTTTTGATGTTATGATTACATTCATGATAGATGTTAGTTGATTAGTGTAGTTATATGCACATGTGTCTGATAGTCAAGAATTATAGTAACTTGTAGTTGTATGCATTGCTATTGTCGTTTTATGTTAGATAACTTGATGATTAGGTCATATGTTGTTGATGAGCATGTTATATGTTATCTTATTGTTGTTATATGCTAGTTAACTTCATGATCGGGGTTATAACATTAATATCTTGATGTTATATGTATCATGCTAAATTGGATTGGATTGTGCAGATGGTTATGGTTACGATATTCAAGTATGAGCCGACACATTTGTGATGACTTTGCACACATGGTTGTTATGCATGAATGATAAATGCTTATGAGTTTATGATGTGAACATGTTAGTTAGTTAGTGTTATGGATATCATGATCTTATTTATGTTTGAGTTGACATGTTGTAAAGTTATATCTTGCTAACTAGATTGATTGTGCAGACAAGATAGCCTCCCATCAAGTACACTAGGGTAGGAGTTTTCTTATGTAGTATACTTGGTGCTTCATTCTTGATTATGTCATCTATTTGATGTTGAGTGTTTGGTGTCTATCATGTCATCTAGTTGATTTATTTAACATGGTATGTTTGCAAGTTGGTTGAATGTTTGATGAGTTGCATAATACAAGTATGTGTTCCAATGATCTTGTTTTGAGATGATTGTACTAACACATATGTGTTGAGACAGTTCATACATACTTGAGTATAGTAGGTGACAGTTATAGCATTATGTCTAATGACTATGAATTGATTATGGATTATGACATGATTATTTGTAAAGGTTGATTTCAAATTGATAGATATGATTGTCTTGATATTTGGAATGTGTGATTGACATGGATAAACAGTTGTAGGAAACATGCTTAGCATTAGTATGACAAGGTAACAGTTGATATGTTTATATAACTAACAGCTGGGTGATGTGACAATACATAGTAAGCCTCAATTGCAGCAAGGTAAAAAGGTAAAGGAAAGGAATTGGGCAAGAATTCCTTTGGCTATGTTTGGAAACCCTAATTCCAAACGAATGAGTACTTTGCACACAGGAAGTCTTCTTAACCTTGATTTATCTGAAATTATGTGGATATGTGCTATATTCATGAACATGTACTTAACAGTTATATTAGCTAGTTTTAGTTATAGGTGGATCTATCAAAGGATTGGAGTCCCTTGAGAGATGGCGTGGATGTGTTCAGTTGCAAGCAACGTGCTTGGCCCAACAATATGAGGTAACTAGTGTATTGTTATGTTTATTTATGCACTAACAGTTATGTGTTAACGACAACATGATGTAGGGATTTGCATGGCAAGAGAGATTGCCATGAAATCTGGAAGAAGGCTCAGGTTGAGCTTTCCTTGGGAACCATGGGGATTGATTCATGGTGGCTGTTGTTGGTCTTGTGCTTTTGGTCTTTTGCGATTGTTGCGCTTGATTTGAAATTTTGAGTGTGTTTGGTGCATAGTTATGCCACTTTGTTCGCGGTGTCATATTGTTGTTGGTTTTCCATGTTTTTTTTCTTGATTGTTTCTTGGTATTGCCTTTTATGTTTTGAGTCTTGGGAATTATTTGGGAGAGAGAAAAGTTAACGGAGCTCGGGGAAAGTTGTGTGGTACCTAAAAGATGATGTAAGACTCAGATGAAGTTCGTTGCATGAGTAAGTGCAGCAGAAGGTAAGACTATGACAGTCGGTTGGACTGGTTGGGTCCATTGTGGTAAGTGGATGATGACAGGTCAGACATGAAAAAGGTAACCAGAAAAGGTAAAGTAAATGGATCTGAGGTGTCAGATGCCTTGGCTATGATAGGAATTGGTGTTTTCAATGTCGTGCATGTTGTGCATGAATAAGGAAGTTTTCTAACCTAGACCTTATAATCTCTGGTAATTATGTTATGATCATGATTATGTTGATGTTTATATATGTATACCTTTATGTATGTATGTCATTGTCTAACAAGATGATGATTGTTTTATTCTAATGATTATACATGTATGTATCCATGTATCTATGTCATTGTCTGACAGATCATCAAGAATCAGTCTTGTCGTCAAATGATTGCTTATGCAGGAGAATGGCATGAAGAAGTTTATGGCTATAAGGAATCAAGTGGGAAGAGTAGTCATGAAAAATATATGAGGTCAGTATCATGTGGTTATGAATTTATATTGTATGTTTGTATTATGCCTATGCTTATGTTATGGACAAGTTATACCGAGGGATACATCAACAAAATGAAAGCAGTGTATTCTGCAGCATGCTAGGATAAGCATGGATAAGACATTAGAAGAAAGGTTTCTTGGTAAGGACAGTGTGGTACTATTGTTGTGCATATGTTGTACATGTTGCATCTATGATGTGTTCACATGTGGTGTTGTGCATATATAGTGTGTGTACATGTTGTTTATGCAATGTTATGTATAGGATGGTACATATAGTGTTGTGCGAATATTGCATATGGTGTTGTGCGCTTGATTGGATATACAGTGTTGTGTACAGATGATGTTATGTACATGTTGGATTTGCAGTGCTATGTATAGGTGGTGTTGCATGCATGTTGTACATGTGGTGCTATGCACATATGGTGTTGTGTGCATGATTGTACAAGTGGTGTTGTGTGCATGTGGTTTTGTGTACATGTTGTACAAGTGGCATTGTGTGCATGTGGTGTTGTGTACATGTGGTGTCACGTACCTGTCGTGCGGATGGTACTGTGTACATGTGGTATTGTGTACACATTGTACCATGGTGTAGTGTACATGTGGCGTTGTGTACATGTTGTGCAGGTGGTGTCGTGTACATGTGATGTTGTGCACACGTTGTGCAGGTGACACTTTGTACAGGTTGTATTGCGTACGTGTTGTACATATGGTACTGGTGTACATGTGGGATTGAGTGCATGTCATACATGTTGTGTTGCGGGCATGCAGTACTATGTATGTGTATTGTGTAGTTGTGGTGGCGTGACATGCGTACTTGTTGTGTTGTACTCTGTGTGGGTACATGTATTTTGTGGCGTTGTACATCAGGTATAGATGTATGAGTTGTGTTTTATATCGAATGTATGTGTATGCATTTTGTGATTTTGCATGTTGTGTGTCGATGTATGTCTTGTGATGTACGTTGTGCATGTATACGTGTTGTGTTGTGTCATACACCGGGCATAGGAGTATGTATTGTACACCGGGTGTGGGTGTATGTATGTATTGTGTTGTGTTGTACACTGGCTGTAGGTGTATGCATTGTATGTCAAGTGTGAATGCATGGTATGGTATGTTGTGTGTGGTTGTATGTGTGGGATGTACATTATGTGTATGTGCACGTGGTTGAGGAGAAGGCACTGAGTGTTGTCGAGTACGACAATTAATCTGGTATGTGTATAAAAAGAATAAAGGCAGAAGTAAGGATCGATGAAGGACAAGTATCGGTATTGTATATCAGTTTTATTATGCATGTGATTTATGATTTTGATCTATGATGGTTATGTTTTGAGCTAACCTGATGTGATATTTCTATACATGTCGATTTGATCAAATATGCTAGTTTGACTTGTTGTGACAGGAAGCGAACAAGATTGCAAGTGTAGCACATTGACAAGCTACCAATGAGGCATGATTTGAAGTTATTTCAATTTATTTTGAATCTAATGGAAGTTATGTGCTTGGTACAGGAAGCACGAGAATGCCCAAATTGGGTGGTTGAAATCGACTGCAAGAATTTGCAGCAACAACAAAAGGAATTGGAAAATGCAGCAGTAAGTTGATAGAGAGTACTTCAGGAGTAGGGCCATTGTGGGACACTGGTACCTAGTAGTGTCCATTGATTGCCATGAGCATGTTATGACCGGTATGATGGTTTTAAGGCAGGGATATGCCTTGGTTTTTGTATCTTTCGATGCGAGGAAGCCTTGCCAAGGGATGGACTGCCCAGGATGGGGGTGCCAACGGAACTTGGAAGGTGAGTGACTTCACGGAAGGGATTGACCAGATTTCCTGAGGGACTGTGTAGCAGAGAAGGGAAGGTCGGGGATGGATTTGTTTTCGTCATTAGCATTGCCAAATGGAATCAGATGCACATTGGGAGTGTGCCCTGGAACAATGAGTCAGTAACTGTTCACTGAGAGGAAAAGTGGCACAGGATTATAGCGCTGGACATTGGATGCATATTTGACTTTGTAGTGGATTATGGACTTCCTGGGAAGGAGGTGAATCCTGGTATTACTTTGAGGGTGGAGGTGTGAGCCTCTGGATTCCATTGTTGATTGATACAGGCATAATATCCTTTTATTTGTTGGTTCAACAAATGTGCATATGTGTATATGTGGTTATTATACAATAGTGAGTTGTGTCATAACGCTCCAATATGCGATATGGTTGTTATTTGGTCATGTTATCATGATGTTTTGCTTTTGAGCGGGTCATTCATTATAAATATTGCAACGAGCTATGTTATAAATCTCCATGGGTAGTATGTTTTATTTTTAGCGGTCTTGTTGGTTATAGGTTTCATTGAACATCAGGCACGGTGTTCCCTCAAGGGGGAGGGTTCTGTAACAGCCCTAGTGAAAATTCCATGTAAAAATAGATAAGACCACAATTGATGGGACACATCATCAAGCTGAATGGTGGGAAAGACATCCTAGGGGGTGTTCATTTGGTTGTTTATGGCTAAGGAAATTGGCAAAGGAAATGGCTAAGGCTTTGGAAAGGCAAAATAACATTTTTGGCACATTTGTTTATGAAAATAGTGGAAATTAGGAGAAAAGGAAGGGGAAAGGTCACAGGTTGCATGTGAGGAGGAAAACAATGGAAATTGAAGAAAATAGAGGCCTCATTGATAAAAAGGGTTTTGAGGATTAGTGGGCAAGGCTTGGTCAGTTGAGTTTTGGAGCTCTCTCTCTCTCTATCTCCTTGACACTTAGAGTTTCTTGGAGCACTTTAGCAATGGAGCAAGAAAGGCAAAGAAGGCAAAAGGAAGCAAAGGTCAAGCAGGGAAAGGCAGGATCAAGCAGCTACAACAGGATTCATTGTAGGTATCGACTTACATGTGTATTTTCCTTGCTAGATTTGGCTTGTGTGGGATTGCATGTGGTTCTTCACTATGATGGCATGGGTTTTTCTAGGTGTGACAATGTTCTTTAGCCTAGCCTTGGGATTGCACGTGGTTCTTCACTATGATGGCATGGGTTTTTCTAGGTGTGACAATGTTCTTTAGCCTAGCCTTGCCATTTCTTGATAGCTTTGATGAGATGGGTTCTTTCATTCGGTTTATGTGGGATGGTCAGATTGGATTCGAAATTGAGTAGGGTGGATCTCTGAATTGACAAACACATGATCTAGTGGTCCTTGAACCAGACTGTGGATCACAAAGCCACTAGCCTAGTAACCCAAGGATCAGACTATGGGTTGCGGTAAAGCTAGATTGTGTGCTTTAGTGGGCCTTGGAATCCTTTTTGGTGAATGTTGGAATATACGGTAAAGCCAAGAGGTGGATTTTCTCTCCGTTGGGCCTAGTGGTCCCGGGATGGGATGCGTGGTAAAGCTTGGAGGGTATTTCTCAGTGTAGGGCCTAGTGATCCCTAGATTAGACTGTGGATTACGGTAAAGCCTAAGAGACTAGGAGGCACTCAAATTCCTCACCGTGTAGGTGGAGAACACTGGTGGAATCCCTGTTGATTGGTGTTTTTGGTGTGTTATATGAGTCCTACATTCATGCTTGGAATATGGCATGGGAGTGATTGGATGAAGAGAGACTTGGCTCAGCCAATCTATGGTTGGGTGGAACGTGGTAGTCCCATCTCTGGTTGATTTTCATGTGTAAATGTACCAATGTATATGTGGATTTTATGGCTGATATGTTTATGATATCTCTATTCCTATTATGTTGGTTATATGTATGTTTTATGACAGCAGTTATGTGTGGCTCTCAACATGTTTTTACTTGTATATGAATGGATAATGTGTCTATGACCTAATAGATGATAATGCAACAAATGAAATGAGGGAACAATGGTTAATAACGATTCTCAGATAAGTATGAGATCCCTACACTTAATTCAGTTGTTTACACCTATAGGTTACATGTTGATGATATGTTTGACGAAATGTCTGTCACATTTAGTAGGGGTCTGGTTATGTTCTTGTTTATCTTATTACTTTTGCATCACTATTTCCCTGTATTTTTACTGATTCTGAGCTATCACTCCATTTTGGGCAGTGACCTAGGCTCTGGGCCTGAAAAAGTGGCTTGAATCTCGAGGTCTCTGGCACAAAACTGGTAATTTTCGAATCTAGTTACTGGTAGGCAACCCTGTGAGAGTGACTTTGGGTTGTTGGTCGCTCCCTTGCCCATACCATGAGGGTGACTATGGCCTAAGAGATCTAGAATAACAGTGGGACCCAAGGATAGGTTGTCTGTGTGGTTGACATGTCTCCTAAGGATTCTGAAGGTGATGTTAGATGACTGTGTGTGATGTTTCCATCAATTACACTTCCTTAAGGTCACAGAGGAGGTCGAATCTGATCATAGTAGCCTCTCGTCTCATGTTTACCCCAGTTGGCATGGTTTCTTGGGTAGATGTGGGAGGAGGGTGTTACAAGCAACACATAGTGGAGATTTGTGTAGTTAGTAACGACATAAAAGGGAAGGAGCGACTAGGCGGGAAAGCACTAAATTTGAAAAACAAATTCAAATGCATGTGTTATGGGTTAATCTAGTTTTAGAAAACAACAGTTTAACTACCCACAATATTAGTTTTACCAAAGTATTACGCAGGGTAATTTTCTACATGTAATTTTGTATAATTCAGCGAAAGATGATGGGATTAGGGTTATGTTCTTGTCATTATGATTGGTTATTTAGTTAGCTAATCAATTGGTTGATTGGTTGGTAACTTTGGGTATTGTGCAGAATCTATAACTTTGTAATGCTAAACTAGGATGGTGAGCCAAGAGAAACCTTGTGCTAAGAGCGAATGGAATACATTTGGCATTATTTTGGTAATAAGAAGGATGATTGGAGTTTCATATATTTGTGTTTTGTGTTCTATGTTTGCAAAATGATCTCTTTTATGTGTAGTGTATATTTTTGGTGATAATAGTTGAATGAATATTATGTTTTGTTGAGGGAAATTGGTGCAACCCCTCTCTTTTAATTTTTGTTGTTGATAATGGTTTGTATTTGCTATCAATATTTGTGAATGGGGTTTATGTGTAAAATTGGATTTAAACATGGTAGAATGATGGCCCAATGCAGATTCCCATTCCCCTTCAAGCTGCAAAAACATAGTTCTCACAGCCCCCCCATAGGTGCTTAGGATGAGACCTTGCTTGTTCCATAGGTGTTGCGACAAGGGCTAGTACCCAACTGTTACCAAAATTTTGTCACACTTCTCATCCGATATCTTGAAGTGTCAAACTGATGAAAGTTGTAATTGTATTCACCATGAAACAAATACAGAAGCATCCTCGAAGAAGATAAGAAAAGTTTCCCTGAGAGAATTTTGAAGAAGCTTGCCTAAAAACCTAGTTTTCAGGATCAACGCTTTTTGCGCCACTACTGGCCCGTGCTAATGGATTGTTGCAGCATACTGACCTAACACTGCCAGCATGGAATTTGGTAGGTAAACCCTCGTTGAACCTCTTTTGGCAGTTTTTCCTAAAGTGGAGGAGAAGCTTCTCTTACTAGAAGCCTCGAGAACAACGAGCTGGATATTGTTGAATAAGGATATGGTCGAGTTCTCCCATTTTGAGTCCTTGATCCTACCTTTAGGGATATTCCCCTTAAGATGTGGACCTTCTTCCCCCTTTTGTGGATCCCTAACTCCCTCTCCTTTCCTATAAATGAAATCCCTTCTATCCCCAACTGGTTGGTCATTTCTTGGTTGCATTCTTATGCTGAAACTATGCCTAAATGTTGCCCATATTACTAAGGAGAAGGAGTGCTTGAAGGTCTTTCCTTGGACTCGTAAAAAATAAATGAAAAAGGAAACCCCTGGAGTCATCTTTCAGCTCTTTTCTGACTCTCGAAGTATGAAAAGATTGTCGAGTACTTGTCGTTTCGAACTTGTTAAAGTAAATGAAATGACGTCTACTCAGTATAAGTATAACCCTTTTCCAAACTGATATAGACTATTGTACGAAAAATGAATACCTTGGTCACACATGGCTAAGAGGTTCTCTTGAATATTGTTTTCTACTTTTTCGGGTTCAAGATACTATCTACGAAAAGGGACCTTTGGAGTTTTCTTTTTTGCCTCTTTTTCAAACCCTCTATACATGAAAAAGATATCGAGTTACCCCTCCGTCAGACTCGTAAAACTTAAATGACGCAAGACTTGTCACCATGATGAGATCAAGTTACTCCTTCCTAGGGCTCATTAAAACTCACTAGGATGGATTCATCTTAAAGATTAACTTATGTGACAAGCATATGTTATCCTCCTCAAGTTTGCGATAAAAAAATAATGAGGTACTTACTAGAAATAGTGTGGAAAAATGAAAGTGAACATGTTTTGTATTTTGTATAAAGGAAACATGTCGCTCTTGAACATGACACTCATATGTCGCTCGTGTTGGATTTGGGTTATCCTCGTGTCTTCACTTGCCTTCTTGGGTTTTGGGAATCCATTTTCCTTTCATCTGATTATACCTAGTTTTCATCATGACGTCTGATCCTATGATTGAGTCAAATTTTGCCAAACTCTGGAGTTGTGTCGTCGATATGTTCAAGAGAAGTCCCATCTGCATTTACTGCTTATACCCTGTCTAACCTTTCTGCAACAATCTTGAATTATTGTTACTTACTATGTTCCATATTTTGTTTCGTGTCAATAACGTGGGAAACATTATGGCCCTCCTTCAACAGATCACTTCCTATCGACTTCAGCTCATTATCCAAGAAGATTATCTAGAAACTCCCTTTCAGTACGTTGGAGCTTGTATGCCTCAATGGCAAGTTATTTGCATTCAACGATAGGTTCACATCATTGGGCTTTGATCAGATGATTCTACAGGTGTTCGACCTTAGCTTCCTTATTCACACTCGTGGATTGTGTTGTTGTACCTTGAGAACCATTGTTATTATTGGTGGTTTCTCTCGTGCTTGTTAACTATTCACATCATTGACCAGTAACCAGGTGGTTTTATATTATGTTTGACTTCGACACATCTATTCACATGGTAGGATTCATACTTTTGTTGGATCAAGACAGAGATGAAGACCCTGGGTTTCGTCTGATAAATCCAGGTTGCATGGAGTTATTAGTTATTCATGATTGTACACATGATTCCTTCTATACGGATGCTTACATCCATGTCGTGTGTCCATACATACAATCCCTTCTATTCGGATGGTTGTGTCCATGTCGTGGGTCCATACATATGATCCCTTCTATTCGGATGGTTGCGCCCATGCCGTGGATTCATGTATTGTTAGATGCCTATTTAGAGATGTATTATTAGGCATATTTACATCAAAGATGTCAAATATATTGTATCATGCTTGATTTGCAGGTCTCCTAACGATGTTTTTCTGGGTCCTTGCCTTGACTTGTAAAGCATTTCACCCATCACTCCCTGTTCTACCTTCATGTTTTAGGGGGCATCTGTTACACAATATTTTGTCACACTTCCCATCCCATATCCTAAAGCGTCAAAATGACAAAAGTTGTCAATGTATTCACCATGAAACACATACAGAAGCATCCCTGAAGAAGAGAAGAAAATTTGCCCTAAGAGAATTTTGAAGAAGCTTGCCTAAAAACCTAGTTTTCAGGATCAACGCTTTTTGCACCACTGTTGGCTCGTGCTGATGGCTTGTTGCAACATACTAACCTAGCGCTGCCAGCACAAATTATGATAGGAAAACCCACGCTGAGCCTCTTATGGTAGTTTTTCCTAAAGTGGAGGAGAAGCTTCTCTTACTAGAAGCCTCGAGAACAATAAGATGGATATTTTTGAATAAGGATATGGTCGAGTTCTCCCATTTTGAGTCCTTGATCCTACCTTTAGGGATCTTCCCCTTAATATGTGGACCTTCTTCCCCCTTTTGTGGATCCCTAACTCCCTCTCCTTTCCTATAAATGAAATCCCTTCTATCCCTAATTGGTTGGTCATTGCTTGGTTTCATTCCTATGTTGAAACTATGCTTAAATGTTGCCCATCTTACTAAGGAGAAGGAGTGCTTGAAGGTCTTGGCTTGGACTTGGAAATCCGCCACAAAGTAGGCTTCCAACATCAAGGCACATATGGTTGTATGATTCCCTTATTTCTATTAATAAATACATCAGGTGTTTACTTTCCGTAAGTGTATAAATCATTATTCATTTAGCATGTCATTGCTTGGTTGCATTCCTATGCTGAAACTATGCCTAAATGTTTCCCATCTTACTAAGGAGAAGGAGTGCTTGAAGGTCTTGGCTTGGACTTGGAAATCCACCACAAAGGAGGCTTCCAACATCAAGGCACATATGGTTGTATGCTTCCCTTATTTATATTAATAAATACATCAAGTGTTTACTTTCCATAAGTGTATAAATCATTATTCATTTAGCATGATATTCCTTGATCTGTCATGTAGTTTATGTTAGAATGAATTATGCTATGTATGCTCTTGTCTCTTTTGTTTGATCTTCCTTGCAGGTACCCATCCACAATGGCATAAAGAGGATTGAACCTAGAAGCGAGAAGGTCGAGGACGACATCAACGAGCACTTAGCATCAAAGTGAGGTAGGTCATCTATCTTACTTTGTATTTTCCAACATGAGCTAGGAAATCCTGCACTTGTTTGTCTAGTTTGTTGCTAGATCCTCTCATAGGACTAGAGAGATCACTTTTGTCCGCAAAAGGGATTGTCTTCACAAAAAAATGGTGACTCCATTGGGGAGCATATAGCCCTCTCAAGCTCTTTCTTGTGTTTGGTTTATTTGATCAGTTTGGCCAACCGTTTAGCCATTAGTCATTTGGATTCTATATGGGTATGCGGTTTGAGATTAGTCCTTTAGAGTGTTAATCCTGGACTTCTTTTTGAAATTGTTTTTATTTTTCCAAGATTTTCTCATCCAACGCGATTTTTACTTGAACAGTCGCGTTGCTAATGTTGTTTTTTCACTAACAGTAGCACTGAAAAACCTGTTAGGACTGGTTTTGACTGTCACAGTCGCGCTGATCCCTGAAACTTGAGAAATTTTAGGGTTTTTGTCAGTAGGGTCCAGTGTGTCTTGACCTTTGAGGTATTCTTCTGTTATGTATACTTTGGATTTGTGAGTATTTTGGTTGATTGTCTTATTAATTTGCAAAATTCATCCCATTTCTTTGAAGTACTACAAGTGAAGTCTGATTGAGTCCTTAGGGTTTTAGGTATATTGTATTTATTGCTTGTTGCTTGTTTGTGCCATTGGGATATTGGTTTTGTTGTTGATTAAGCATTGTTTGTTCTTTTGGAAATCATAAAGAAACAACATTTTCATTTGTTTTAGCTTTTACTTCAAAATTTACTTTTCGAATTGCATTAGGTTAATTTGCATTGAAAAGTCATTTTTGGTTTATAATTAAGCATAGATCACATTACTTGATTCTAAAAGCTAAAAGAAGGCATTATCATTCATTCAAAAAGAAAAGTGAAAAACATTTTCATGTAGGTGCATTTGAATCGAATTCCATTTTACTTTGGTGAGTGCATTGAAAAGGAAAGTGAAATATTCTTGTAGCTGCATGTTAACGAATTGAATCTCATTTTGCTTTTGTTGGGTTTATTGAAATAGTGAAAGTGAAAGTGAAAGATAGGAAGAATTTGTTTGTTGCATACTTGATTATTACATCAGTGTGTGAATCTCTTCCCTATGTTAGATATCTTTCATCGAATCGAAAAGAATCATTTCTCATGCTAGATGCATCATAGGTGTTTAGGTGATATCGATCTTTGAGACTTAAAATTGAAACTTAATTGAAGACCAACATAAAATTTACCTCAATTAACCTAAGAAGCGTTTGTCATTAATGAAAAAAATTAGAGGTCTAGGCTAGAGACGTGTTCCGGTGCTGTTAAACGTAGGAGCTATCGCTATTTTCCAGTGTTGTATCTCGAGGATGAAATCCCATTCCACGTACGAAAGTGTATAGGACCGTTCTCCAGTACTTTTGGGTATATCGGAGGCGCTCCACGCATGATAAGTATAAAGGAACATTCTTATTGAACGATTACGCATTAGACAACACTAATACAAACTGCACTCCCACGTACCATTGCATATATATTAGAAGCCCCTTATAGGTTTCTATCCAGCCATAGGTAACCTAGTCTGTCGCCTTGTTTACCATGATACACCAAACACAACATTCAGGGAGATTGGTTGCCATACGTTAAGTCCTTGGTTTCTCCAAGGTGTATATAGAAGTTCATGGTTACTTGGTAAACCCTTATGCCTAGTTTTACCCCTTTTTTATTTATTTCCTATTTCCTTTTTTATAATAAAATCAATCGACCACAGAATCACCAATTACTCGTGAAAAAAAACCTCCTTTTGTCCTCAACATTAATGGTTAATTGAAAAACTGGATTTAAGCCTCTGATTCATTTTCTAAAAAGACATCGTGGCAAAACCACCAAGAGTTCCAAACGAGACCCCGAATATCAATGGAAATACTAATGCACCCAATTCGCCTAGAGTTGTAAGTCCCGATAACGTTGAGCCTGAATCCCTTGAAAACCAAGGAGTTGAACTTGGTCTTGTCCAAAGCATCTAACCCCTTTCTTCCCGACCACCTCTAGAGTCGGTAGGCTCATCCCAGGACTCTCCTCCAGATAGTCCTCGACCTATTTCAGATTTCTTAATTTTTCCTCCAAATCCACTCTTTGAATTAGATTCTTTTATGTATTTATCGCCTCCACATCCATATAGTCCATTTGATACTCCCAACGTACCTCTAAATCCTTCTCCTAGAATGACTCAGGTTCCCAACCGAAAGTTTTTCCCAATCATGGCAACAAAAGGTGATAACCCACTTGTAGGGTCAATACCCCGAGGTATTCCAGTGGAAACTTCTGGAACTCACATTCCCAGTACGGAGTTTGATCCTTTGTCACTTCTTCCTCCTGAAGGATCTCCTTATGTTTCCACTCCCTACATGAGGATGGGGCCAAGTACACCTCCTACTTATAGAACATCCTTGGTTTCATCAGGTTATAACTCTCTCAATGATGCTTTTTCAAATAATTCTAGTGCCACTTCATTGTTTCACAATCCAATTTGGTCCTCTGGTGTCACACCTGCTACTAGATTATTTGTCCCAAACATGTCGGTAACTGGCTAGACCCCTACCCAACCTAAAATGTCGGTAAGTGAAACACACATTCCTCTTAATCTTTCTGCTCCTCCTATTGTAGCTACAGTAACTGTGGTTCATAATGTGAGTGGGCAACATACAAATTCATTCGTTCCAATGTGTGGGGGGCAATATCCTCCGCCCTACATGTCTATTTCTTCTAGTGGAAGCTATCCACCCCCTCCGGGGGTAAGTCAACCCATTGGCGTTGTTTCTAACCCAAGTGGAACATCAATTCCATTTGTATCAGGAAACGTTATAGGGACTGTGGTGAAGTAAAATTATAAGTGTGGACACAAACAAATTCCTCTAGCCCGATAATGGGTCTAGCCACAACTGATACCTTCTATGGAATATTTCCTTAGGTTAGAACCAATTAGGAGAGCCCACCTCTTAGTACGCTTATCCTGTTTGATGATGTCCTTGCTTGCTCGCTCCAGCTATCTCTCGCTTCCTTCTTCAAACACCTGAAACAAGTAAACAACAACAAACAACTACCGTGATAATAGACAAATTGTAATTCAACCTACTTAACAAGTCAAGAAACATTAAGCCATGAATATGTAAGATGACAAATCATGTAGGAAATCAATCGATAGTTGCACATGTATTGAATCAAAGAGAGATTACAACCATTGTCTTGACGTTGCCATTCTCCTTTGATAAGACCAGGTTCCCACACACTTCTGCTAGCATTCCATGATGACCTCATTCAACAATAGTTTTAAGGCTCTTCCCTATAGGATTCACTCCAAACCAAATCACACTTCTCCCTCACACAACTAAATAGCTACAACTATGAATAGCTTGATGTTTTACTCTAAACCAAAATAAAACTAGCACACCAACATTAACACTAGCATGTGTTTAGGAAGAAGGGAGGTATATATAGGATGAATGGTCGGGAGATGGATCCTATTCTCATGGGAGAAGGTCTTATCCCTTGAGGTAGTTCCATCATTATAGGGGAAAGGAGCCCAAACTGACATCCTCGACCCCATCCGTCCAAAGAATTCTGTTACAAATCTTCTAGAGCTGGAAGCTTCGGCTCTTAATTTAAAAAAATTTCCATAACAGGACTGGCACGACTGGAACACAGCTCAGTCGCTCCGGTCGGTGCTAGAGATAGTGCTAATCTCTGCACATCGGCGCAAGGAAGACAAGGGCCATTAGCGCTGGTCTTGTAAACTGGGCAAAACAAAAGTTTCAGGGGAAATGATGCAAAAGGGAATTGATCTACTCATGAAGAGGGACATAATGGGGGTTTCTTCATAAGGGGAAATCATGTAGGGTTCAATGTAGAGGTACTCCAAGATCAAGGAACGGGGAGTACAGGGACAGTGACAAAATGATGTGTAACAAATGCCCCCTAAAGCGTGAAGGCCGAGCTAGAGTGAGGGATGAAATTCTTTATGAATCAATGCGGGGAACCGTAGTCTACCGTCGGAAAACCTACAAGCAAGTACATAAACGTATACATAACTTAGAACTCTATCAAAATATACATGAATCATGGCATGGACGCAGCCATCCAGAGAATGATCATGTAACAGGATCCAAGTATGGGCGTAGCCATCCATCAAAGAGGATGATAATGAAACCAAGGTATGGTTGCAACCATCCAATAATGAGAAGGATCACATATGATAACTCATGGTCTGGTCACAGCCATCCATCTGAAATAGACATGCATATCAACAAAACCATGTCAAATCACTTTGCAACCTGGACTTTTGTGATCTGAGTCTATGGTCTTACACTTCAACATGACCCAATCAAAGTACAAATTCTAACATGTGAATGGATGTGTTGACATCGAACGTGCGAGAAAGTCACTTGATTACTAGTCAATGATGTAAACTGTTAGCAAGCGTGAGAGAAACCACCAATAATAACAATGGTTCTCAAGGTACTAACAACATAATCCACGAAATGTGAATAGAGGAATTGAAGCTGAACACCTGTGAAATCACTCAATTGAAAGCCAATGATGTGAACTTGTCATCGAGTGCGAAGAACTTGCCATTAGGGCATGCAATATCTAAGCTACTGGAAGGGAGTCTCTCGGTCAACTTCTCGGATAATGAGTTGAAGTCGATGGGAAATGACCATGTCGAAGGAGGGCCATAATGTTTCCCACATCATCGACGCAAGACGAAAGGATGCAAAATGATTTTGGGTGATACAGAGAATCAGAGGTAAGTGTAACTACAGAAGGACAACTCTTGAACATATCGGTGACACAACTGGAAGTTTGGCAGCTTTTAGATCCATAGGATCGGTGGTTATGATGACGCGGCAGAGATAAAATGGAAGGAAAAAATGAACAACCCAACCCAGGAAGGTCAACGATTCAAAGGAGGATATCCCAACCTGACACGAAGCATAAAGCGTTATGTTCAAGAGTGAGTTGCCGACACAACTGATAGATTTCCAAATTTCCCCACCATTTCTGGCAGGTACCCCAATTATTTTTAATCGCAAGCTTGAAGGGGATAGCATATGCTTGCACTGTAAGTTCATCCTTCGGACGAATCCAACCTAATAAGTTTAACGAGCCCTAGGAAGGAGAAGCTCATGTTCGTCATGGTGACGAATCCGATGTTGTTTAATATTTTAACGAGTCCGACAAAGGTGTAACTCAATATCATTTTCATGTTTAGAGAGTTTGAAAAAGACATGTAAAAGAAAACTCCACATGATCCCTTTTCATAGGTTTGTGTCTCTTGAGCCCGAAAAGGTAGAAAATGATACTTGAGAGAACCGCTTGACCATTTCAGTCAAGGAGTACCTTTTTCATAAATAGTGCATCCCAGCCCAAAAAAGGGGTAAACGTATAATGGGCGCACGACGTTTCGCATTCGTTAATGAGTTCAAAATGACAAGAGCTCGACAATCTTTTCGTGTTTAAAGGGTCGAAAAAGAGCTTGAAAGCAGACCCCCTATTTTATTCTCTTCTACGAGTCAAAAAGGAAAAATAATCGGCAATCTTTTCATTTTTTACGAGTCAAAAAAGAGCTCAAAGGTGACTCGTCCTAGAGGAACGAGTGGTAAAAAGGGTAGCAACTGGTTTCGGCAATGGAGGAACTGTGAAAAACATGTAATGGTCAAGAGGCTGGCTAATAAAACCACTCATTGTTGCGGTCCCTCAAGAAAGGAAAAACAACCAAGTGAAAGCATATGATCGGCTAAAGAGATGGTGGCGATGGAATGAAACAACCAAGGCTCATCTAGCAGAAATTAGCTGATAAAAACGACAATCACGAGATGTAAATTGGGCATGGATTCATTTTTACATAAGCTTGAACCATGGAGAACTCTGCTTGGATTCAGTTTCATGTTTACACAAGCTTGAAACGAAAAACTATGCTTGCTATAATTTTGCATGCCCCCAGCATAATGACTCAATCGAGGTACATGCCCCCCAAGCTTCATTTCAATCAACTAGGTGGATGGAATGAAGATTCACTTTCGAGATCTTGGAAAGACTCCATTGGGTTTTTACGAAATCTTAATCAAAGACTAGAATTGGAAAAGGGATTTGCTTCATTTTTTAATGAGGTTGACACAATAAAAGAACTATCCTCTAGACCCTTGTTTCATTTTTTAATGAGCTTGACACAAGACAAGAACTATGCTCACAACCCTTGTTTTCATTTTTTAACGAGCTTGACATAAGACAAGGAACTATGCTCACTTGTTGTTTCATTTTTTAACGAGGTTGACACAAGAAAAATAATTGTCCTCATACATTTGTTTCATTTTTTAATGAGCTTGATATAGTAAGAAACTATCCTCAGACTCCTTGATTCATTGTTTAACGAGCTTGACACAAGACAAGGAACCATGCTCACATTCCTTGTTTCATTTTTTAATGAGGTTGACACAAGACTAGGAACTATCCTCATGACTCCTTGTTTCATTTTTGAACGAGGTTGACACAAGACCAGGAACTATCCTCATGACTCTTTCATGACCCATAAGTGAACATGGCTCCCAAGAGGTATTCACTAGATGGAAGAACCACGCTCTGGGAGGAATACATGTCATTTGGTACCAAAGACAAATCGGGTTCCAATACCCCCAGTACATAATGTACAATACCATCTATGTGATCATCAACAGATGTGGAGATAGAACGGGTAGCCACATAATGGACCTGTGACAGGGAAGGTACTGGTTGCAAACAAGAGCCAATAGGGGGCGATGGTTGCAATGGAGGCGCCTGGTGACCAATGAATGACAGTTGATCAATAGTCATGATTCTCCCTTCATGCGGAAAACAAACCACAGGGAAAAGCGAAGAAACAAGAGCTCCCATGACATAAACATAGTCGCCTCCAAGGAGAAGATTGAAATCTAAGGGTCCTTGGACTACCATCATGTCTATATAGACAGTATTTCCTCCCAAAGTAATAGGGAACTTCAGAAGGGTCCCCAAGCGCTGACTGGTTACTCCGTTGAAAGCCAATAAATTCTGGGTGACAGGCACAAGCTGTGGGGAACCCAAATCTTTCCAAGTAGTAGAAGACATGTTGCTAACAAACGCACCTTCATCTAATATAGTGCCAGGTACTACCATATTATAGGCTTTTACTGTGATCTAGAAAGGCACATAAGATGGGAGGCGGAAAGCAGTCAAGTGACTCCAATCGAAAGAAACGACATAACTACTTAGTGGGGGCATCATATGATTGCCCCCATGCTCTACAGGAATAGAAGAAGGACTCTCCTAAACAATCGAGATGGGAGGGTCACTCTTCGATTCATGAGAATCTCAGGAGACGAGAAGAACATGAGTAGTATGATCACCACTCTCTTCCGGAACAGAGTGAGCAACAAGTGGTGAAACCAAGTTGACATTCTTTTCGACTAATGGTTGGTCAGGAACAAACATAAGAGAGTCTTGCTCTAGAAGAGCAGGACGAGCAAGAGACGAATCTAAGTCAATCTCTTTACCAACTAGGAGAGGGTTCGAAGAAAACCTCTTATAACCAACAGGAAGTTGGGGTTGAGGAGCTATAAGGTTTTCCAAAACTTTGGAAGCTTTATCCATAAGAGAACAAAGGTGAAGAAGATGCTTCCCTTCACATAACCTACAAGGGAATCTAATCTTCCCTTTCTTCTTACCATCACTAACCGAGTGTGCAACATCGACATGATCTCCAGAGCTCGATGGGGATGGTCGATCCAGATTTTGAGACCATACCTCAAGGCTCTGGGAATGCCAGTACAGTCTCGAAGGAGATGGTCACCCTTACACAGCTTGCAAGGGAATCTGACCTTTCGTGGAGGATCGGAAGGTTTGTCTACGGGGGGTGCATTTGGAGCAATAACTGCATGGTTGGCCTCTTGCTTATTTGACTTCTTCTTCTTCTTAGCCTCCTGGTTACTGGATTTCAAACTTTCACCAGGCAAAGTAGAAGAGGAAGAGGAAGAAATAGGGGCAGAAGGGGAGAGGTCAACCTTAGAATCAATGTAATGTGATTCAAATGAAGGAGATGACAAGGCAGGAGTTGGGACACTCGGGATCACCGAGGCCGAAAATAACCAGACAGGTAAACCAATGCTTAGCCCAGGGAGGGACAACGTTGCCATATAAGGAGCACCAGCATTTCCAAAAGAAGGAAAAAGACCAGGATTCCCATCCAAGGGGAACGCTTGACTGGTAGACTCTGGGAATGTTGCCATTGGAATTGAATTTTAAAGAAACACTAAGGAAGATAACTTTAACTAGGAATATTTCGTGGGAAGTTAATTTTAAGACACTAAAACAAAACTTTGCCTTTTCATATTTTAAGAGTCAAGAAAAGGACGAAAGGTGACTCTAGTCGCTTTCAGAATTAACGAGCTCGAAAGGACAAGTGCTCGATGATATTTTCAAATTTAAAGAGTCAGTAAAGATAAAAAATGACTACTCAAGGTACTCTAGGCATAAAGGATTACCAGGTAACTATGAACTGCAGAATACCTCCTGGCGAACTGAGAAGTACGGGTAGGCAATCTCCCCAAATGCTGTGTTCGGTGTATCACGTTTACAAGGCGGCAGACTCGGCTTCCAACGGATAAAGGATCGCAAACCTAGTGGGGTCTCCCTTTATATACACGATGGTATGGGGAGCACAAGTCCATACTAGTGTTGTCTAATGCCGAAGCAAACGACAGCTGCTAGGTTTAAAGATGCCGGAACATGTCTCTAGCCTAGACCACTAAATGTAAGCATTAAGTTTCAATGCTTCCTTAGGTTAATTCGATAAATTTTAATGGTTGATCTTGAATTAGGTTTCAATTACAAGGCCCTACCACTACCATCTGACAAAACTCCTACATGCAGCTATATGAGAAAAGAGATCATTGTCTTTGATGAAAGTTAACACTAATTGAGAGATAGGGAATACAAAATCAGTGCAACAATCAAAGAATGAAATCTTTCACTTATGCATGTCCTAAATGCACTTAATCTTCCCTTAACAACAAAATAAGTTTCATTTCATTTCTCATGCCTATGTTGATGCAATTCTAGCTTCTTAATGACGCTACTAATGCAATATTTTCACTTAAGTAAACTAGAATGATGTTCTTCTTTTCATAAAATGCAAAATGAATCTTTCACATAAAGCAATTTAATGAAAATTTCACAGTTCTGAACAAACAAGCATCAATCAAATCCAAAGCATGATAAATGAAACTAAAAGAAACTTCTTCCTTGAATTGAACAAACAAAACACATAAAAGCTTCAATCGACAAACCAAGCAATGTAATCTATGCTCGGAATGAGAAAAGAGACACTCGAAATAAGAGAACAAATGAGACTCTTTCACTCATTCAATTGAAAATGAAGCAAACAAAGCATCCTAGTCACTTCTGGGAGGAAGAAGAGAGTCCAAGGGTCAAGACACACTGGCACTAGAATGGGAGAAATTCTGATTTTTTCTTAACTTAGAGACTAGAGCGATTGCCTAACTGACAACTAGCACCAATAGGCACAACCGACATGACTAACCAGTACTACAACTAGCGTTGATAGCTTGATCGGTGTGACTGCCTAACTGACAACTAGAGCTGATTGAGGGATTCAAAGAAAAAATAAAAAAATAAAAAAGAACTTCACACAGGGCCAGACTTAACACATCAGAGGGTGGGCTAAACCAAGAAAACACACAAACCAAGCTAAATCAAGTTCTCTAGTCAGGGAGAAGACGGTCCAAATAGCTTACAGGGTAGAAATCATGAGAGAAAAACACATTGGACAAGATCGGGGGTGAACCCTAATCTTCACTTACAGGCATCGACGCGACTGCCTAACTGACAACAAGCGCCAGAAGGGGATATGCGCGACTGTTTCTCAGCATATCACGCTAATCAGTGTGACTATCAACGAATTAAGCGCACTGAGTGAGGGAGCTAAGAAAAAAAAATTAAAGCTGGGACCAGATCTGCTACTATGAATTTCAAACTCAGACCAGTAAGCAAAGGAAAAGAAACAGAACCAAAGGGAAAAAGTGGAACTAGAAAAGTTCACACAAAATCATGAAATCTCAAACAAGACAAACAAAAGGATTGGTTCCCCAGTGGAGTCGCCAATTTGTGGTGAAGTAAAATTATAAGTGCGGACACAAACAAATTCATCTAACCCGATAATGGGTCTAGCCACAACTAATACATTCTATGGAAGATTTCCTTGGGTTAGAACCAATTAAGAGGGCCTACCTCTTAGAACACTTATCCCGTTTGATGATGTCCTTGCTTGCTCGCTCCATCTATCTCTCGCTTCCTTCTTTAAACACCTGAAACAAGTAAACAGCAACAAAAAACAACCGTGATAATAGACAAATTTTAATTCAACCTACTTAACAAGTCAAGAAACATTAAGTCATGAATATGTAAGATGACAAATCCCTTAAGAAATCAATCGATAGTTGCATATATATTGAATCAAAGAGAGATTACAACCATTGTCTTGATGTTGTCATTCTCCTTTTACAAGACCAGGTTCCCATACACTTCTACTAGCATTCCATGATGACTGCAATCAATAATAGTTTTAAGGCTCTTCCCTTTAGGCTTCACTCCAAACCAAATCACACTTCTCCCTCACACAACTAGATAGCTACAACTATTAATAGCTTGTTGTTTTACTCCAAGCCAAAAAAGCACTAGCACACCAACATTAACTCTAGCTTGTGCTTGGGAAGAAGGGAGGTTTATATATGATGAATGGATGGGAGATTGATCCTCTTCTCATGGGAGAAGGTCTTATCCCTTGAGGTAGTTCCATCATTATAGGGGAAAGGATCCCAAATTGACATCCTCGACCCCATCCGGCCAAACCATTTACCAGACTTCTGTTACAAAGCTTCTAGAGCTGGAAGATTCGGCTCTTAATTTAAAAAACTTTCCATAACAGGACCGATGCGACTAGAACACAACTTAGTCGCTCCGGTCAACGCTAGAGATAGTGCTAATCTCTGCACATCGACACGAGGAAGACAAGGGCCATTAGCGTCGGTCTTGTAAACTAGGCAAAATAGAAGTTTCAGGGGAAATGGTGCAAAAGGGAATTGATATGCTCATGAAGAGGGACACAATGGGGGTTTCTTCATAAAGGGAAAGCATGTAGGGTTCACTGTAGAGGTCCTCCAGGATCAAGGAACAAGGAGTACAGGGACAGCAACAAAATGTTGTGTAACAGGGACCCCTTTACAAGGGAATCAAGTCCCTTTGACTCAATCTTTATATCAACAGCCTTATACTCCTATAAGCTCTCAACAGCTCCAAACTTCTTATCAACAAGCAGGTCCTCAAATGCAATATGCCTATGGGACTGGTAATCCTTCTATGCAGCCACAAATTCTTATTCAACCGTAGCAGGGACCCTACCCGCAACCACACCTGCAGGTGTCCTACTCGCAGCCACATCCACAAGTTTCCTACTCGTTTCCATAGCCACAAGTGTCTTACCCATAGCCACAGTCGTAGGTTTCTTACCAATCCCAATAGGGACCTTATCAACAACCATGGCAACAAATTCCTATTCAACCCCAACAAGGACCTTACTCACAGCTACAATAATAGATCCCTTACCAATCCCAACAGGGATCTTACCAACAACCATTGCAACAGTCGCAACAGATGCAACAAGGACCTTACCAACAACAATATGGTCAATTTGCTTCACAAACTCCATACATCCAATATGGTCACCAAACTCAGTATGGTCAGCCTCTTTATGACCAGCCTCTTTATGGTCAAACTCCATATGGTCAACCTCCATATGGTCAAAATCCTTATGGTCAAACGCCTTATGGACAAAATCCACCACAATGGGGGCAAGCCCAAACTCAGCAAGGCTGGAATACTTAGTTTGGCACATACCAGAGACCCTATACTCCATACAACCCACAACTGCCATTTTTGGCGATGTTGGAATTGTCAGATGTGTCAAGGCTTATGAATGACCCAATACTTCACTCACTGTATTGGCCTTTAGTACCAACCAAAATTCCTAGTGATTGCCCAAAATTCAAAGGTAAATCTGGAGAAGACCCCCAAGCACACGTTATGACTTACCACTTATGGTGTTCATCTAACTCTTGGGTCGATGATTCTATCTGATTACGTCTTTTCCAGCGCACTTTAATGGGCACTGCTGCCAAATGGTATATAGAGCTCCCTCGTGGTGCTTTTCAAGACTTCAATACTTTAGCCATGGCTTTCCTCACTCACTTTCAATTGCCTATCTAGTATGAAACTGGAACTCATCTCCTAACATCTTTGCAATAAACTTCTACTCACATCTCTGATCATATCCATGAATGGAGGCGTCAACGTCGTCTTATCAAATTCGATATCCTGGATCATCTCTTGACTGAATGGTTCACTAAATCATTCATCCCTCCTATTTCTAAAGATATAGCCATGGGTGGTTGTGTGACTGAAGAATAAGTTATCGCATGTGCCTAGTATTTGGATTTGGTTTATTCACAATCTGGCACATTATATGAACTCTTATTTGGTTCCCAATGACCTTCGACTGGCCCTGCCTCTTCTAAACCGACAGATTCACCACCTATCGATGGCATCATTGGATCTGTGGCTCAGCGGTCTAGTAGTACTTCGACTACCTCTTCAAAACCTAAATCTACTATGACCGCTGCAACTTCCAAAACTATTGATACTCCTAAGAATCCTGGTAAAGCCTCAGAGGTAAATGTTGTTCAGTCTACCACAACAGATAAATCCTCGAAAGGCAAGAAGAAGGGTAAAGGAAAAACTAAACAAGATACCCCTAAACAGGATTCCCAAAAACAGTCAGTTGATGACACACCCAAATGAAAGCCTAAGTATCCTTGCCTTATCTGTGATGAAGATCATTACACTAAGGATTTCCCCCAATGTGCCAAAGTAAGTCATCTTCTGAAAGGCACTACAAGGATGCCATCTGTGCTTAAGGAACATTTCCCATTTCAGTAGACACAATTGGTAGACCAACCCCATGCTCAATCCTTTGGAAGCTCTCAAGTGTTTATTGTTGGGTGTGTGTTATATTCTTTCCACAGCTAGCCCCATGCATGGGGGGTCACAGGGGGGTGGCAGCCCCCCATGTTGGGGGGTTTGAGGGGGTTGGTAGCCCTCCTCTACAGGGTCTGGGGCAGCGCCTCCGGGATTTTTTTTTGGACCCTATATTAGGTGGCTGGACCTATCTATGGTTTTCACAAATGTTTTTGGGCATGATAGTTTTCTGCCCATGGTATTTTGTAGATCCGGTCAAGGTAACTACGATATGCTCTAATCCAAGGTTAATGGATTGGGATTTATGGATGCTTCAACTGTCTTTGACAACCCTGTGATGAAATCCATGGAAATGACCTCCCGTTTCCACTCGGGAATAGCAATCGGTTGTAGCAGTCCACCTGGATGTTTGCACTCTGCTTTCACTCACTAATAGTCGAAACATCTCACCACAAAATCTGTTACACCCGTTTTCAAATTCAGCCAATAGTAATATCTCTTCACCGCTGTGAGTGTCTTTTGATAACCTGGGTGACTCGAATAAGGTTTCACATGAAAGTCCCTCAAGATCACCTTCTTTAGTTCACTGCTATCCGATACATATATCTTGTCTCAAAGCTTGACCAATCCCTCTACTACAAATCCCTGTACTGTAAGATAATCATCCATGCCATGTGCACCTGCACCTATACCATCACCACTACATGTACATGTACCTGCACCAATACTTGTACCTATACTATCACCCTGTTGTAGCCTATGCACAATCTCCATATACCTGACATCTTGTTGTCCTGTCTGCAAGATCCTATCCTGTAAGTCCATCCCATAGGATCTCATAGTTGCCAAGTGATGTACCTGTACCCATCTACTGAGAGCATATGTCACGCTATTCTCTTTACCCTTGATGTACCTGATCTCGAAATCAAACTCGTTGATTGTGGCCAACCATCTAGCCTGCCTAGCATTCAGATTTTGTTGTTAAACAAATACCTCAACCCAATGTGATCACTCATAAGCACAAACTGCTTAGCAAGAAGATAGTGCGTCCACATCTTTAGTACATGTATAATCGTTGCTAACTCAAGATCACGTGTCTGGATGATGGCCCTTATCTTCTCTGGATCTACTGCAATGCCCTCCTTGGATACAACATGTCCCAAGTAGTGCACCTCAATATGAAAGAAACTACATTTGCCGAGCTTAACATACAACTGATGCTCTCTCAACAATCTCAACACTACTGCTAAGTGCTCGACATGCTCTTCCTCATTTTTAGAATATACCAGTATATCATCAATGAACACAATAATAAACTTATCCAAATATGGACGCAACACACTATTCATCAAACACATGAATGTAGCTGGAGCATTAGTTAAGCCAAATGGAACCACAACAAACTCATAATGCCCATAACTGGTCCTAAACGCAGTCTTGTAAATGTCCTCCTCTTTGATGCGTACCTGATGATATCCGGATCTCAAGTTAGTCTTCGAGAACACTGTTGCTCCCTTCAACTGATCGAACAAGTCATCAATCCTCGACAAAAGATATCTGTTCTTGATAGTCACTTTGTTCAACTGCCTATAATCAATGCATAATTTGAGGGTACCATCTTTCTTCCTCACAAACAAGACCAGTGTGCACCAGGGTGATACACTTGGCCTAATGTATCCCTTGTCCAACATTTCCTTCAACTGCTATTTTAACTCAACCAACTAAGGTCTGCTCATCCTGTAAGGTGCTTTCGATGTTGGAGCTGCCCCTAGCACTAACTCAATTGAAAAGTCTACCTCCCTGTGAGGTAGCAACTCTGTAATGTCCTTAGGAAATACATCTCTGAATTGCTGCAACACTGGATACCTGTTCAACACATCTACATCCTCAACCTCCTTACCCTTATCACTAGAAATGTGTACTGCAAATAGCTTGCACCCCTTCCTGCGGCTATGCTTTGCTTGCATATTTGTTACCATCCTAACTGATGTGGCCTTCTTCTTACCTTGCAAGACTCTTGGTTCCCCATTGTCATCAACAAACTCAATAGCTTTGACATAAAAATCAACCTTGATTCTATGAATATACAACTAATCCATGCCCAATAACATATTGTATGAACCCGACGGTAATACATTCAAATGGGTTGTTGTAGGCATACCATTTAAGTCAAATGTGCAAGCTCTTACCCAATGATGAACTCGCTTTTTCGTACCTATAGCCAACTACATTAACCAAGACTCTGCATGCAACTCCTTATTCAACCCACACTTATCCACCAAGTTAGGGCTAACATAGCTATAATTAGATCCAAGGTCAATCAAAATAGAAATAACTTGATCAAAAAGCTAACGTCCATCTCAATGATAGATGCTTGGTGTTTTGCTTGCCCGTTGTCCACTGCTACATGGATACGTTGAATACTCTAACCAACATCCCTAATAATTTGCACCTCATGTGCATTGTATATATTAGGCCTTCCACCCTAATGCTACGAAAAATCTCTCCTAAGGTGCTCCTCACCACATGTTCAACACTCCAACCGACCAATGTCCTCACCTCTGTTTTGTTGTTGCTACTGTGGCCCATGTCCCTATCTAGCTATATTAAATCTCTTTTGCAATGCCACATTTTCTTTCCCATCTGCATGTTGAGACCTTGTCCTCTTAGGCTGCCATTTACCTCTACCTTTGTCTTTTCCTTTCCATCCATGCTGAGATTCATTCTTACACTTTGATTGTTCATAACAATGCTTCAGTTTCCCAATGACTTCCTCAAGTGACCGAGGCTCATCATACTCAATATGATCTCTAAATGCTAATGGAAAACCACTGACAAATCTCTAAAATTTAGCCTTCTCATCAGTAACATATGGTACATACCTCAATAGGTTAAGAAACTTGGTCGTATACTCTTTGTCTATCATTGACCCTGTTGAGCCTCACAATGGTCCCTATTTTCACTCCATTATTCACCAATATCTTCACATTTTACCTTCATGTCACCTCCATTCCACCTCCATATCATTCCATTTACCTCATTATTGGGTTATAACTATGTTTTTCCAAAGTTTATTAATTCTTAACATTTTTAAGTGAATTTATGGCTAAACTTTAGAAAATAATATGCTTATACTTATACCTAACAATTAGAATGAGTTTGTTGACATGTGTAGGTACAAAGGAAGCTTCCAAGGCATCTTTATGTGGCCTTGAATGATCAAATTCGAATTTGATAAGATAAGCCTCATGGAAAAGATAATGGAGAAAATCATGGACCTCATGGAGGAAATCATGGAGGATAGGGTTATGTGTCTAGATGGTTGAGAAATGTATGGAACTAAAAGAGAGATTAGTGGATCATCATTATGAGTTTGTTATCTCATCCTATTGTATAAATAGGAGTACTTCCTCCATTCCAAGAGGAGGACTCTTAGAGCACATATCCAAACTTATGATGGAATAGAATAAAGCTTCATTTTACATATATTTCCATTATGTAGTTTTAGATTTAATTTTCCTTAATGTAGTATATGGAATAATTTGTCTTGTTCTTAAGAGAATTGAGCTCACTCTAAAAGGATGAGAGAAACATGTTATTTCATATTAGATCTTATTTCATTTAATTGCTTAGATGTTTAGATGTTTGAGGATTTGTTTGAGATTGATGAATGAGTTTTAAATTAGAATCTTATCAGCACATGAGAGAACAATCAAGGGTCTAAGTTAGGCTCTCTCTCTATTTGATTTGCATGATAATTGAAATTCATTCTTTTGCTTTTATGTTTCAAGTATCATATGAGGAGATAACCAAGAGTCTAAGTTAGGCTCTCTCTCCATTGATTTATATGGTAATTGAAACTCATTCTTTTGCTTTTAAGTTTCAAGTTATTTCATTTCTCATGCTTATGGATGAATCTTAGTTTAGTTTGGATTAGTACATGAGAGGACAATCAAGAGACTAAGTTAGTCTCTCTCTCTACTTGAATTTGAACAATAATTAAGTTCATTCTCTTGTCTTCATTTCAAGTTTGTTTTAGTTTCATGTAATCAATGATTTCTCTATGATACTGTGGGGAAGGACAACCAGGACCTCCTTAGTTAGGAGCCTCTTCCCTTGCATATTATATTGAATCGTAAATAATTTAGCTAGACATAGAGTTAGTTGCCTACTCTTGCATATATATTGTTGGCACCATCACAAGCTTATGAGTTTCCCTGGTCGATAATTTAATGCAGCAATTTAAGCCCAATAAATTGCCCAACATTTTGGCGCCAAAAACTAATTTCATTTTAGTAAATAAAATTTTGTTGATTTTATAATTTAAAAAAAAACAACACATTTCAACTTAAATAATAAATTAAAAAATTTATGTTTTTTAATTTGTTATTTAAAATAATAAATAAAATCAACATAAAAAATTAGGTTTTCATTTATGTTAATATTTTCTTTTTAAATTTTGTTGTTAAAAAAAAAAAAAAAAAATTTAAAAATTTACTAAAAAAAAAATAAAAATTACAAAATAAATAAAAATAATAATAATAATAGTAATAATAAAAATAATAATAATAATAATAAAAAAAAAATAATAATAATAAAACAAAATAAAATAAAATCACAAAATTCACACAACTTTGAAAATACAAAATGGAATACTTAGAAACAAATTTCACAAATCGCTTTATCAAACATTGGCGGATTAACTCATCACATCTTTCTGTTCTATGCTTTAAGATGCACTAATATGCAGGACAGAATTGCCAAGCACATGAGTTATCTAGTACCAAGAGGGAGTATTATTTCACATGGATGTTTTTAAGAATGGATTGAAATTGATATCATGAATTGAGTTACTTTCAACACTTTGATTTTTCCTAAATCTGTTTTATTTGGTATGAAATTTTTGCGTAAGAATCATGAAGAAAATGCGCAATTCTTCTTGAACAAACTTATGTTTGCTTTCTGCCAAGTTTTTTTTACAGGTTACAGGAAAACAAAGTGATCATTCAGGAGATTACATTGTGACGACAATTAGTCTTCCAAAGACTAAATTCATGAAAAATTCTGAAGACAAATCCATCTCCACAACCACTACCTTCCACCTCCCTTTCTGAAAAAGATTTTGAATTCCACCAATCGTACATCCATAAGGCGTGACACTTCCATATCCATTTTTCACAGCAAGAGTTCTTATTTCATACACCATGCATTTCCTTACATCCATTCCTTACAAGCATATTGTCATCACCATTCCCCATCATTTCCGCCAATAAAACCCTTCTTGAGTCACAGTCCTAGAGTCTAAAGTATCATTGAAAAACACCTAGAGGCTTGCATGCCTTAATGGCAAGTACTCTTGCCAATGAACAATGGGAGTACATTAATATCCCTTGTTCGTTGGATCTTGTAGGTGACTCGACTACGACAAATTTATTCGTACCTACAAAGATGTGTTAGGCATCCTGACTCCCATTGGAATCAATGGTGGGAGCTCTTGTGTTGGCTAGGGGCATTCATTAACGGCCACTAAGTCAAAAACTTCTTGCTATGTTCGACATCGACACATTTAATCACATAGTAAGATTTGTGCCATCGAGCGTTGAAGACTTGAAGACCCATATTTTGTAGCAGATGAAGCCAATTTCCTTTCATCAGTTTGTCATCACTTGAGGACAAGTCAAGCAATAAGGTTGGGAGGGAAATGTCACTTATATATTTTGTATCCCTTCCACGCCTTATAGATTTTCATCCATATTTAGCAGACTCATCAGATTCATCATCCAGCAGCAGATACGACTTTCAGCCATGTTCAGCGGACTCCTCAGATTCATCATCTAGTAGCAGAGGATCTAGCAGATGATACGACAATACAGCTCCATCTTTCATCCACAACTTGAAGAAGAAGCTTCAGAGCAGAATTGTGGCAGCTGAACATGCCTGATTCATCCACCATTTTCCCAACCAAGTAAAGAAGACTACGAACAATAGTTTTTGCAGCCACACGTGCACGACTCTCATCTATTTTTGGAAGGGTAAGTTAAGGTATGATATTTTCTAACTTTTAACCATTAAATTCTTTGAAAAGTTAGAATAATAATTTTTGGAAAAACTTCACTTCCTTTCCCCTTCTTTTCCCCATTTCACATAACTACCCAAACCATCCGTTTAAGGGGAAGGATACATTTACATATATTCTTTGTCACATTCATATCCACAGTCATATATCACATTCTAAACCCCACGTACCTTCAAAATATATTCACTATTACATGAGCATACAAATGGCTTTGACAAAAGTATTTAAAAGATAATTGGATGCCAATACAATCATGGTTGTTCTACAAGAACCAACCATGATGCATTCCTACAAAAATACTCTGCAACAAAAATCACATTATCAATATGCAAAGATCATACATTGAATGCAACAAACAAAATATGGTTGAAACACAAGAACCAACCAAGTTGTAATTCATCAAAATAATGCTTTGCAAAAGTTAAGTAAATGATATCATGCAGAGTTTAAGCCAAAGCTCAAGTACCAAAAAGTAATGTAATAGATTGCATGAGGACATGCAATACCTTCAGTTTGGGGCAGATGTTGGGCCTCACAATGGTCCCTATTTTCACTCCATTATTCACCAATATCTTCACATTTTACTTTCATGTCACCTCCATTCCACCTCCATATCATTCCATTTACCTCATTGTTGGGTTATAACTATGTTTTTCCAAAGTTTATTAATTCTTAACATTTTTAAGTGAATTTATGGCTAAACTTTAGAAAATAATATGCTTATACTTATACCTAACAATTAGAATGAGTTTGTTGACATGTGTAGGTACAAAGGAAGCTTCCAAGGCATCTTTATGTGGCCTTGAATGATCAAATTCGAATTTGATAAGATAAGCCTCATGGAAAAGATCATGGAGAAAATCATGGACCTCATGGAGGAAATCATGGAGGATAGGGTTATGTGTCTAGATGGTTGAGAAATGTATGGAACTAAAAGAGAGATTAGTGGATCATCATTATGAGTTTGTTATCTCATCCTATTGTATAAATAGGAGTACTTCCTCCATTCCAAGAGGAGGACTCTTAGAGCATGTATCCAAACTTATGATGGAATAGAATAAAGCTTCATTTTACATATATTTCCATTATGTAGTTTTAGATTTAATTTTCTTTAATGTAGTATATGGAATAATTTGTCTTGTTCTTAAGAGAATTGAGCTCACTTTAAAAGGATGAGAGAAACATGTTATTTCATATTAGATCTTATTTCATTTAATTGCTTAGATGTTTAGATGTTTGAGGATTTGTTTGAGATTGATGAATGAGTTTTAAATTAGAATCTTATCAGCACATGAGAGAACAATCAAGGGTCTAAGTTAGGCTCTCTCTCTATTTGATTTGCATGATAATTGAAATTCATTCTTTTGCTTTTATGTTTCAAGTATCATATGAGGAGATAACCAAGAGTCTAAGTTAGGCTCTCTCTCCATTGATTTATATGGTAATTGAAACTCATTCTTTTGCTTTTAAGTTTCAAGTTATTTCATTTCTCATGCTTATGGATGAATCTTAGTTTAGTTTGGATTAGTACATGAGAGGACAATCAAGAGACTAAGTTAGTCTCTCTCTCTACTTGAATCTGAACAATAATTAAGTTCATTCTCTTGTCTTCATTTCAAGTTTGTTTTAGTTTCATGTAATCAATGATTTCTCTATGATACTGTAGGGAAGGACAACCAGGACCTCCTTAGTTAGGAGCCTCTTCCCTTGCATATTATATTGAATCGTAAATAATTTAGCTAGACATAGAGTTAGTTGCCTACTCTTGCATATATATTGCTGGCACCATCACAAGCTTACGAGTTTCCCTGGTCGATAATTTAATGCAGCAAATTAAGCCCAATAAATTGCCCAACAGACCCCATCTTTAACTCATAGAATTCTTTAGCCTTGTTGTCGTAGTACCATTCTGACAAGTACTTCTTTATGAAAATCCTCTTGAATTCCCGCCAACTCAAGTCATCTGTCCTGATGTCTCTAACCCGCTCATCTTCCCACTAGATGTTTGCTTTACCTTTCAAGCTAAAGATAGTTATCCGAGCCTTCATGTTATCATGTACTCATGCAACTCAAAGAATTTGTTCATACCAAGTATCCAAGCCTCTACATCTTTCGGCTTCTTCACATATCCATCAAAAGTAGGTGGTTATGCTTTCTTGAATTCATTTGATAACTATCCCCTATCATTCCTCCTATAATGATGATAGCGACGACGATCATGATGTCTATCAGAATGATAACTAGAATAATACATGTACTCATCGCCCCTCCTTTTCAGGGTGTCCAACAACCTGTCGTCTCTCAGCATGTCAGATCTATCCGACCTGTGTCTACCAGGAAATCTACTGCCATATGCTCCATTAGTTCCATCCTCATGTGCATGGCTGATCCGAAGCAACCCTTGTTGCTACAGTTCTGACAAACTCTGAAGCAGTATAACATTGACCTTCTACTTTCTTCTTTTGTGCCTGTATGATCCATCATTATCTACCTTACAACTCCTTATCTCTTCCTTCAAGCTCCTTAGTGTATCAGCCAAATCAGAAGTATGCCCCACACCACACTACTCATCTGATGCATAGGGAGATTCTACGTAGTCTACCACCTTTCTAGCCATTTGATCTCTTTCTTCTTGCAATGCATAATATGTCAGACAAACCAAATCACAATAAACTGACGTACCTTAGTTTAGCTTGGGGAGGATACCTTGTCTGCAAGATCACCAAATTAGCCTGATACATGTATAACATAATCATAACAACGTAAATACATGCACAAATAAATGAATCAACACATAAACATCACTCTAACTAGGATCCAATCATCAATGCAAGGCCATATCAACAATGCATGCTATGAACTCATGCATGACAACAACCATTACTCCATTCTAAACATTGCTACATGCAACCGACAATATGCATAAGCAATGCCTAACCAACTATGAATGCGCATAACCGCATGTAGTCGAACATAATCGACCAGTTCTTGTAATCCACCTATAAGACTGATGCATGTAAATAAAATATTCAAAATGTAACCAAACATACAAGGATGTAAGTAGGCAACATAAAATCAACACGTAAGAGACAAATAGCCATATACAGTCAGTCACATACTCATGTCGAATACTCTTCACGAAATCAACATCAAATTCTTCATGATAACCATACTACAACCCTAATCCATCATCAAGCAAATGCAACAAGTATATAAGTGTAAGAGACATACATGCAACTGACATGCATGCATGACCAACACACATTCAATCCATTTAGTCCGAGAGTTGAGCCATGCTCTAATACCACTCTATAACACCTCCTCCCACATCCACCCAAGTTACCATGCCAACTCGGGGTAAACATGAGACAAGAGGCTACTATGATCATATTTGACCTCCTACATGACCTTTAGGAAGTGGAATCGACGAAACATCACATACAATCATCCAACACCATCAACAAAACCCTTAGGAGACAAGTTAGCCACTCAAACAGCTTGTCCCTAGGTCCCATTATTGTTCTGGACAATTTAAGGCTTAGTCACTCTCATGTTATGGGCAAGGGAGTGACCAGAGACCTAAAGTTGCTCTCATAGGCATGCCTGCTAGCGACTATGGTCCAAACTTGCTAGTTTTGTGCCAATGAATTTGGGATTTGAGCCACTTTTTCAAGCCAGAGCCCAGGCCACTGCCCATAATGGAATGAAAGCTTAGAATTAAGTAAAGTATAGGGAAACAATGATGCAAAAGTAAATAGTTGATCAAGCCCTTAAGCAGACCCCTACTAGCCATGACAAGCATTTCATCAAACATATCATCGACATGTAACCTACAGGTGTAAACCACAGAGTTAAGTGTAGGGATCTCTTACTTATTTGAGAATTGCCATGAACCATTGTTTCCTCATGTCATTTGCTGCCTTATCACTTATTAGGTCATAGATACAATATCCATTCAAATACAAGTTAAAACATGCTGAGGGCCAAACATTGTTGCTACCATAAAATGAACATATAACTAACATAATAGGAACATAATTACAATAAACATATTAGCGATAAAAATCCATATATACACCAGTACATTTACACATGAAAATCATTGGAATGAATTTCTCATTAATCAATGCAATGAATCGACCAGAGATGGGACTACCACATTCCACCTGACCATAGATTGGCTGAGCCAAGTCTCTCTTCAGCCAATGATCCCCATGCCATATTCCAAGCATGAATGTGGGACTCATAGAACACATCAAAAACACCAATCAATGTGGATGCCACCAGAGTTCTCTGCCTATACCGTGAGGAATTTGAGTGCCTCCTAGTCTCTCAGGATTTACGTGCATCCACAATCTGATACAAGGATCACTAGTCCCTACACTGAGACATACTCTCTAGGCTTTACCATGTAATCCATCCTGGAATCACTAGGTCCAACAAAGAGAAAATCCACCTCTTGGCTTTACTGCATATCTCGCCGTTCATCGGCAAGGATTACTAAGCCCACCAAGGCACACAATCTGGCTTTATCGCAACCCAGAGTCTAGTTCAGGGGTTACTAGGCCAGTGGCTTCATGCATCCTCAGTCCAATTCAGGGACCACTACCACCATGTGTTTGTCAATTCAGAGATCCACCCCACTCAGCTTCGAACATAATCTAGCCATCCCACACAAAGCGTATGAGAGAACCCATCTCATCAAAACTATCAGGAAATGGAAAGGTTAGGCTGAAAATATTGTCATACCTAGAAAAACCAATTCCATGGTAGAAAAGAAACACATGCAATCCAATGCATGCCAAATCCAACAAGGAAAATACACATGCAAGGCGATACCTGCAATAAATCTTGTTGTAGTTGCTTGATCCCACCTTTCCCTTCTTGATCTTTGCTTCCTCTTGCCTTCTTTTCCTTTCTTGCTCCAATGCCAAAGTGCTCCGAGAAAACTCTAAGTGTCCAAGAGTAAGAGAGAGAGAGAGAATAATGAGAGAGCTTCAAAGCTAAACTAACAAAAGGTTAATCGAACAAAAGGTTAATCTGACAAAAGGTTACCAACTAATCCTCAGAAGCCTTTTTATGAATGAGTGTTAGGTCCCTATAATACTAGTGATTACCCCATTACTATTGTAGTTGTATCCATTATTAATATTGTTGTGCCCCTATTGTCCCCATATTGTTATTACTGTGCCCCATAGAATCCCTCTATTGTTATTTTTGTGCCTTTATATTATTATTGTTAGGTCCGCTGGGTTATATTGTGACTCCTTAGACTCCTATATATAGAAAGGAGGTTTTGTCATTTGAATCATCAAAGAATCATTCATTTGTGTAATGTAAAGGAGGTTTCCCCCTCGAAGAGGCTGAATTCTAAGGCATTGATCTATCTTTTCTATCTTTTTGTGAGCTGGTTTCATAACATTTGGTATCAGAGCTTTGGATTTTAGGGTTTCGCTGCTCCAAATAGGTCATCGTGGCATTTTCGCTATAACTTTTTTCTGCGATGTTTCAGAAGAAAAAAAAACCCATTTGAGACGAAATTTCACTGAAATTTGGGTCAGAATTTCAGAGCTTTTCGCGCTATATTTGCAGAGATATGATCTGAGGAAGTTGGTCTTTTTGCAGACTCCTGAATTACATTCCAAACAGGTGACCTGGGGAAAATCGTCATAACTTTCTCTCTGAGCATCGGATTGAAATTTCATAAGAAGGTACAAAAAGAGGACGGACTGTAGTTTCTTGTATATATTTTTTAGAGCCAAAGCTCGAAATAGGGACACGTGGCACGTCATACAAGTTCACTCTACTGATCTAGTCTATAATCAGGTCACTGTGGGAGATTTGGCATAACTCTTCCTTGGAGAATCCAATTTGGATCAGACTGGTGGCATTGGAAAGAGGACACAGAGGGCTAATTCAAAAAGCAATTTCAGAACTGGATGATCTGAAATTACAGAGATACATTAGAGGCAATATCGAGCTCCTACAAAGTGAAAAAAGGTGTGTAGATTTTTTTAAATTTTTGCTTAAGCTTGGTTTGAAAAATTATTTTGAAGGAATTCAAAGGGCATAGTAGAGAATTATTATTGGTAACTGATGCCCCAAGGAAAGAAAATGCAAACACATGGTAAGCAACCTGAAAGCTCTAGCATGATTGATGAAGAAGAGGAAGAAATGCAACATGATATCTCAAAATTACGAGACCAAGTGCAACAAATGTCACTTGCAGAAAAAGTAACAGAATCTAAGATGGATGGTTTAAATAAAGATGTATAAGCTAAGATGAATGATGTGGAAGCTAAGATGGATGATTTGAACATAGATTTGAAGACAGATTTGAAGAAAAATTTGACAAATTTTCTACTAGAAATACTTACTAATGGTGAAAGGGTAGTAAAGGAAACTCATGATGAGAACAAAAGAAATATTAATCATGATTTCATAGACTCTAATGTGGGATCGAAGACCCACCATATTCCAAAAATCGATATGAGGAAGTTTGATGGCAAGGATCCCACAACATGGATATTACAGATGGAGCAATTTTTCGATCTCAATAATGTGCAAAACACACAAAAGGTACGTGTTGCAACTTATATTTGGAACCAAATCAGTTTGTATGGTATCAATGGCTTTACTCTCGTAAACAAATTATCACTTGGGTAATTGTTACAGAAGAATTGACAGCACATTATGAGGATACAAAAAGCAACACTTTTTTTAGCCAATTTATAAGTCTCAAACAAAAGGGTTCAATAATGGAGCACATTGAGGAGTTCCAAAAATTGAACATAAGGGTAAAAAATATTCCAGAGGAGCATAGGATTGATGTGTTCATAGGGACTTTAAAGGCTAATATCCAACATGATGTTCGCCTTTGGGAATCTGATTCATTAGAGAAAGCATTCAGGTTAGCAAGAAAAATGGAAAGAAAAATTATGGCAAGCAAGAAGCATACCACTCACAACTATAAAGATGGAAGTGTTGTTGCCCCTAGTCTTCCACAACCTATAAGGTTGACACCACAACAATTGGAAGAAAAAAGAGCAAAAGAGCTTTGTTACAGTTGTGATAGCAAATACACTAAAGGTCATAAGTGTGCTGAGAAGAAATTATTCGACATAGATTGTGAAGAGGAACAAGAAAAGGAGCAAGAAAGGTCAAAAGAAGAAGATATACTCTAGGAACAAAGCCTAGATAAAGAAGGAATGAATCCGACCATATCTTGTAATGCATTGGCGGGAATTACCACTCCTCAAACCATCAAGATAGAAGGACAAATCAAGAAGAAAAGGGTAATAGTGTTGATTGATTCAGGAAGTACCCACAATTTTATTCATTGTAAGATAGCAAAAGAATTGAATTGCTTCCTATATCCAGCACCAGGTGTCAAGTGATGGTTGCAAATGGAGGAACGATAAATTGCTCTGGAAAGTGCCATAATATCAAGCTATCAATGGGAGAATATGTATTGACTAGCCCAATGCTTTCCATTCCAATGGGAGGTGTTGATGTTGTACTAGGAGTCCAATGGCTACAATCCTTGGGTACAATAGCTTTTAATTTTCAAGAACTTTTCATGAAATTTTCTACGGAAGGAAAGGAAGTTGAATTAAGGGGTATTGCAGGGAAACCGGGAAAGATAATCAGCTCTAACGGTATGACAAAGCTTCTAAAAAATGAACAAAAAGGTGTAATTGCACAATTATGTTCGCTAGATGTTTCCACATCGAAATCATCTATTTCTCCAGATCTCCAAAAAGTCTTGGACAATCATTCCAAGGTATTTGAGACTCCCAAATTTCTCCCACCTATTCGTGATCATGATCATGCTATTCATCTGATTCCAGGAAGTGTTCCTCCAAACATCATGCCGTACATATATCCCTATGCCCAAAATAGTGAAATTGAACGTATGGTTGCAGAAATGCTAGAGGCTGGTATAATTCAAACTAGTCAAAGTTCTTTCTCTGCTCCAGTAGTATTGGTGCACAAGAAGGATGGATCATGGCGCATGTGTCCGGATTATAGGGAGCTCAACAAGCTCACTATTAAAGATAAGTTTCCCATTCCTGTCATTGATGAATTACTGGATGAATTGCATGGATCAATTTACTTCACCAAGTTGGATCTTCGTTCAGGATATCATCAAATCAGAATGAAGACTGAAGACATTCCGAAAATAACATTTAGAACTCATGAGGTTCATTATGAATTTTTTATCATGCCTTTTGGCCTTACCAATGCACCTTCTACATTTCAAGGTTTGATGAATTCCATTTTCAAACCCTTCCTTAGAAAATTTGTGTTAGTATTTTCTGATGATATACTAATCTACAACAAGTCTTGGAAGGATCATGTTAAACATGTTGACAGGGTGCTACAACTATTGGAGGAGAAACAATTATATGCAAAAATATCCAAATGTCTATTTGGAGTATAAGAGGTGGAATATCTGGGTCATATTGTATCTCATGAAGGAGTTAAGGTAGACCCTAGCAAAATTAAAGCCATTAAGGAATGGAAAATCCCAACATCCATAAAGCATCTACGAGGATTTCTCAGGTTGACAGGGTATTATCACAAGTTTGTTAAGAATTGTGGGAGAATAGCAGCACCTCTAACAACATTATTGAAGAAAGATGCATTTTCATGGACTCCAGAAGCAACAAAGGCCTTCAAACATCTTAAAGAGGCAATGTGCCAAGCACCAGTCTTAGCTACACCGGACTTCACAAAAACCTTTATTATGGAATGTGATGCTTCATGAAATGGAATTGGTGCTATTTTAATGCAAGATGAAAGACCCATTGCTTTTGAAAGTCGTCCAATCAAGGGAAAGTTTTTACACAAAACTATTTATGAGAAGGAAATGTTGGCAATACTACATGCACTTAAGAAATGGCGACCCTACCTAATGGGAAGACACTTCAAGGTAAAAACGGATCATGATAGCCTTAAATACTTTTTAGAACAAATCTTATCCTTTGAAGAGCAACAAAAGTGGGTCACAAAGATGTTGGGTTATGACTTTGAAATCATCTGCAAAAAAGGGAAGCAAAATGTGGTGGCAAATGCACTCTCAAGAAAGGATGACGATGTGGAAGCATTGTTGTGCACCATTTCTATTATCCAACCAGATTGGATAAACGAAGCAAGGGAGGAATGGAAGAATGATGAAGAAGTGTGGGCACTTATTCGAAATTTACAACAAGATTCCAGTACGTCTGATACATTTAGCTGGCAAAATGATTCGTTATTGTACAAAGATCGCTTATACCTCTGTAAGAATTCCCAACTCAAACAAAAGATTCTTATGGAATTGCACACTTCTCCCTTAGGAGGGTACTCAGGATTTTTAAAAACTTACCACAGGGTTAAGAAGGAATTTTTTTCAGATGGCCTTAAATCGGATATTCAAAAGTTTGTGGCGGAATGTTTGGTTTGCCAACAAAATAAAGTTGAAACAATTAAGACCCCGGGTCTATTACAACCTTTATCCATTCCAAGCCAACGTTGGGAGGAGGTTTCATGGATTTTATCACAAGTTTACCCAAGTTTGAGGGAAAGAGTGTCATCATGGTGGTAGTTGATAGACTTACTAAGTATGCACACTTTTGTGCATTATCACATCCATTTAAAGCCAGTACAATTTCTACTGCATTTATGGAACAATTCAAAAGCTACATGGAAACCCAAATATTATTGTAAGTGACAGAGATCCCATTTTCACTGGAAATTTTTGGACATAATTATTTTCTTGTCTTGATACTCAGTTAGCTCATAGCTCATCTTATCATCCTCAATCTGATGGGCAAACTGAGATAGCAAAAAAATGTTTGGAAGGATATATTCATTGCTTTGTATCTGATAAACAGACACAATGGGTCAAATGGTTGCCTCTAGCTGAATGGTGGTATAACACTTCCTTCCATACAGCAACAAAAATGACCCCATTTATGGCACTTTATGGATATCAGCCACCATCCATCACATCATATTTAAGAGAAAATTCTAAGGTTCAAGTAGTGGAACATCACATCAAGCATCAATAACAAGTCCTCCAACTCTTAAAGGATAACCTCGTGTTGGCGCAAAATAGAATGAAACAACAGGCAGATCAACATCGCAGCAAAAGAAGTTTTGATGTAGGTGTTTGGGTATTCCTACGACCACAACCATATAAACAAATGTCCCTCAAGCAAGCTAAGAAGGATAATAAATTATCACCAAAGTATTATGGTCCGTACAAGGTATTGCAAAAGATTGGTACTATGACATACAAATTGGAGCTTCCTGCAGCTTCTCGAGTGCACCCAGTTTTCCATGTTTCGTGTTTAAAGAAGGTTATAGGCGACAAGCTCCTAGTTCAAACAATATTGCCAGAACTTTTTTTTTCTCTGTAAAAACTAATTCTATTAAGAAGACGTATGGTACAATATGAAGTTACAACCAAGAGAAGCAAGAAAACGGGCAGCCGGAAAGGACAGACTATCCACCTCAGCCCCTAAGAGAAAACAAAAAGAGAGCAGTGCTAAGCAAGAAGTAACAAGAAGAACAGAGTAACAAGAGCAGAACAAAGGATTCTACCCAACGTGGGTAGAATCAACTATTCAACATTTTTTTCCCTTCTTTTTACCAATTTTGACCCATTCAAGATGACTCTGCTGAGCTGGCACGATTTGCAAACTGAGCTGGGCTGACGGAGAGGTCTCCTTGTGTGAATCTGAGGGAGAGGACTCATGAGTTCTTTTCTGTGAGTTTGGTGGGACAGAAGATTCCTCAGGACCAGTCGGGGGCGGATCCTGTGCCAGCTTTGCGTCCATTCCTTCCGCATCCCCTTCCTCTTCATCTGAGCTGGAATCAAAATCATCCATGGGGGCGGATCATGAGGTTTCCAGCTTTTGGATTTCGGCTTAGGATTGGCTTTCTTCTTTTGGGCAGGCATCGAGGGACAAGAGCTCTGAAGGTGCCCTGTGTGATGGCAATTTCGGCAGCGAAAGGCTGTGTTCTCGTAATCCAGGGTCTGAGTCCAATGGAAGTCTCCAATTTTGAGATTAATCTGATCAGGTAGACCTTTGCTCATGTCTATTTCTGCACAGATTCTGGCGAAGGTGTATATGCCCTTTTCCCCTCTAGAGGTGTCTGTGGCTAGAAAGCGGCCTAGAGTATTGTCGATCCCTTGGAATACAGCAAAGTGCCATAGATGCACTGGGAGATTAGGAAGTCTGACCCAGATGGGGAGCTTGGTGATGATTGCTGTAGAGGGATCGAAATCTGGGAACCAAGGGGTGAGGAATAAACCTGCTAAGCCCCAAAACCATGGGCCTTCAGTTAATGCTTTTTGGTAGTCCTCACTGAGAGAAAACACTACAATGAAGAAACCCTTTGAGCAGAGAAGAACCTTGCAATTGTTGGTCCAATTAGAGTGAATCCATTGGTAGAGATCTGCTGTGCGTGGCCATAGCCCATTGAACCTGCAAATAATGGCATGCTCTGCATACTTTTGGATTTTCTCATCCAGCGTTGGATGCATTATTTCAATGGAGGGGGTTTCCTCCAGTTTGTCCACCAAAAAAGGTTTGGGAGCCTGAGCTGGTGGAGCTGTTTTCTTGGGCATCTGAGCATGGACAACATCTTTGTATGAAAAAGCCGCAGCTGAAGATGACTGTCCAACAGCTCCCCCTCTCAAACGAAGGGTAAAAATGATGGAGGCATTTCTTTTAATGTTGTAAAAAGAAAGGGGATAAAGATCCTCAAGTTGTTTACCTTCGTGGAGGAGTCGTTGAGATGCAGAGGGAATCCCCAGTCTAAATTCCAAGATTTGCTTGAGGTCCTGCACTAGATCCGAAGAGCTCACCCATTGTAGCAGAGTTTTGCCAGAAAGGAGCACGATCTGGATCTGGAACGAGGCAGAGTGATCAGACTTCTGCTTTCCTCTGGAGCTAGGGCTTTGCTGACTGGTGAACTTTGTGGTAGCCCTCTGAAACAATGGACTGTTGGGGAGCAGGGGTTGGCTAGAAAAATCGCAGCCTTGCTCCATGATAGATATCATGCGTTTGGGTTCCTGGAAACGTCGTGCTGGATCCATAAGCTATTGGGATGCAAGGTTAATCTAAAACCCTCGAAGTTTGATTTGTTGCCTGTCAAAGCGTCCAAAATATTGGCGGCCTGCAGAAGTCCCTTAAGGCCGGGCGCCGTCCTCATCCTCACTGCGAAGCTGCCAACGACCTGCAGATGAAGAGTGTTCGCTGCCATATCTGCTGCAGTGCATGCGAAGCTTGCTGAGAGCCCAACCCGTGCATGTTTCTCTTTTTTCTTCGCAGGGCTGCACGCGATCTTATTCGCTAGGTTTGGCTTGAATGGAGTCGGGGCCTCTCTGAAGCTTGCGTCGCCATCTTCTGCAGGGCCGAGCAAAGGACAGACTACGACTAAAGGAAGGGAGGCGACGACAAAGAGATTAGGTTTCATCATTCTCCGCTCTTAGAAGTTCAGGCGTTTCTATATCTCGTGTATCCTAGTTGTTTAAAGTTTTTGAGTCCATATTGCCAGAACTTGACAAGGGAGGAAAAATTATATTGGAACCGGAAGCAGTCACAGAAACAAGAACTCGACAGCTACGAAATCTATCAATTTCAGAGTATCTCATCAAGTGGAAGAACTTATCCGCTGAAGATTCCACATGGAAGGATGAGAATTTTATACAGAAGCATCCAGAACTACTCAAGCGTTGAGGAAAACACTTTTTTGAAGGAGAGGGGCATGTTAGGTACCTATAATACTAGTGATTACCCCATTACTATTGTAGTTGTATCCCTTATTAATATTGTTGTGCCCCTATTGTCCCCATATTGTTATTATTGTGCCCCATAGAATCCCTCTATTGTTATTTTTGTGCCTTTATATTATTATTGTTAGGTTGGTTGGGTTATATTGTGACTCCTTAGACTCCTATATATAGAAAGGAGGTTTTGTTATTTGAATCATCAAAGAATCATTCATTTGTGTAATTTAAATGAGGTTGCCCCCTCGAAGAGGCTGAATTCTAAGGCATTGACCTATCTTTTCTATTTTTTTGTGAGCTGGTTTCATAACAATGAGGCCTCTATTTTCTTCATTTTCCATTATTTTCCTTCATTTTCCTCCTCACATGCAACCTGTGACCTTTCACCTCCTTTTTCTCCTAATTTCCATTATTTCATAAATAAATGTGCCAAAAATGCCTTTTTTCCTTTTAATGCCTTAGCCATTGCCTTTGTCAATTTCCTTAGCCATAAACAACCAAATGAACACCCCCTAAGATGTCTTGCCTAACATTCAGCTTGGAATAAGTGTCCAATTCATCCGTGGTTATTTTTTTTTTTAACTTTTATTACATGGAATTTTCACTAGTGTTGTTACACATAATGCACATCATTATTAGAATCCAACTCAAAAAGGTGTTTTGCCATCATCTAGGCTAACTCTACATTGATATGTATTCTACAGGCGCTAAGTAAACACGCCCCCATGGTAGTCTCAGGTTCTATTGGCATTTTGTTCATAAACTCTTATGCCTCCTTCAAGAGGCCAACATGGTCAAGTACGTCAACCATGCAACCATAATGTTCTATTGCAAGTGTGGTGAGATGTTGTTCATTCATGCAATCAAAGTAATGCCATGCCTCTTCCACCAAGCCTCCATGGCAACACATTGACAAGACAAAAACTAAGGTAATATGAGTTGGGTTCACACCATAGAGTTGCATTTGCTCAAAGAGTTTGAGGGCCTTCCTGGAAAAACCATGCATTGCATATCTTGTAATCATGACATTCCATGAAACCAAATTTCATGAAACATATCTCATGCCTTTTCAAGGCTCCCACATTTTGCATACATGTCTACAAGTGCATTCACCATATTGATATTGTAATGTAGTCCACCTCTAATAATTTATTCCTATACCTTGATTCCCTATGCCAAAGATGTCAAATTCCCACAATAAAAAAGAACGCTGAGAAAAGTAGTGGCATCTGGATTAATACCTTTGGTTTTCATTTGCTGATAGATTTTCAAAGCCTCTGCATTATGCCCAGTCTGTGCAAATCCTACAATCATCGCATTCCATGAGACCAAGTGTTGTTGACGCACTTCGCAAAAGAGCTTCAAGGCATCCTCAATGTATCCATTTTGTGCATATCCTACAATCAATGCAGTCCATGAAGCCACGTCTGGGTTAGGGATTTCATCAAACAAATTGCATGCATTCTCTAAATTCATGCATTTTGCAGACATATCTAGAAGGGTGTTAAGCACAACTAAATCATAATGAAACTCATTCTCCTTATTTCTTCATGGATTTCAATACCATGTTGTAAATACCCCAAATTGACACATGTAGGGAGAACATTGGCAAATGTGCACTAGTTGGATTGAGTCCCCATTTGTTTCATTTAATTGAACAATTTCAAAGGCTCTTTAGAGTCCATGCCTAGCATTTGTTGTAATTAAAATAGTCCACCAAAAAACATATGGTATGATTACCCTCTCGTTCATGTGAGAATGGACCAGTTTACTCCTAATATCACTCTCTTCTTAGTGCGGTCTGTTATCACTCTAGTAATTCCTTTGAAGTAGCAAGAAGGAAAAACCAAAGGTAACCACTATCCACTTTTGGAGATCAAGACCTAGCCTTCCTGATGCTCAGAGAGGGCTCTCTCTTTAAGGTTTAACTTTGTTTAGTAAGATGTTTTTAGGCTACTTATGGCAGTTCAAGGGTTGTTTGCTTTTGTTTGAGATTTGGTGGTGGGATCTGCTTAGACATATGTATAAGTTGATGTCTGTTGGACCATTGGGCTATGGAGTCAACTAATGAGGAAAGCAAAACTGGATTAACTCAGTAAAGGGAATTTTCTAAGGGCAAGATAGCAGAGTGTATTTCAGATATTTGAGACAGAGGGGTGAACAGGTTTCACTCAGGGTGAGAGAGCATGTTGGGTCCCTATAATACTAGTGATTACCCCATTACTATTGTAGTTATACCCCTTATTTATATTGTTGTGCCCCCATTACCCCCATATTGTTATTAATGTGCCCATAGAATCCCTCTATTGTTATTTTTGTGGCTTTATATTATTATTGTTAGGTCGGCTGGATTATATTGTGACTCCATAGACTCCTATATATAGAAAGGAGGTTTTGTCATTTGAATCATCCAAGAATTGTTCATTTATGTAATGTAAAGGAGGTTGCCCCCTCGAAGAGGCTGAATTCTAAGGCGTGGATCTCTCTTTTCTATCTTTTTGTGAGCTGGTTTCATAACATTTGGTATCAGAGCTTTGGATTCTAGGGTTTCGCTGCTCCAAACAGGTCATCGTGGCATTTTCGCTATAACTTTTTTCTGTGATGTTTCAGAAGTCGCAAAAAAAACCCATTTGAGAAGAAATCGCGCTGAACCTTGGGTCCGAATTTCAGAGCTTTTCGTATTTTCGGAGATATGATCTCAGGAAGTTGGTCTTTTTGCAGACTCCTGAATTACACTCAAAACAGGTGACCTGGGGAAAATCGTCATAACTTTCTTTCTGAGCATCGGATTGAAATTTCGTAAGAAGGTACAGAAAGAGGACGGACTGTAGTTTTCTTTTATATATTTTTTAGAGTCAAAGGTTGAAACAGTGATACGTGGCACTTCATACAAGTTCGCTCTACTGAACTAGTCTATAATCAGGTCACTGCGGGAGATTGTGCATAACTCTTTCTTGGAGAATCCAATTTGGTTCAGACTAGTGGCATTGGAAAGAGGACACAGAAGGCTACTACAGGTCACAATTTCAGAACTGGATGATTCAAAATTACAGAGATACATCAGATTCAATATCAGGCTTCTATAAAGTAAAAAAAGGTGTGTAGTTTTTATTTTTTATTTTTGCATAAGCTTGGTTTGAAGGAATTCAAAGGGCCTAGTAAAGCATTATTATCGGTAACTGATGCCCTGAGGAAAGAAAATGCAAACACCTAGTAAGGAACCTGAAAGCTCTAGCATGACTCATGAAGAAGAAGAAGAAATGCTACATGATATATCAAAATTACAAGAACAAGTGCAACAAATGTCATGCTCACAAAAGCTAACAGATGCTAAGATAAATGGCGTGGAATCTAAGATAAAGGGCATGGAAGCTAAGATGGACGATTTGAAGATAGATTTGAAGACAGATTTGAAGAAAGACATGGAAAATTTGAAGACAGATTTGAAGACAGACATGGGAGATTTGAAGACAGATTTGACAAATTTTCTACAAGAGATACTTACTAATGGTGAAAAGGTTGTAAAGGAAGCTCATGATGTGAACAAAAGTAATGTTAATCATGATTCCATAGATTCTAATGTTGGATCAGAGACCCACCATATTCCAAAAATCGATATGAGGAAGTTTGATGGCAAGGATCCCGCCACATGGATATTACAGATGGAGCAGTTTTTCGATCTCAATAATGTGCAAAACACACAAAAGGTACGTATGGCAACTTTATATTTGGAACCAAATCAGTTTGTATGGTATCAATGGCTTTGCTCTCGTAAACAATTTATCACTTGGGCAATTTTTACGGAAGAATTGATAGCACATTATGAGGATACAAAAAGCAACACTTTTTTTAGCCAATTGATAAGTCTCAAACAAAAGGGTTCAATAATGGAGCACATTGAGGAGTTCCAAAAATTGAACATAAGGGTAAAAGATATTCCAGAGGAGCATAGGATTGATGTGTTCATAGGGTCTTTAAAGGATAATATCCAACATGATGTTCGCTTTGGGAACCTGATTCATTAGAGAAGGCATTCAGGTTAGCAAGAAAAATGGAAAGCAAAATTATGGCAACTAGGAAGCATACCACTCACAACTATAAAGACGGAAGTGTTGTTGCCCCTAGTCTTCCACAACCTATAAGGTTGACACCACAACAATTGGAAGAAAAAAGAGCAAAAGGGCTTTGTTACAGTTGTGATAGCAAATACACTAAAGGTCATAAGTGTGCTGAGAAGAAATTATTCTACATAGATTGTGAAGAGGAAGAAGAAAAGGAGCAAGAAAGGTCAAAAGAAGAAGATATACTCCAGGAACAAAGCCTAGATGAAGAACAAATAAATCCACCATATCTTGTAATGCATTGGCGGGAATTACCACTCCTCAAACCATCAAGATAGAAGGACAAATCAAGAAGAAAAAGGTAATAGTGTTGATTGATTCAGGAAGCACCCACAATTTTATTCATTGTAGGGTAGCAAAAGAATTGAATTGCTTCCTATATCCAGCACCAGAGTGTCAAGTGATGATTGCAAATGGAGGAACAATAAATTGCTCTGGAAAGTGCCATAATATCAAGCTATCCATGGGAGAATATGTATTGACTAGCCCAATGCTTTCCATTCCAATGGGAGGTGCTGATGTTGTACTAGGAGTCCAATGGCTACAATCCTTGGGTACAATAGCTTTTAATTTTCAAGAACTTTTCATCAAATTTTCTGTGGAAGGAAAGGAAGTTGAATTAAGGGGTATTGCAGGGAAACCAGGAAAGATAATCAGCTCTAATGGTATGACAAAGCTTCTAAAAAAGGAGCAAAGGGGTGTAATTGCACAATTATGTTCGCTAGATGTTTCCACATTAGAATCATCTATTTCTCCAGATCTCCAAAAAGTCCTGGACAATCATTCCAAGGTATTTGAGACTCCCAAAGGTCTCCCACCTATGCGTGATCATGATCATGCTATTCATCTGATTCCAGGAAGTGTTCCTCCAAACATCAGGCCGTACAGATATCCCTATGTCCAAAAAAGTGAAATTGAACGTATGGTTGCAGAAATGCTAGAGGCTGGTATAATTCAACCGAGTCAAAGTTCTTTCTCTGCTCCAGTAGTATTGGTGCACAAGAAGGATGGATCATGGCGCATGTGTCCGGATTATAGGGAGCTCAACAAGCTCACTATTAAAGATAAGTTCCCCATTCCTGTCATTGATGAATTACTGGATGAATTGCATGGATCAATTTACTTCACCAAGTTGGATCTTCGTTCAGGATATCATCAAATCAGAATGAAGATTGAAGACATTCCGAAAACGACATTTAGAACTCATGAGGGTCATTATGAATTTTTGGTCATGCCTTTTGGCCTTACCAATGCACCTTCAACATTTCAAGGTTTGATGAATTCAATTTTCAAACCATTCCTTAGAAAATTTGTGTTAGTATTTTTTGATGATATACTAATCTACAGCAAGTCTTGGAAGGATCATGTTGAACATGTTGACAGGGTGCTACAACTATTGGAAGAGAAACAATTATATGCCAAAAGATCCAAATGTTTCTTTGGAGTCCAGGAGGTGGAATATTTGGGTCATATTGTATCTCATGAAGGAGTTAAGGTAGACCCTAGCAAAATTAAAGCCATTAAGGAATGGAAAATCCCCACATCCATAAAGCATTTGCGAGATTTCTTGGGTTGACAGGGTATTATCGCAAGTTTGTTAAGAATTATGGGAGAATAGCAGCACCTCTAACAACATTATTGAAGAAAGATGCATTTTCATGGACTCCGGAAGCAACAAAGGCCTTTGAACATCTTAAAGAGGCAATGTGCCAAGCACCGGTCTTAGCTACACCGGACTTCACAAAAACCTTTATTGTGGAATGTGATGCTTCAGGAAATGGAATTGGTGCTGTTCTAATGCAAGATGAAAGACCCATTGCTTTTGAAAGTCGTCCAATCAAGGGAAAGTTTTTAAGCAAAGCTATTTATGAGAAGGAAATGTTGGCAATACTCCATGCACTTAAGAAATGGAGACCCTACCTAATGGGAAGACACTTCAAGGTAAAAACAGATCATGATAGCCTTAAATACTTTTTAGAACAAAGATTATCCTCTGAAGAGCAACAAAAGTGGGTCACAAAGATGTTGGGTTATGACTTTGAAATCATCTACAAAAAAGGGAAGCAAAATGTGGTGGCAGATGCACTCTCAAGGAAGGATGAGGATGTGGAAGCATTGTTGTGCGCTATTTCTATCATCCAACCAGATTGGATAAATGAAGCAAGGGAGGAATGGAAGAATGACGAAGAAGTGTGGGCACTTATTCGAAAGCTACAACAAGATTCCAGTACGTCTGATACATTTAGCTGGAAAAATGATTCGTTATGGTACAAAGATCGCTTATACCTCTGTAAGAATTCCCAGCTAAAACAAAAGATTCTTATGGAATTGCACACTTCTCCCTTAGGAGGGCACTCAGGATTTTTAAAAACTTACCACAGGGTTAAGAAGGAATTTTTTTGGGATGGCCTTAAATCAGATATTCAAAAGTTTGTGGCAGAATGTTTGGTTTGCCAACAAAATAAAGTTGAAACAATTAAGACACCGGGTCTATTACAACCTTTATCCATTCCAAGCCAACGTTGGGAGGAGGTTTCAATGGATTTTATCACAGGTTTACCCAAGTCTGAGGGAAAGAGTGTCATCATGGTGGTAGTTGACAGACTTACCAAGTATGCACACTTTTGTGCATTATCACATCCATTTAAAGCCAGTACAGTTTCTACTGCATTTATGGAAACAGTTCAAAAGCTACATGGAAACCCAAAGATTATTGTAAGTGACAGAGATCCCATTTTCACTGGAAATTTTTGGACACAATTATTTTCTTGTCTTGGTACTCAGTTAGCTCATAGCTCATCTTATCATCCTCAATCTGATGGGCAAACTGAGATAGTAAACAAATGTTTGGAAGGATATCTTCGTTGCTTTGTATCTGATAAACAGACACAATGGGTCAAATGGTTGCCTCTGGCTGAATGGTGGTATAACACTTCCTTTCATACAGCAACAAAAATGACCCCATTTATGGCACTTTATGGGTATCAACCACCATCCATCACATCATATTTAAGAGAAAATTCTAAGGTTCAGGCAGTGGAACATCACATCGAACATCAACAACAAGTCCTCCAACTCTTAAAGGATAACCTCGTGTTGGCACAGAATAGAATGAAACAACAGGCAGATCAACATCGCAGTGAAAGAAGTTTTGATGTAGGTGATTGGGTATTCCTACGGCTACAATGATCCAGGTGGATATTGGTGGCCACCTGCCAAGTCCACCTGGACCCCCACCATTGTCCCTCTCAACATTTTCTGTTTCCTTAATTATAGCGCAGTTTACTATTTTTAGCAGTTTTTCGGGTCCTAAACTTCCGGAGCCGTTTTGAGGCCCTAAACGACGTTTTTTGGGAAATCTTGCTTTCGATTTTTTTGGTAAAAAATCGTCTTTTCCGTTGTAGTCCTCATAGAGATCTTTCCAACGGGCTATCATGCGCGTAAAACGGAGATCGTATGCCAAAGTTACGACCCCGGGAAGTTGATGTACCAACTTACCCAAAAACGGGGCCCACAATTTGGCGTTTCATCTTCTAGGGTTAGGTTTTGGAATGTGAAGGGTTTTCCATTGTTTCTCAACAATAAATAGGCCCTCGAGCCTCATTGTAATACAGTTCGAAATAGTTCAGAGGCATGTAGCTGACACATCTCTTCTCAGAGATAAGCTACCATCGCCCGAGCTGGGTTATTTCTATTTGTAAGCATATTTCAGTATTCTCCATTAATGAAATGAAGTATTATTTCCGCTGCATCTCTGTTTTTATGGTTATCGCATCTCTGTATTTATGGTTATCTCTGTAATCTATTGCGTTCCTGCTTAAATCCGGATCAGTGGTATCGGAGCAGGTTATGATTTCATGGGAATGAGGGTTTCATGCATATTTCAGTCTCAATTTTTTTGCAAGAATTTTTTTTTGGTCGGCGACTTTGTAGATTAGATCTGAAACATTTGGTACAAAATTTACAAAAACAAATACCAGATCTGGATTCCTCTAAAAAATCACCCAATTTAAAAAAAAAATGGGTCAAATCGGAGTCCGAATGTGGGAGATATCGCTAATTTAAAATCAGCTATTTAATCATAATTTTTGTGACGGCGGAACTGTTGTAGCACGAATCTGAGATCTCAGAGTGTCCAGATAAGGATTTTCAGCTCATGGGAAGATGCAAAATGATCCTTCTGCTTCTAAAAATAGGTTATAATAAATATTTTGAGTTATATTGGCCGAGTTATGTCCATTTTAATTCTGGAGCAGCATTCGGAGTGGATTCCCATTGGAGACGTGCCCTCCCACCCCACTTTAGTAGGCACCTGCTTCACATTCATCAATTTCAACATAGCAGCATTCGGCTTGGGTTATTTGGAGACGTGCCCTCTCACCCTAGGCTATGTAGGCACTTGCTACTTCATCAGCAACCAACATCATGGTTATGGGTCAACCACATAAAGTCCTTGTCATCGAAGTCCATTTGCTAGGCCGCACACTGTCAGAATCACAGTTGGTCACAAGCATTACAGGGTATCTCTATCCTCGGATCTTCGTTTATTAGGGTTTTGGGTTAACCACATAAAACCCTTATCTTCAGTGGCTCTTCATATTCAACAAAGGCTTTGCAGGAGGGAACTTTACGCAATGGGGACCATTGCTTCTTAAGGAGGGAGGAATGATCCGAATGGAAAATGGCATCAACCCATGGTACTCATCCACCCATATTATTCATCAACCCATGGAATTTACCCATGGTATTGTAAATGGCATCCGCCCGTGGTATTGTAAAATCCACCCATGGTATTCATTCACCCATGGAATTGACCCATGGTATTGTAACTGAAAAATACTATAAGTAACAAGTCACATTTTGTAAAAGGACAGATTGTCCGCCACAATGTAGCCTTTACAGTTCAGAGGCAAGTAGCCGCACATCTCTTCTCAGAGATAAGCTACCATCGCCCTAGCTGGTTTATCAAGCATTACTATTTTAAATAAAAGTTTCTTTGTGGTTTTGTTTATTGGGCATTCTCCTATTTTTCTTTTGGCAATGCAAGTTTTCAGATCTTGGGAGTCTCTATCCCAAGATCCATTTCAATTTTTGGGGGCCTCCCCCCAAGATCTGGATCATACAACCATATAAGCAAATGTCCCTCAAGCAAGCTAAGAAGGATAATTAATTATCACCAAAGCATTATGGTTCGTACAAGGTGTTGCAAAAGATTGGTACTATGGCATACAAATTGGAGCTTCCTGCAGCTTCTCGATTGCACCCAGTTTTCCATGTTTCATGCTTAGAGAAGGTTATAGGCGGCAAGCTCCCAGTTCAAACAATATTGCCAGAACTTGACGAGGAAGGAAAAATTATATTGGAACCGGAAGCAGTTATAGAAACAAGAACTCGACAGCTACAAAATCGATCAATTTTAGAGTACCTTATCAAGTGGAAGAACTTATCCGCTGAAGATTCCACATGGGAGGATGAGAATTTTATGCAGAAGTATCCTAAACTACTCAAGCATTGAGGACAACACTTTTTTGAAGGAGAGGGGCATGTTGGGTCCCTATAATACTAGTGATTACCCCATTACTATTGTAGTTATACCCCTTATTTATATTGTTGTGCCCCCATTACCCCCATATTGTTATTAATGTGCCCATAGAATCCCTCTATTGTTATTTTTGTGGCTTTATATTATTATTGTTAGGTCGGCTGGATTATATTGTGACTCCATAGACTCCTATATATAGAAAGGAGGTTTTGTCATTTGAATCATCCAAGAATTGTTCATTTATGTAATGTAAAGGAGGTTGCCCCCTCGAAGAGGCTGAATTCTAAGGCGTGGATCTCTCTTTTCTATCTTTTTGTGAGCTGGTTTCATAACAGAGCAGTTAAGGGTTCTCAGACCTGGACAATGAATGAGGAAGGAAGGGGTAATTGAAACCAAAGGGCAATTAAGGATCCTTTAACTTAGATTATTCATGAAATCAATGTAAACCAAAGAGCAATTAAGAATTCTTTAATTTAAATATCAGAAGAAAACATTCAAATGCCTAACTGTTAAAGCAAAGTGTGATTAAACAAGTTCTGAAATATTATTCCAGTTATAGCATTTAGATTGAGAAAAATATTTAAGATTATCAATAACTTTGAGAAAGATGACAATAAAACATGAAAATACTTGTCTGAAATTTGCTCAACACACGAATCCTTGGAAAATTCTTATCTTTATTAATCAATCAAGCTTGCTGGTTCATCAACCGATACAATAACCTTCTGAGTCTTCTTGACCAATAAGTCTATAGAAATGTCTAATAGAATCCACCCTACATACTTTGAATTGTGAAGTATTTATACAAAAGTTTATTACAAAATATCTCAAACTAACTTGAGATTTAATCTAGGAAAGAATAAAATCTTATTGCAAGAATATAGAGACAACTATTGAACTGTTTCATGTTGTCCCTTTTAGTTTGGTACTACTGGCTTTTATGTTTTGAATTTTAGCCCTTTATGCTGCTTTGTTGTTTGATCTCTCACACTGGAAGCTTCATTTACTTTAGGCTTTCATCTGATACTCTTTGACTCTGATACACTTTAAACCTGCAAACCTGTCTTCATCCTTTTACCCTGTTGTTTCACTTTTGCTGCATATTAACCTTTTTACTACATTTTACTATAGTAAATCAGTAAATTTCTCCCATGTTTCGGCATCAGGTAATTGGATTTTCAGCGTTCTTCTATATATTCCATCTACCTCAGTGTATTTGGCAAAAGTAGGCTTATTGATGAACAAGTGTTTTACCTCATGCTAGAGGTAAAATAAGTTTTCAAATGTCTGGTAGAGTACCTTTCCTGTTGGCAATGCCTTTATTGATGATGTACTCACTTGGTCCTTTGCTACCTCTCTGATTTTCTTGTTATAATCAAATTGTGTCATGAGTTTGCCATTTATTACTAAGGGACTCGGTAATCCCTTCTCTCTCAAAATTTGGAATTTAGCCATAAATCTGTCTATGGCTACCTGCATGTCCTGATACTTGTCCTCCAAGTTTAACATTAGGTTTCTCTTGGAGAGGACCTTTCTAACCTCTAAAAAGGTCTTTGTTATGTCTTCTATTTCCAATTCCCGAAGTTCATACTTATTCTTGCTGTTAAGGAACTGGATGATTCTGGTAGCCTCTTCTGGCATTTCTCCTAATTCTTCCTTCACTTTCTGAATGGCCTCAGTAGCCAGCTTTATCAAATCTATTTGTTCAAAAATTATCTGAATAGATGGCCAAATATCATTGACAGAGTCAATGATATTGGCCCATAGTTGTTCCTTAGCTTGCCCAAGGGGTTCTTTCAGTGTCAAGTCTTTTTCCAGAGCTTTGAGTCTTTCACTCATCCTAGTAGCCTTTTGCACTTCTTCTTTGTGCATGATTTTGGCAAGCTTGCAATCAATTTCCAAGCTTGTCACTTTCTCTTTTAACTTATTCATTTATGTGGCTTGTATGGACATCTCTTCCATAGCCCTAACCATTTTTGCTGCTTCATCACCTGATGTACCTACTATACCTACTGCTGAAGTCGATGTTGTAAAAACTAGTTGTGTTGTGGCTATTGGAGCTGTGGGAGCCAATGAGGCTGCCAATGTAGAAGGAACAGTTGTGGTGACTGTTGGGATAACATTCACTGAGGTTGTGCCAAGATCAGTTTGCTTTAACTATATCAAGATGTCCAATTCCTTTTTTGTCTCCTTCAACTGATCATTTAGCTTAAGGACCAAGTCCATCAAAACTTCATGTTTTGTTTGACTTTCCAGAACTTCTTGTGTCTGGGGGTGTTGTTGGAAATAATACTGAGAGGGGGGGTGAATCAGTATTATCAAATCAATTATTTTTTCATTTCATAATCAGATTTGTATACGCTACTTCAGTTATGGGAAAGTGCGTATATATGCTACTGTGTCTAAAGAAACCAGCGTATATCAAAAAAACTTAAGATTCATTAATTGTTGATCTTTAATTAGTGCATCAGGACTTCATTAATCATAAGAACAGTAAACAGGAGCAGTAAAACAGAACAGATCATCACACATAAGGACACAAAGATATAAGGTGGAAACCCAATGTGGGTGAAAACCACCTGCTGCAATTCATCTCTATCTTCTTTTAATTAGAAACTTATTTTTACAATGATTTTGTACTGGTGCAGTCTTATACCAGTACACAGGATGCTACCTGCAGAAGGCTACAACCTTCTCTCATTCTCCAGCTTCTCCTGGAAGGGAGCTACAACCCCCTTAGCTCTTGTAATAGCTGAGGTACTAGTACGTAGGTGCTGACCTACAGAAGGCTACAACCTTCTCTTTTCTTCCAGGGACCACGTTTCATAAATTTTCAAACTGGATCCATGAATAACATCAATCAAACATCAAGTATATCTGTATCAACCAATCTCCTTTGCACCAAACAAATATGAATCAAATAGTCACTTCTCTGAATGCTATACCCAGAAAACAGTAATAGTAACCAGACACCAATTCTGAACCCAGACCACTGCAACAATAAACAGAAGTAGCTAAAACATATATCAAGAGACGTACGCTACTTCAATGTGTACAACCTGCGTGCATACGCTTCTGAATTAAGGCCAACCTGCGTATACGCTATTTTGAATTACAGAACCAGCGTGTATACGCGCCTTTTCTTCATTGAACCTGTGTACAGATCTATAAAAGATAATTCATCCTTTTTACTTATTCAAACATCAGTTATACCCAGATTATCAGATTTATAGATCAAGTCATGCGCCAAAAATAACAGATCAAAATCACACAAAGATACTACTATTCAAGCCTTAAGATCTTGACCCATCAATAGTACTTATCCTTCTTCTTGCGCTCAGGTTCCTCCTAGATTCAGATCCAGCTATGCACCATAACCCAATGACCAGTATTTCAGATTTAGCTCTTCATCAGATATTCAATACTTAAGTCAATGTACATGCCTAATGATCTCCTTCCCCTTTTATAGTCTTAGGCCTTACACAATACCATGGTCCAAAACCATAACGAATCAATACCTTGGACCAAATACCTGGGTTCAACACTTCAGACGAGATACTATGGTCCAAAACCATAGGTCCAAATACCATTGACCAAAAATAAGTTTTACCACACGTACACGCTTTTTCGTGCACGAAAGTGCGTGCATATGCATACGCGACTTTTGATTGGAAATCCCGCGTGTATATGCGACTTTGTCAAATGAAAACTACTTATATCTCTTTTTCTTTCATTCTAAGAGCCTGAACAGTGATCTACCATCTGAGTGAGTTGCCATCAAGGACAACACCCGTGTCATAGTTCCAAACCTGTGGCATAATGCCAACAATCTCCCCCTTTGGACTTGATGGCAACCCCAAGTCACTCAAAGTCATTCTCCCCCTTTGACATCAAGGGCAAAGGGTTATGCTCCCCCTGAGTTCATGCTGAAATCTCTGCTCTATTGCGCTGTCCATGCTCCCCCTGATTGTAGGCAAGGTTTGCAAGAAGATGTTCTACAAGAAGATACATAACTTTATACATCATAAATGACCTTCCTCTCACCAAAGACTCATACACACATCCATCTCCCAACCAAGTGGGGATTGACTCATTCACCCAACCAAGTGGGGATACACCAAAAGTTTACACAAGATAAAACAAGAACAATATCCATCCCAGGCATAGTGGGGAAACTAAAGAAGGTTGTTACATGACCTTGATAAGAAAAGAAATACATGACATAGAGACGAAATATCTACAACCAGACTATGATAGTTATCAACAACTATCATCAGCAGCATCTATCAATCATTATTCAGACCAGAAACCATGTTCTTCTTTTGCACCTGTTCCCCCTGAAACCAAAACACTGTGATCTTGAACCAAGATCTTCTAGGATAATGCCAACAATGCATTATTAGAAGAATATATATGCTCCCCCTGAACCTGTGCCAGATGGTCTCTGTCAGACCCATATCAAACTCCTTTCATCCTGAGCCTGGCCCACTGTTTGTCTTCAAACCAACATATACGCGACTGTATCCACATAAACCGGCGTATGTACGCGAATTCTCCTCATTAAACTCGCGTACAACCACTTTTCTCTAAAACAGACAAGTTTCAATAGCAAGATGATGCATCAACTACTCCCAACTTCTGTCTGAGGTATTCAAATGTCTCCTTGGGCAGTGGTTTGGTGAGTATATCAGCAACCTGTTCCTTGGAGGGAACATACTCCAATTTGACCTTTTGTTCAAGCACTTGTTCTCAGAGAAAATGATATTTGATAGGTATGTGCTTGGTCTTTGAATGCATGACTGGATTTTTTGAAATGCTGATTGCACTTGTATTATCACATAAAATAGAGATAGGTGGAGTACAAGTGATTTGAAAATCTTGCAGAATTTGCATCATCCAAAGGAGTTGTGTGCAGTAAGATGCAACAGCCACATATTCCGCTTCAGTTGTAGATAAACCAATTGAACTTTTCTTTTTGCTGAACCAAGAGACTAATCTGGAACCCATAAAGAATGCACCACCACTAGTGCTTTTTCTGTCATCCATGCTTCCTGCCCAATCTACATCTGTATATGCATGAAGTGTGAGATCCGTATCTCTAGGATACCATAAGCCATAGTTTTGTGTCCCTTGAAGATATTTGAAAATTCTTTTAATTGCCTGAAGGTGTTCTTCTTTCGGATTTGCCTGGAATATTCCAACTGTTCCCATTGCATGGATGATGTCTGGTCGGGTACCTGTCAGATAGAGCAGACTACCAATCATGGATCTATAGGTTGGTTGATGTACTGTTGCTGAATCATCATTGGCGCTGAGGCTGCATCCTGTTACCATAGGGGTACATACTGGTTTTGAATCTTCCATGCCATATTTCTTCAGGATCTCCTTGAGATACTTGGTTTGTGACAAAAAGATACTGCCTTTATTTTGTTGGACTTGTAAACCAAGAAAATATGTCAGCTCACCAAGCAAGGACATTTCAAACTCTTTCTGCATCAACAAAGCAAAATTTTGACTCATGGCTTCTTCATTGCTACCAAAGATGATATCATCAACATACACAACAAGTATTAGCAATTTATCATTCTCAATTTTTACATATAGATTGCTATCTGCTGATCCTTTTGAAAAACCTTGTTGATGGAGGTATTTGTCCAGACGATAATACCAAGCCCTTGGAGCCTGTTTAAGACCATAGAGTGCCTTCTTAAGTCTGCATACAAGTTTTGGATCATTTCCAAGGATGAATCCATCTGGTTGCTCAATATACACTTCTTCTTCCAAGTCTCCATTTAAAAAGGCAAATTTCACATCCATTTGAAAAACTTTGAACTTCTGAAAGCTAGAAAGAGCAAGGAACATTCTTATGGCTTCAAGTCTAGCAACCAATGCAAAAGTTTCTTCAAAGTCTATACCTTCTTGTTGAGCATACCCTTTACAAACAAGTCTGGCCTTGTTTCTAATAACATCTCCATTTTCATTCAGCTTGTTTTTGAATATCCATTTTGTCCCTATGACATTCTTATCTTTTGGTCTAGGAACCAACTCCAAAGTGTTATTCTTTTCAATCTGCTCAAGTTCTTCATTCATGGCCTTGACCCAACATTCATCTTTGCATGCTTCTCTTACATTTTGTGGTTCAGTGGAGGAGAGCAATGCTAGATAGCTTGAAGCTTCTAAAATAGTTCTTCTTGTTTGTACACCCACCTCTTTCTGCCCCAAAATTTGAGTTTCTGGATGATTCTTCTGAACGTACCTGGATGGAGTCTTTTCTTCTATCCTTATCTGTTCTTCTGGTGCCTCATGGGTATCTTCTTCATCATAAGTTTGATTTGATGTTGAAGGATAGTCCTCATCATCTTCGAAATCTTCGGGTTTTACCTGCCTAGGAATGTTTCCTTCTTCATCAACCACTACATCAATACTTTCAACAATTTTTCCAAGTCTTTTATTGTAACACTTGTATCCTTTGCTGTGGGGAGAATAACCAAGGAGAATGCCTTCATCTGCTCTAGGTTCAAACTTGCCAAGGTTTTCATCAGTCCTTTTGATGTAACATTTGCTTCCAAAAATCTTGAAGTATTTAACTGTGGGAGTCTTACCATACCAAAGTTCATGAGGAGTTTGAGTGCTGTTCACCCAGACGTTTGTCTTGTTGAGAATAGTAACTGCAGCAAATGCAGCTTCATCCCAGAAGGTTGCGGGAGTTCCAGACTCATCAAGCATAGCACGAGCCATTTGTTGAACCGTTTTGTTCATCTTTTCCACTAGTCCATTTTGCTGAGGAGTCCTTGCAGTAGAGAATTCCCTTCTTATTCCATGTTCTTCACAAAAATTGAAAAATTCATTCGAGGTAAATTCCCCTCCTTGATCAGACTTGAGGCATTTGATTCTGCGATCTGATTCGTTTTCAACCAAGGCTTTGAATGCTCTAAACTTTTCGAAAGCTTTGTCTTTATGCTTCAGGAGTCCTATCCAACACATCCTTGAAAAGTCATCAATGAACAATATGAAGTATTCTTCTCCTCGAGGTGACCTCTTCCTAGTTGGACCACATACATCAGTATGGACAAGTTCAAGTGGCCTTCTAGCTGATCCTTCCTTCTCAGGGAAATTAGTTCTGGTTTGCTTCCCAAACTGACATGATTTGCATATTGTATTGTCTGGAATTCTGATGTTAGGGAGATCACGAATCGCCTGATATTTGCATGCTTTCCTTATCTGAGAGAAGCTTAGATGCCCCAATCTTCTGTGCCATAGCCAGTGTTCATCATTCTTGCTTAGATAGCATTGTTGTTGTCCTCCCTTGAATATGTATAAATTATTTGGTTTTCTTATGCCTTTGATCAATGTTTCTCTTATATCAAGCTCACGAACAATACATCCATTTGATCGAAATATTACCTCATTTCCTTGATCACACATTTGATTGACACTCAATAGATTATGCTTTAAGCCATCAACATACATGACATTTCCAACTTTGACCTTTTCTTTCAAAAGAACAGAACCTTTACCTTTTATGAATGCAGGGGTGTCATTTCCAAATGAGACCTTCTTTTCCTTTTCTAAGGCACTATATGATTGAAGTTTTTCTTTATCACATGTCATATGTTTCGAGCATCCACTGTCGAAGTACCACTGATTTTCCTGCCCTTCCGCATATAAGGCTATAGCACATCTTTCTGGTTGCGGTTCTTTCTTCCTCCATGTTTTGGGACTCAATGAAGCTTGCTCCTTCTGAGTTGTTTGCCGAAACCTACTCCTGCATTCAGAATCTTCATGACCGAAGTTGTTACAAATAGAACATTCTATTTCATTTTCAAGAGCAGAAAAGTTATTGTAGGTTCTTTTCATGATTCTAGTCACACTCCTTTGATTTTGTGCTTCTCTGGTCATGATGGTCTTGTAGGCAACACATTGAGCTGCTTTGTGTCCAAAGTTATGACAAGAGAAACATTGGCCATTGAAGAAATTCCTGCGATTATCAAGCCTTCTGTCTAGGTGATTGTAATTTCCATAGCCATTCGTTCTTGAGGTAAATTGAGAATGATTTACCTGTGGTTGGTTGTAGCTTCTGTTCATCCTTGAAGTAGATTGCTCTCGATTTACTTGGTGATCTCTGTTCATTCTTGAAGTAAATTGTCCCTGATTTACCTGGTGATTTGCATTGTGCCTTTGCTGTCGATTTTCAACCTGTTCACTTCTCCTTGCTGCTTCAAGATAACTTTTGGAGGTAGATGGCTTCTGTGCTTGAGATTCTTCTTCAGCATACCCAAGACCTGTCTTAATTAGAGGAGAACGCTGCAATTTGATAATCTCATCTAAAGTTTTAGATCCTTTAGCAAATCTAAGATTAAGAGCTTTTGTTTTCTCAATATCTTTTCTAAGTCCCACAATTTCACATTCTAACTTTTCATTGTGTTTTTCTCTTTCAGCAATTTGGAATGTCAGAGTATCTATAATCATATTCTTTTCTTCTAAACAAATTTTAAGTTTAGAAATTTCTTCATAAAGACCTTCTTCATCTATAGCATCCAAGAAATCATCATCTTCAAAAGCCATCAAAAGTCTATAATCATTACCTTGTTCATCTTCATCACTATTTGAAAATCCATCACTGTCTTCATGTGTATAATAGCTCTTCTTACTTACATTCTGTTTTCTGTTCCATCTAACTGGTTCCTTACCTTTATCAAGCTTATCTTTATGATGACACTTGGCTGCATTGTGACCGACTCTTCGACAAGCAAAGCATTTAAAAGGTAGCTTACCTTTGAATCTTCCATAACCCCGTTGAAGGTTCTTGAAAAAGTTTGATTCTTCCTCTCCTTCTGACATATGTCCTGACTCATTGTATTCTCCTTTTCCTGAGGCTTTGAAAACAGATTCTCTCATGTCTGATGGTCCCCCTTTTCTCATTTCGAAAGCAGTTAGGATTCCGTGCAGCTGTGACATGGCAATGCTTTGAAGATTCTGCTTTTCTTCTATGGCCGAAACTTTTGATTCAAACTTAGAAGACAAAGATCTTAGAACCTTTTCAACCAAAGAAGCTTCTTTTATCTCTTCACCCAAGTTTTTCATAAAATTAACAATCTCATCTATACGTAAGAAATAATTAGCCACACTTTCATCATTGTGCATTCTAAGATTTTCATATTGGATTCTGAGAGTTTGTAGTTTTGCACGTTTTACCTGATCATCTCCTTCATAGCTCAGAATGATCTTGTCCCATATTTCTTTTGTGGTTTTGAGCTGCATAACCTTGACGAATTCTGATTGAGATAAACTCCCTAATAGAGTATTGACAGCCTTTGCATTTGTTTCATACTGCTTTTTACTAGCCGTATCTGTAGGAGTTGTTGATTATGTGTATCCTGTTTCCACGATATCCCAAACTTCTGTACCAAGAGATTGAAGATAGGTTGTGATTCTTACCTTCCAATAGACGAAGTTGCTTCCATCAAAGATTGGAGGCCTGATAGATGCCTCCTTCTCGTAGTTGCTCATGATGATAGATCTTCCTTCAAGCAATCAAGCCTCTTCTGAAGGACCTGCTCTGATACTAATTGTTGGAAATAATACTAAGAGGGGGGGGTGAATCAGTATTATCAAATCAATTATTTTTCATTTCACAATCAGATTTGTACACACTACTTCAATTATGGGAAAGTGCGTATATACGCTACTGTGTCTAAAGAAACCAGTGTATGTCAGAAAAACTTAAGATTCATTAATTGTTGATCTTTAATCAGTGCATCAGGACTTCATTAATCATAAGAACAGTAAACAGGAGCAGTAAAACTAAACAAATCATCACACATAAGGACACAAAGATATAAGGTGGAAACCCAATGTGGGTGAAAACCACCTGCTGCAATTCGTCTCTATCTTCTTTTAATTAGAATTTTTTTTTCCAATGATTTTGTACTAGTGCAGTCTTATACCAGTACGCAGGCTGCTACATGCAGAAGGATATAACCTTCTCTCGTTCTCCAACTTCTCCTGGAAGGGAGCTACAACCCCCTTAGCTCTTGTACTAGCTGAGGTACTAGTACGTAGCTGCTGACCTACAGAAGGCTACAACCTTCTCTTTTCTTCCAGGGACCACGTTTCATAAATTTTCAGACTGGATGCATGAATAAAATCAATCAAACATCAAGTATATCTGTATCAACCAATCTCCTTTGCACCAAACAAATCTGAATCAAATAGTCACTTCTCTGAATGTTGTACCCAGAAAACAGTAACAGTAACCAGACAACAATTCTGAACCCAGACCACTGTAGCAATAAACAGAAGTAGTTAAAACATATATCAAGAGACGTATGCTACTTTAATGTGTACAACATGCGTGCATACGCTTCTGAATTAAGGCCAACCTGCGTATACGCTATTTTGAATTACAGAACCAGCGTGTATACGCGCCTTTGCTTCATTGAACCTGCGTACAGATCTATAAAAGATAATTCATCCTTTTTACTTATTCAGACATCAGTTATACCCATATTATTAGATTTATAGATCAAGTCATGTGCCAAAAATAACATATCAAAATCACACAAAGATACTACTATTCAAGCCTTAAGATCTTGACCCATCAACAATACTTATCATCCTTCTTGCGCTCATGTTCCTCCTAGATTCAAATCCAGCTGTGCACCATAACCCAATGACCAGTATTTCAGATTTAGCTCTTCATCAGATATTCAATACTTAAGTCAATGTACCTGCCTAATGATCTCCTTCCCCTTTTTATAGTCTTAGCCCTTACACAATACCATGGTCCAAAACCACAACGAATCAATACCTTGGACCAAATACCTGGGTTCAACACTTCAGACAAGATACTATGGTCCAAAACCACAGGTCCAAATACCAAGGACTAAAACCATGGACTAAAAATAAGTTTTCCCACACGTCCGCGCTTTTTCATGCATGAAAGTGCGTGCATACACATACGCAACTTTTGATCGGAAATCCCGTGTGTATACGCGACTTCGTCAAAGGAAAACTGCGTATATCTCTTTTTCTTTCATTCTGAGGGCTTGAACAGTGATCTGCCATCTGAGTGAGTTGCCATCAAGGACAACACCTGTGTCACAGTGCCAAACCCATGGCATAATGCCAACACGTGCTGTAGTTGAAGCATTGTCCACTATTTTTTGAGGGTTGAAATGTCCTCATTCTTGTTTTTGATCAGTTGCTCAGTAGCCTTGATGTCTTTGGGATCATGTCCCAATTCAATTACTAACTCTTCCAAAGACTTGATTCTAGTGTCTTTGGCCTATGATGAGGCTTTTTCTAGCTGATATTGGGCATAAATGTTGTTCAATGAATTTTGCAATTGATGGGCAGCTATGGATTTTCCTATAAGGGTGGAGTAAATCATTTCTCCAGCCTATTTATGAAATTCTATTTGGTCAATGGGATGAATATCCCTTGCCAATACTTCAAAATCAATCTTCTTAAAATCTGTTGATGTTCTTGGTTGCTGTACAGTTGGCTTTATGAAAGACATTTGCATCTTTCCTTCCTTGATGTCAAAAGCTGACATCAACCTAGTTTGATTGGTGGGTGTAAGTTTGAGATACTGTGCATAAGATTGTGCCTTCAATTTCTCATTTCTATTTTTGATTTCTTTGAACCTGTCCTTAATATCCCTATCTTTATCAGCAGGATTAGTAAAAGAGGAGACTTCTACACTGAGCTGCCTTTTTAAAATCTGAGTCTGTGATGTGGATGGCTCCTGTGTTTCTCCAGATGGAGTTGTGCCTTTACTTTTGTCTAACTTAGTATCAGTTATTTCTACTGAGCCTTCTGTGTCTTCCTGTTCTGAAACAGGATTGAGCCTAGGCCTTTTGCTCTGACTGACTTCATATTGTACATTGGATGTGTCCATTCCTGAACTGGAGGCTTCCTCTCTGCCCCTTTTCGGATTCTTTTCCTCATTCTGAGGAGTCTGCATAATAGGAGGGGTGCTCATGGTTCCTTCTAGTTCTGGTACTTGCAGAAATGAGCTCTCATCAAGCTGTCTCTCTAAATCAATCAAGGTATTCTCAACGTCTACCTTTGTATTATCTCTGTCTAGGAGAGTATTTTCCAACCACTCAGAATGGTTAGCACATCTATCTATTGCTGGTATAGGGTGATGAATATAAGGTCCCAACTTGACCTTCTTTCTCAGTTTAGTCATAAACTCCTGAGGGTCATACCTCGGAATGAAACTTTTTTGAAACTTCATTTGTTGCAGAATTTGATCTGCTTCCTCCCCTGCCTCTCTAGAATTGCAAATGAAGGAGCCTAACTGGTTTTTGACCTTGAATTGAAATCTTTTCTTGGCTGAGACAAAATTTATCTCATCAGAGTTCATTATCTACCTATAGTACTCTAGAGCAAATAACCTCATGGGGAGGCATTTGGGCAGTTTGTATGGGAAAAGCTGGCAACCATAGATTCTTATTTATGTGTGGTTTTGGTAAAGGTACCAATCTCCCCCCTTACTTTGTTTAGACAATTGGAGCACCCTTTTGATCTCTTGACTTATTCTGGATGGAGGGCTTCCTGTCAGCATGGTCATGATTGGATGGAAAAAAGAGTCAATGAAGTCTGTATAGGTATATGGTGATTGAAACTTGTGGAAAAGTGGGGTCCAAAATATAACAAACCTGGGCTGGCCTTTAGTATCCAACTTCTGGAGAGTGAATGGAAATCTGTCTGGCTGATAGTATAAAAACATGTGGTAGAGAACAGATGAGTATTTGAATACTCTCTCATTGTGCATTCTGGTGAATTGTTCATGCATCCTTTCAGCTATGAACTGGGCATAATTATACAAAGTAGCAGGAGGCTGTCCTGGGGTGTAAATGGACATGAAGGCCAGGATAAGCTCATCAATGAATTCATCAGTTGTATAGCCCAGGATACATGATATCATGGTCAAAATATGCTTCCCCCTATCAGAGAAAATGGCAGAAACATATGGAGGGGGATCTTTAGGAATGTGCTCCTCTTTGACAACGAAAGTTTGGATTATTTGGGCTAGTCTTGATGGACTCAATTTGGTGTACTAGTCTAACAAATCCCCAATGGAGAGTGGGGTAAGGTTGGACCTAGTTGGACTTGCAGCATTTCATTGATTGATTCAGCTGTAATAGTAAACAATACCTTTTGGTCTGGGGACATTACAACTCTTTCACTAGGAATGTAACAAGCATGGCATATATGAACAATTTCAAGAAAGACATGTACCTCTGGAAACTGGTATTTGGGAAAATTTGACTCCCAAAGGCCAATATCATCAGCATGGTTCAGATATCTATCCCTACTCAAGCAATGAATTTCAAGTAGGAGTGTATGGGTAGTTGTATCTTTGATTTGGAAATCCCTATCAGCCAGGGGAAGTTGGTCTAGGTCCAAATGGGGAGTTGTGATAGGTCTGACATCCATGGCGACAGGGGCAGCCATAATTCAGTTCTTGTGGATTTGAATTTGGCAACAATAGGTTTATATCAGAGGTTTTGAAGGCAACTTAGAAATTTTCATAAGGTTTTGGGTATGTGCTTTAAATTTAAAGTAATTTTAATTAATTTTACTTAATTAAAACACTTTAAGACTGAACGTTTTCAAATTTGAAAGGGTGATTGGTAATATGTCTTCAGTACATGGAATTTGGGTGAATTAACTTCAATTTTGGTGTTCTCGGCCACCACAGCAGTTTGAATGGCTCTGGTATGGAATGAGAGGTCGATTGGGGTCTCTGCAACTTCTTCAGGAGTGGAATTTGAGGTCAATTGGCGATTGTAAGGTTTGCAGGAGTGGCAGTGGTTTGTAGATGTTCACAAAGAAAATGAGCGAAAAAGGCGAAAAGGGCTTCTCTGCCTTTTTATTGAGCAATGGTCATTTTTTTGCGGGTAATTTACAAATGAATAGTGGGCGGTTTTTCGGGTTGGGCGGGGAGGTGGTTTCCCAGGCCATCGCACCGCTTTCATGGAGGAGGTGGTTTTTTGGAGGGGTCACCCGATCTATGTTAGCGCGTGACACATAGCACATGGGGGCCGAGGCAAAACCACTTTATCGAGCGGGTAAAGGTTGGGCGTCGGGTGAACCTAATATGGCTGAGGACCGTTGGATGTGAGCGCTGATGATCGGATGGTAGTCGGGTAATAAAGGTGCACAGACAAAATGGTAAAGGTTTTTTTTTTTGGGGGGGGGGGGGGGGGGGGGCAGGGCTTTAATCCTTGGTGGTTTGGGATTATTGAGTGTTAATGATGGGATTAGGACGATCTGATGGGATTAATTTAGCTTTACGGAGAAATGGTAAATTAAGAAGCTTTGTCGGGGGTAAGACTATAGTTTATAATTAAAATAAGGGTCGGGATATTTATATAACGGATCTATTTAATATACGGGGAAAGGTATATCGGGATTTATATAATTTATGTTAAAAATTAATATGGAAAGAAATGAGCGGAATGATCATACCACTAAGCATAAATGTAATACTTGCACATTTTATTCACATATGATTTATACTTAGGATAAAATCTCTTTATGGGTTTTTTTGAACAAAAATGGAATTTACCATGGGGTTTTTTACTTTTCCCTAGGCAAATGAAATTTAACCATAGGAATGAGGGGTTTTATTAGGTAAATGAATTTTATGAAGGAAATTCCAACACTTGATGTCCATAAGTCATTAAGCCAAGGGGGAATAGAACGTAAAAAAATGGAGGCGCGTCGAGGACTTAGGGTTTCAGTGGAAAAACTCTGCGCCGTCGAGGTCCAAAATGGCCTGATCCGCCTTGGATCGGCTAGATGCATGGTCGCGGGAGATCTAAAGTTCGATGCCTCACATGGTTTCTGGTCTGGATCGGCGGATGGAAAGGTTTTTTTCGAATTAAATCTCAGCAAACGGCGTCTGGGGCGATCCTACTCATTTTTGCAGAAGGTTTATCTCACGGCGGCAAGGAAAACCCTCTGCCTAGAGTTTATTATTCCAAATCAAACAGTTCTTATTCTGTTCTGGTTTGATACGCCCGTATTCAAGAACATACAACATAGGTATGGAAACCCTGTTTGGGAATACGGAGAAATGAGGAGCAGGTCAGCTCTCAAGCCTCGTTTTGGTACGCCGGGGCTTCGTTTTGCAGATCTAGGGCGGTTTTTAAAATGTCAAAGCCATAAAACAAGCATGGGGTGGAGTAGGGATTCGTGTTCGCGGGGGAGTAGGGATATGGGCTATGAGGTCCCTCTACCTTCGGCAGCGCAACAAATCTTAACAAGGAACCAGAACAAGGCAGACATAGCAGATATGAAACAAATCTTTGTTAGATCAACAGACGGAAGGCACTTTTGTGTGCAGATCTGGGCATGGATGACTATATTGGATTTAAAAAAAGAGATACAGATCAGACTGGGCATTCCAGCTGCATCACAAAACCTATTATTTTCTGGGTTATGCATGCAGGATCAACACACCCTCCAGCATTACAGGGTTGCAAAAGATTCAACTGTTATTCTCAATCTCCGGCTGCGAGGTGGATCAAAGGGATCTACATCAAAACCTACAGGATCCTACAGAGATGCAGCAAAGGGGACAGGAACTCAAAAGGGGAAAGAACATGCAAATGTAAATACCCCTCCAGGGCAGTATATCGTAGATGAAGCACCAGAGAGCCCCTCCATTCTGTTGGATATCCCAGAGGTAAAGGGCATTTTCACAGATCTACAAAAAAATGCAATCATTTGTAGATTTAACGGCTTCTGGCCTAGATCGGATGCTTTGTACCAATGGATACACATGACATGGACAAAAAACTGCCGGATTCAGCTATGCTCGAAAGGATTCTTCATAGTAGTCTTTCGAGTCGAAGAAGAGAAGGATAAATCTCTCACCGAAGGACCATGGTTCTGGGGCAGTGCGGGATTATTTGTTACCCCCTGGTTCCCGGAGTTTGATCCAAACTCCATGGTGGTATCAAAAATGCTGGTATGGGTAAGGCTACATAATCTTCCGATGCATTTCTGGCATTTTTCTTCTCTAGTATCCATAGGAAATACTCTCGGAAGAATGTTAAAGATAGACACAGAGAGACATCTAAAAGGGATCTTTACTTTCGCTAGAATTTGCGTCGAGGTAGATCTCAGCCAGGGATTACCAGAAAGCATCATCCTGAACTTCAACAATACTCAATGGAAACAATCTTTGGACTATGAGAACACAGCATTCAGATGCAGGGGATGTCAACAAACAGGTCATTTGTTCAATGCATGCAAAAGCCAAAACAAGAACAAGCCACAACAAAGGAAGCACAAAGGATGGCAGAACATAGACAATGTCATAAAGAAGAAAACCGAGGAAAAGAAAGTACCCACAGTATCAGAAGATGCAGAAACAGAAGAAGAGGAGGACGATACAATCATAGAGGAGGTTGATCTAGAGACCCAAAAGGAAAATACAGTAGTCAACAAGGAGCTACAGCCACATTCTTTCCAGGCAGAGACCCAGCAACAGATGACAAGCGTGGATCAAAGCATGGGAGGCAACAAACGACAGCATCATTTAGATACATCAGATTCAGATAAAGAAACTGGACATCAAAATGAAACAACCCAGTTAGTCACTGTCTCGACCGAGCCCACGGTGGGAGAGTGGCGCAAGGTTGAAAAGAAAAAGGGGCGAAAAACCTGAGCCGGAAGCCAGGTTTTTCCCCCTTTTTTTTCGTTTCTTTTTCTCTTCTCCTTCATATTATTTGTGCACGTTAGTTCACTAACGATGCGAGCCCATGTGGCAACATCTCTGTTTCAGGCAGTGTTTCTATCTGCTGGATGTTAACTCATCTATTTGTAGCTCTTTTATTTTTATAATAGAAAAGCTCGGTTTTTTTCCTTGGAAAAAAAAAAAAAAGTCATTAAGCCAAGGGTCCGATCCCACTAAAAGTCAGAGAAATGCTCTGAGCCTTTATGACTTGGAGGATTCTTTAGTACTAGAACATATTTGTAGATGGGGAATTAGTAAGTATACGGATGAAATGAATGAGAGGAAGTTAATTAAATCAACTTGTAAACCATTGTTTTTTATTTCTTTATTGCTCATGCACATTGACAGATATGTTTAAACATGATAGAAGTGCTTTTGTGCAATCAACTTTCTACTTCATCAACCTTTCTTCTACTTACCCATTACTTACCCTAACATTTTTTTTTCATTTATTTGGGTGCATTTAGGCTAGCAAACCCTTATCAATCCTTTTTTCTTTTTAAAAAGTAAACTATCTAATTCTAACCTTATATCATCCTATGGTTCAGATTAAGCTTATGAGCACATTTTATTTCTCTACCTAACTGTTGATTTGCCAAGATTAAACTGTTTGGTCAGATTTTATTCTCTAACTATAAACATAAAATTCAAAGCATGAAATAGTCAAGATTAAACAGTTTGACTACCATGGGTTGTGGCATGTATGACAAGCTGCACACAACCATTATTTAAGACAGTAAAATAGTAAAATAGTAGTGGCATTTAAACTTTCACACTTTCATGATCTGTTTTTGTTTTTGGGGTTCATATAATTTCATTTTTTCATTTTTTCTTGTTGTTTTTGTCCCTCGATATTTATTTTAGGACATATCCTCTTTACATTTTTTAATATGTAAAACATTTGCAGAAAGCAAATGTATGTACAATATTACAAGGCTTAACCTTGGCCAATTCAAAATTATGAATCCTATCACTATAGGACTCTAACAGTGGTTCCACATGGGGATGGCATTTTCTAGTGAAATGTCAAGAACTCTAAAGATCAGTAACCTTTGAATTGTGGCTGAAGTTACCTTGCATAGTGTCCTTCTGTGAATCTGCATTATTGATATTTATGACAGTATATCTTTCAAAGCTTAGGGCCTTCTCTCTGGGCTTAAACTTTAAAGGATCACCATCCAATCAAATCTACATTCTGCAATGTTATATACAATGATGCAAAGTAAAGTGAATTATCGTAAGTCAGTTGAAAAGTAATGCTTCAGTATCCTACCATTAATAGGTCCTCCTGGTAGATCTGATCCATCTATGTTTCTCAATAAAGGCATTGTTGCTTCTATAGCCATAAATGACATAATGCCCCTGCCATAGAAAATCAAACTTTCCATGCTTGCCTTTGTCTTCCCTCCTTGAATCCCACTTAAGGACTTTATCTCCTATGTGAAAATCTTTTGCTTTAGTCTTTTTGTTAAAGACTTTCTTGATTTTTTCCTGTATTATCTGTGATTTTTCATACACTTCTTCTTTGGTCTGTTGTAGGTGGATAGTTTGATTTATTCTTCTCTGAGTATCATTTGGTTCCACCTGTAATTCTTGAAGGATCTTCATGACTTTCACTCCTAAGGATGATGAGAAGACTACATCCATCCCATAAACCAGCTGATAGGGTGATGTTCCAATGGACCACTTAGTAGTCAGTCTATCTGTCCATAAGGCATTGATTAACTTCTTGTTCCATGTCTTTTTATTATCCTCCAGTAACTTTTTGATAATATTGACTAGACTTTTGTTAGATGACTCTGCTAGTCCATTACCTTGAGGATAATAGGTTGTGGAATGACCAAGGGTAATATGGTATTTATTACAGAAATATATCATTTTTTTGGACTTAAAGGCTGTTGCATTATCAACAATAAGCTTCTGTGGACATCCAAATCTCGAAAGGATATTACTCTCTAGGAAGATGATTATGACAATAATGTGGCTTGCCTAGAAGGTATGGCCTCTATCCATTTGGTAAAATAATCTGTGGCTGTCAAGATCCATTTGTGTTGGGCTGAGGAAGCTGGGTGTATTTCTCCAATGAAATCTAAACCCCATTGTTGAAATGGCATCTCAGTGGAAATTGGTTTAAGAGGTAGTGGTAAAAGTTTTCTCTTTCCTTAAAAAATTTGGCATTTATGACAGGAGGTCACATGTTTTTTAACATCTGGAAACAAGGTAGGCCAATAAAAACCAGCCCTCGAAATCTTGTCCGCGTTACTCTTCCAGTACAAGTGTCCTCCACAATCCCCTGCATGAAATTCTTATAAAATCTTGTCAGCTTCATCTTTTAGTAAACATGTTAAAATAATACCACTATTGTCTTTCCAAAACAGTGCATTATTTATTTACAATATCTTAATGAATTCATTTTAAGAATCTAGCTTTAGTTCTTGTCAATCTAGGAGGAGATTGTAAATTTAGTAAAACAAATGTAATATCTGCATACCATGGTGAATCAGTAAAAGGTTCACTGATCTGTGGAGTCGCCATCTCCTCCTGATCATCAAGGGCACTAATGAAGTTGATATCAAGGGCCTGATAGTTCGATTCAGCCATGAGTTTGGCTAAACCTTGGCCTTTGATGAGCTTGGTGGGTTTTATCTCTATGTCATATTCCAATATTGTGGCAATCCATTTGCCTCTTTTTCCTTCAGGCCCATCTTGAGTCAAGATGTCCTTAACTATAGAGTTTGGAACATAACCAATAATGTGAGAGTACATAATGTATACTCTAAAATCTTTGATAGCTTTAACCAAAGCTAAGGCCTGTTTTTCCATGATATTATATTTGAGTGTGGCATCTCTTAAGGATTTACTAAAAAATGCTATTGGTTGTTCATATCCTTGATTGTTCTTTTGCAGCAAGACTGTTGTTATGGTGTGTTCTGAAGCAAAGGAAAAAATGATAAAATCTTTGTTAAAGTCAGGACCGATGAGGACTGGAGTCTTGGTCAATACTTCCTTAATAGCCTCAAAGGATTATTTGGCCTCCAATGTCCATTTTATTGCTGTGTCCTTTCTTAGCATGTTATTTAATTCCCTAATAATTCTGCTATATTTGAGATGAATCTCCTAAGAAAATTAATCTTACATAGAAATGATTGTAGCTCTTTTATGTTTCTGGGATGGGAAATGGTCAAAATGGCTTCTATTATAGCAGGGTCTATCCTAATCCCATATTTGCATATGATGTGTCCTAACAGCGTTCCCTCTTCAAGACCGAAAAGTATCTTTTTAGGATTTAAAGAAATCCCAAATTTCCTGCATTCTAGAAATACTCTTCTGAGGTGGTCTAAGTGTTCATTGTCAGATTTAGAGAAGACTATAATGTCATCCTGGTATACTACCAATAAATCATGGATTTCCTTAGCAAAAGCTATATCCATAGCTCTTTGAAATGTGGCACCTGCATTCATTAATCCAAGGAGCATCTTCAAATACATGAAGGTTCCCCAAGGAGTGGTAAACGCAGTTTTGGCTTGGTCCTCAGGTTCGACTAATATCTAGTTATAGCCAGAGAATCTATTTAACAGTGAAATCCTAGATGAGCCCACTACCCTTTGCAATATATGGTCCATTTTTGGTAAGTGGTAGTTGTCTTTTAAAGAGACCTTGTTTAAGTTTCTAAAATCTACACAAAGTCTAATTTCACCTATCTTTTTCCTAGTTATAACTAAGTTTGAAATCCAGTCTGAGTATCTAATGGGGGCTATTATTTGAGCATCAAACATTCTTTTAACCTCTTTCTCTATGGATGGCATAAGAACTGGGTTTATCCTCCTTAGTTTTTGTTTGATAGGTTTATGATCTTCTTTTAAAGGTATTTTGTGTTGGATTATGCTCGTGTCATAAGATTTTAAGTCTTCATAACTCCATGCAAATACATCCTAGAACTCTTTAAACAGATTTACATATTTAACCTTTTCCTCTGGGGGCAAGGCTTTAGATATCTTAATGAGTTTTGGATTCTCTTCAGTTTCTATATTAACCTCTTCTATGTCAGCTCTCAGAGGTTCCATCTTGGGTTTCCTAGCTACATCATTAGAGTCAAACAAATCCTCTAAAGGTACTAACCCTTTAGGCAAAAAATTATCTTTCAAATTAAGAACATCAGGATCATCATCCATTATTTCATCTATCTGTACATTCTCTAAACTATCTATTTCTACTTTAGTAAATTTAGTTGGCTTATGTTCATCAAAAATATTTACATCTAAATTACTTTCTACATTATTGTCTGTTCAGCCAGTATCTATCTTACAATTCCGAAATTCACCTTCATTGTTCATGAAATCATAGATCTGAGAGTCCTGGGAGAAAATATGCCAATACTTTAGGTTGTCTGGTATAACAAACCTATGTCTAACCTCTGCAGTGTATTGGTGGTTTGGTTGAAATGGCAATTTACAAGTACTAGCAAAGGTAGCCAAACTATGGGCCTGCATGTTTTGTTTTCTGGGAATGGCAGCAAAATTTGATTCCAGGAGGTCCTTGATCGTATCTAAAACAGTATCCCTGTATCTACTAAACCTAGGGTTGTTTATAGAATATTCACCATTGATTTGTTTCATAATTAGCTATTAGTCCCCCATGACAAAAACTCTCTTGGCTCCCAATTTCCTAACCAATTGTAACCCTAGAATCAGGGCTTCATATTCGGCCATGTTATTGGTACATTTAAAATTCAATCTGAAAGCATGTCCCTTAGCATGGTTATTTTCCATATTATGGATCCACACTCCTGCACCAGCCCCTAACCTATTGACAGATCCATCAAAGTCTAAATGCCAAAGTGACTCATGGAATATGTTTTCACTATCAGCTCTTCTGTACTTAAGGTCTTTGGTTGTGATTTCCTTTTTATCAGTTTCTGCATTGTATAAGATGAAGGAATCCATATCTGAATGCATGGAGTATATGGGAAAATTTTGTGGTTTTTCCTCATTATTGACCATGTACTTCATTAATGTCTCCCTGTATAATTTTCTTGGTTGGCCAAAAACAGATATGGTAGCATAAGATGTATCCAACTGCAAGGATCCTTGCAGTTTTTCTCCCCATGAGCAAGATAGTAGCATTCCATATTTCGGTGGGATGTTTGCAACTACAATGTCCATTAGAATGTTCTTTGCAGGGCACTGGACAAGTTACACATAAGTCTTTGATTAAACCAAGACATTTAACCTCGCTGGAGTCAAAAGAAAATAAATCTTTATAAGGTTTGGTAATGTCTAGGTTCAATCTTTCCATTATTGCCTTTGGCATCAGATTGTGGGATGCTCTTGAGTCCAACATAGCATTATGCAAAATTTTATCATGTATATTTAGGCTGATGTAAAAAGGAGGAACTCCCCCTTGCTAATGAATTCCATTGGCCCCAAGGCCAAACAACAATTCAGGTTGGTCATCATTCAAATTAACGGAATCCTCTCCCTCTCCTATGTTCAAAGTCTCAGTTATCTATGACCTATAAGATTCATTCTTTACCAATTCAGTCAAAAGCACTGGTATCTTTAATTTAGCTATTTCATTTTTAATGCTAAAATGGGGCTGAGGTTTGTTTGTTTCACTCAAATCTTCCTTAATGTGTGCAGTTTGAGCGTCTTTATATTTTTTCTCAATGGTAGGCATTTCAGTTTGTGTTTCTACTATTTTGCCTTGATTTGTTTTATTTTGGTTGTTTTCAATGATTGGTTCTATTTGGGTTTTAGTGGAGGTTATATCTACAATCCTAGGGATTGAAATCTTTGGTGTTCCCCTAGGGAGAATCTGCAAGACTTTGTTAACCGAGCTTCCTTTATTATCTTAGTCTGGGTTTGGATGGATCTTTTAATGGGAGTCTCATTATTCTTCTTACTTCTCAAGCTATATTGTTTATGTACCTCATATATTGCTGACTCATATCCCTATTTAAAATGAAAAGACTCACCAGATTCTAATTGTAATTGCTGAAGCATATATAACTCTTGTTCTTCTTGTGTAAGAAAAACAATGTTTTCTTATGTGGTTTCCAGTAAATTAATCTGGGTATCATCCTCTGGTTCTTGGTTTTGTGAATCCTCAACATAGTTTTCTTGGAAGGGGGGCCTAATCTGTTGGTCTATTGTAGCATTTTTTGTAGTATTATGGTTCTTCCTAAAATTTGGGTTTCTTATTTGGTTTTGTTGTTATTGATTTTCCCATTGATTTTTTCTCTCCATGTTATCTAACCTATCCATGATTCTTTCTAAACTTTTAGCTAAAACATCTACTTTTCCATCTGAAGCTGAAGCTTCTTCTTTAAACACAACTTTCTTTTCATTTCTCATTCGTGTTTTCCTAGCTAATAGGTTGGCCTCTACACTGATAGCATTACTCTGCATTTGTTCTAGTGTTTCGGGATTTCTCTCCCTCAGCTGGTATGACATATCAGCATCAAAACCATCAAGGAACTTTATTAATGCTAGGTCAGGTGGAGGCTTAATGTTTGTTGGAATAGCATAATAGATATTATTAAACCTGGTGCAATAGTCCTGAACTAATTCGTTAGGAGCTCTTTTAATATTGTAATATTCAAAGAGTATTTGCAATGGGTTTTTCTTTCTTTCCCATTGATCAATGAACGACCTATGAAAATTTGCTAAGTCTGCAATATGGTTATCAGGAAAGGCTTTGAACCATTTCTTGACATCCCTAGTTAAAGTCTGGGCAAATAGTCTCATTTGGACATCTGCTTCATCTATTTCATGCAATTCAAAAAAAGTCAGACTTCCTGCTTACATGTTGCTGGGCAATGTAATGACCAGTAGCATCAAACAAGAAAATCTTACTCTGATAATCTTCAGGCATGGCATGGAGTTGGATAGGTAAAACAAGGGGAGCATAATTGTTTGCCATTATTGTGATTCTAGCTTGATTTGGGGGTAAAGTTGAGGTGGTCGAAGAAGGGCTTGAAACTGATGGAGGTGAACTAGATGATGATGAAGGTGGTTGATTAATAAATGGTTTAGGTGATTGGATTGTGGTAGATACAATTGATGAAGTTGTGGTAAAGGAAGGTGGATTTACAGGAAGTGAAGTTTGTGCAGAAACTTCAAGGGGAGTAGTAGTAAGGGTAGCAAGTTCAGTAGATTGTTGAATATAAGAATATCCTATATTACTTATCAATGTGGAGGCCCAAGCTTCTAATTTATCAAAAGTCTCAAGTACTAATTTATCCAAATCTATATGAATAACCCTTTTTTATTCAATGAGTCGAAGAAACTCAAGATCTAGGACTATTTGCGTGGATTGAATTCTCAGAGTTACTTCTGAATAATGAGAGGTCAAATGATAAATCGAAAGGGATGTCTTCTAAAGTTGACAACTCCTCAGGGAGTGAATTCGATCTAACTAACCTACTACTACTGGCTTGAGTTTCTATTGTTTTAGATTGTCTTAAAATCCTTTCTGGGTCATCCACTATAATTGCAGGGTTTGGATCTGGGTTTGCCGTAGTGTAGTGAATCTTTTTAGGAGCCAAAATTTTAAGTTTTTTAAACCGTTTTTATGAAATTTTCTGAAAAATACTTCAAGCAATGACCTTAAGGGGCTCAGGATTTAAATTAAGGTTTCCTTAAAGTTTTATGAGACTGAGGATCGAAGTCCCCAGTATGATTGCCAGAAATGTTATCACTCTAGTAATTCCTTTGAAGTAGCAAGAAGGAAAAACCAAAGGTAACCACTATCCACTTTTGGAGATCATGACCTAGCCTTCTTAATGCTCAGAGTGGGCTCTCTCTTTAAGGTTTAACTTTGTTTAGTTAAGATGTTTTTAGGCTAGTAATGACTGTTCAAGGGTTGTTTGATTTTGTTTGAGATTTGGTGGTGGGATCTGCTTAGACAGATGGATAAATTGATGTCTTTTGTACCATTGGGCTATGGAGTCAACTAATGAGGAAAGAAAAACTGGATTAACTCGATAAAGGGGATTTTCCAAGGGCAAGATAGTAGAGTGTATTTCAGATATTTGAGATAGAGGGGTGAAAGGGGTGAAAGGGTTTCACTCAAGGAGAGAGAGCAGTTAAGGGTTCTCAAAATCGGAGAATGAATGAGGAAGGAAGGGGTAATCGAAACCAAAGGGAAATTAAGGATCCTTTAACTTAGATTATTCATGAAATCAATTTAAACCAAAGAGAAATTAAGAATTCTTATATTTAAATATGAGAAGAAAATATTCAAATGCCTAATTGTTAAAGCAAAGTGTGATTAAACAAGTTTTGAATTTTAATTCCAGTTATAGCATTTAGATTGAGAAAAATATTTAAGATTATGAATAACTTTGAGAAAGATGACAATAAAACATGAAAATACTTGTCTGAAATTCGCTCAACACGTGAATCCTTGGAAAAGTTTGATCTTTATTAATCAATCCAGCTTGTTGGCTCATCAATCGTTACAATAACCTTCTGAGTCTTCTTGATAAAAAAGTCTATAGAAATGTCTAATAGAATCCACCCTACATACTTCGAATTGTGAAGTATTTATACAAAAGTTTACTACAAAATATCTCAAACTACTTGAAATTTAATCTAGGAAAGAATAAAATCTTTCTGCAAGAAGATAGAGACAACTATTGAACTGTTTCATGTTGTCCATTTTATTTTTGTACTGTTGGCTTTTATGTTTTGATTTTTAGCCCTTTATGTTGATTTGTTGTTTGATATCTCACGCTAGAAGCTTCATTTACTTTAGGATTTCATCTAATACTCTTTGACTCTAATACACTTTAAACCTGTTGATCTGTCTTCATCCTTTTACCTTGTTGTTTCACTTTTGCTGCATATTAACCTTTTTACTACATTTTACTATAGTAAATCAGTCAATTTCTCCCATGTTTCGGCATCAGGTAATTGGACATTCAACATTCTTCTATATATTTCATCTGCCTCGGTGTATTTGGGAAAAGTAGGTTTATTGATGAACAAGTGTTTTACCTCATGCTAGAGGTAAAACAAGTTTTCAAATGTCTGGTAGAGTACCTTGCCTGTTGGAAATGCCTTTATTGATGATGCACTCACTTGGTCCTTTGCCACCTCTCAGATTTTCTTATTATAATCATCCTGTGTCATGAGTTTTTCATTTATTACTAAGGGACTAGGTAATTCCTTCTCTCTCAAAATTTGGAATTTAGCCATAAATCTGTCTATGGCTACCTGCATGTTTTGACACTTGTCCTCCAAGTTTAACATTAGGTTTCTCTTGGAGAGGACCTTTCTAACCTCTAAAATGGTCTCTGTTCTGTCTTCTATTTCCAATTCCTGAAGTTCATACTTATTCTTGCTATTAAGGAACTGGATGATTCTGGAAGCCTCTTCTAGCATTTCTCGTAATTCTTCCTCCACTTTCTGAATGGCCTCAGTAGCCAGCTTTATCAAATCTATTTGTTCAAAAATTACCTAAATAGATGGCCAAATATCATTGACAGAGTCAATGATATTGGCCCATATCTGTTCCTTATCTTGCCCAAGGGGTTCTTTCAGTGTCAAGTATTTTTCCAGAGCTTTAAGTCTTTCACACATCCTAGTAGCCTTCTGCACTTCTTCTTTGTGCATGATTTTGGCAAGCTTATAATCAGTTTCCAAGCTTTTCACTTTCTCTTTTAACTTATTCATTTATGTGGCTTGTATGGACATCTCTTCCATAGCCCTAACCAATTTTGTTGCTTCATCACCTGATGTACCTGTTGTACGTGTTGTTGATGTCAATGCTGTAGAAACTGGTTGTGCTGTGGTTATTGGATATGTGGGAGCCAATGAGACTGCCAATGTAGAAGGAACAACTGTGGTGATTGTTGGGATAACATTCACTGAGGTTGTGCCAAGATCAGTTTGCTTTGACTGGATAAAGATGTCCAATTACTTTTATGTCTCCCTCAACTGATCATTTAGCTTAAGGACCAAGTCCATCAACTCTTCATGTTTTGTTTGACTTTCCAGAACTTCTTGTGTCTACGGTGCTGTAGTTCAGGTATTTTCAACTGTTTTTTGAGGGCTGCAATGTCCTCATTCTTGTTTTTAATCAGTTGCACAGTAGCCTTGATGTCTTTGGGATCATGTCCCAATTCAATTACTAACTCTTCCAAAGACTTGATTCTAGCTGATATTGGGCATAAATGTTGTTCAATGAATTCTATAATTGATGGGTAGCTATGGATTTTCCTGTAAGGGTGGGGTAAATCATTTCTCCAGCCTGTTTATGAAATTCTATTTGGTCAATGGCATGAATATCCCTTGCCAATACTTCAAAGTCAATCTTCTTAAAATCTCCTGATGTTCTTGGTTGCTATATAGTTGGCTTTATGTAAAACATTTACATCTTTCCTTTCTTGATGTCAAAAGCTGACATCAACCTAGTTTGATTGGTGGGTGTAAGTTTGAGATACTATGCATAAGATTGTGCCTCCAGTTTCTCATTTCTCATTTTGATTTCTTTGAACCTGTCCTTAATATCCCTATCTTTATCAACGGGTTTAGTAAAAGAGGAGACTTCTACACTGAGCTGCCTTTCTAAAATCTGAGTCTGTGATGTGGATGGCTCCTGTGTTTCTCCAGATGGAGTTGTGCCTTTACTTATGTCTAACTCGGTATCATTTATTTCTACTGAGCCTTCTATGTCTCCTTGTTCTGAAAGAGGATTGAGCCTAGGCCTTTTGATCTGAATGGCTTCATATTGTAAATTGGATGTGTCCATTCCTAAATTGGAGGCTTCCTCTCTACCCCTTTTCAGATTATTTTCCTCATTCTAAGGAGTCTGCATAATAGGAGGGGTGCTCATGGTTCCTTCTGGTTCTGGTACCTGCAGAAATGAGTTGTCATCAAGCTATCTCTCTAAATCAACCAAGGTATTCTCAACATCTACCTTTGTATTATCTCTGTCGAAGAGAGTATTTTCCAACCACTCAGATTGGTTAGCATATCTCTCTATTCCTGGTATAGGGTGATGAATATAAGGTCCCAACTTGACCTTCTTTCTCATTTTAGTCATAAACTCCTGAGGGTCATACCTCGGAATGAAACTTTTTTGAAACTTCATTTGTTGTAGAATTTGATCTGCTTCCTCCCCTGCCTCTCTAGAACTGCAAATGAAGGTTGAATTGAGATCTTTACTTGGCTGAGAAAAAATTGATCTTATCAGAGTTCATTATCTGCCTATAGTACTCTAGAGAAAATAACCTCATGGGGAGGTATTTGGGCAGTTTGTATGGGGCAAGCTGGCAACCATATATTCTTATTTCTGTGTGGTTTTGGTAAAGGTACCAATCTCCCACCTTACTTTGTTTAGACAATTGGAGCACCCCTTTGATCTCTTGACTTATTCTGGGTGGAGGGCTTCCTGTCAACATGGTCATGACTGGATGGACAAAAGAGTCAATGAAGTTTGTATAGGTATATGGTGATTGAAACTTGTGGAAAAGTGGGGTCCAAAATATAACAGACCTGGGCTGGCCTTTAGTATCTAGATTCTGGAGAGTGAATGGAAATCTGTCTGGCTGATAGTATAAAAACATGTGGTAGAGAAGAGATGAGTATTTGAATACTCTCTCATTGTGCATTTCGGTGAATTGTTCATGCATCCTTTCGGCTATGAATTGGGCATAATTATACAAAGTAGCAGGAGGTTTATGAGATATTTTTCGGCGTAAATCACATGATATTTCATTTGTTGACGTGTTTCAAACCAACTAGTGTGGTTCATCGTCACGAAAAGTTAAACAAAGTAGCAGGAGGCTGTCATGGGGTGTAAATGGACATGAAGGCCATGATAAGATCATCAATGAATTCATCAGTTGTATAGCCCAGGATACATGATCTCATGGTTAGAATATGCTTTCCCCTATCAGAGAAAATGGCAGAAACATATGGAGGGGGATCTTTATGAATGTGTAGAAATTTTGAATAATATAACACTTATTCACAGAGATTATCCTGATTATACACTATTGCAGAATGCATGCATAATACATAACCTCCTCTACGTTGATCATCAATTTGCATAATCAAAACATTTGCATGTGCACATTGAAACACATCAAAAACACATATCAACACAATATGTAACCGAGGAAAGCATATAGCTGAAAACCCCAACTATTTGTATATTATAATGATAGAGAACATGTAACAATACATAGTACAATACTCCTCACAAGTACTTAGTACTATCTCCACCTGTTACACACAAACTAGCTCAGATTTGAATCAAGTCATAGGTTTAAATCTCCTCCGCTGTCTACCTACATCTACTGCGCAATCCAAAGCAAGAATAGGAATGATCCAAGCTCGTTTTCCTTGGCTTGTACTGCACAATCCTCATTGGCAATCTCAATCACTAATTGTGCAAATCTCATGCACAACTATAGTCAAAACTGATAGTAGTCTCCACCTCTAACACCTGTCTCCACTGAACTGTCCATGCACTAAGTTAACTGATGTATTATTTAAGTTCTTTATGAGTTAATAATTAGTGAATTAATTAATAATTAATTCACATCACTCATCACTAGTGTATTCTGCTGTTAGACTAAATACAACTAGTTCAACCAAGTCAAACTGAACACAACTCCATCAACTCCTCAATCAACTCCACCAAACTCAATCACTTGAGTTCTAACTGAAGTTCATCATGCAGTAGCTCAACTAACCCATAAGAAAAGCGTATTTCCTTCTGACAGTTTCATGTGCCACATCCGTAGCTCGAACTGAAGTGCTCCAAGAGGATAAGATAATGTTTATAGTCCAAATATTATTAAGAGCTAATAATATTCGACTGTTCTATTTTTAGCCTGGCAGTCTAAAAATAGACTCCGCCCATATGTCTAAAAATATAAGTCCATCTATTTTTACCAACATGACCAATCATCCACAAATAGCATCCTGCAACTCATAGACCATGATCCATATGTCTAAAAATAGACATAATCTAAAAATAGACTTTGCGCCAAAAATAGCCTGCGGGCCCACTTAGTGAAGGCGACTCCTTTCCACTAAGCTCCATCATCTTGTTGCATTTTCAACACTCCCTCTCAACAAGATATGGATTCTCTGCAACCCCTATCCTGCCTCGGTGGTATTCGAATTTGCCCCTGGTGAGCGCCTTCGTCAAGATATCAGCATCCTGATCCTCTGTTGGAATGTATGAAAGTAACATGATTCTCCGCTGCACACAATCTTTGATATGATGGTACCTGATGTCGATGTGTTGGGATCTATCATGAAATACTGGATTAGCTGAGAGTTTAATGCAACTCTGGTTATCACAATAAATCATTGTAGGCTCCAAGTGTGACCCAAACAACCCGACCAGGATCTTCCTCATCCATATAGCCTCGCATGCAGCCAAACTCGCTGCCATATACTCGGCCTCTGCTGAACTGAGTGCCACGGATCTCTGCTTCCTGCTGTACCAAGAAACTGCGGTCGACCTGATACTGAAAATCCCTCCAGATGTGCTCTTTTTGTCCGTTGGGCTCCCTGCCCAATCTGCATCCGTGAAGCCACATAGCTTCACCTCATCCTCCTGTCTTTACCACAATCCATATCCCGATGTGCCTCTGAGATAACGCAATACATGCTTGCCTGCCTTCCAGAAGAGCTTGGTTGGCTTAACCATAGCTTGTGAAAGCTAGTTAACAGCATATCATATATCGGGTCATGTATTGACCAGATACATAAGCGACCCCACCAACTGTCGATAAACAGTGGCATCCACTACCTCCGCTGTAGTAGCATCCTCCTTCCTCCAACATCGAGGAAGAGGAGTATCAACAGGCTTGTAGCCATGCATGTTGAACTTCTCCAGTATCTCCCGAGCACACTTACCCTGAGAAACAAATAGTCGGTCACTGCGCTACCAAATTTCCAATCCCAAGAAATAATGAAGAAGGCCCAAGTCCTTCATCTCAAACTCCCTAGCAAGATCCTCCTTGCATGAAAGTATCAACATCTCATCGCCTATCAAAATCAAATCATCTACATAAAGTACAATGATAAGCAACTTACCCTCCACCACAATCTGGTATAGGTTAGGATCCGCCTCACTCTTGGAGAATCCAAGTTCGGTGAAATAACTATCTATCCGTGTGTACCAAGCACGTGGTGCTTGTTTCAACCCATACAACGCTCTCTTGCGCCTGCACACATGCGACTCGCTACTGAAGATCTCGAAACCTTCGGGCTGCTCTATATACACCTCCTCCTCAATGACTCCATTGAGGAACACAATCTTCACATCCATCTGATGAATGTGCCACCCCATCTGCACTGAGAGAGCAAGAATTGTCTGTATGGAAGAATACCTTGCGACAGGTGCAAAGTCTCCTCATAATCGATCCCTTCTATCTATGAAAAGCCTCGGGCAACAAATCTTGCCTTGTACTTCTCCACACTCCCGTCAGCTGCCTGCTTCACTTTTTAGATCCATCTCGAACCCACCATTGATTTCCCTTCTGGTCTTGGGACAATCTCCCATGCATCGTTTCTGACAATTGAATCATACTCTTCCACCATGGCATCTACCCATGCGGGATCCTCCACAGCTTCCTCGAAAGAGGATGGCTCAGTCACAACACATTTGCTCACAAGAGCCATGTATCCAGTGTACCAATCCGATGACTGTCTCTGTCTACGTTGTCCTGTAGGTGGCCCTACAACCTTCTTTGCATCTTGAGCCAGTCGCTCAGCTTCTGTAGTACACTTTCGCCCTCTGATGGTTGGCGCTACATGAGTGGTCTCTTCCACTCCATGAACTTCATCTTGTGGCTGATGCACGTCCTGAAGCTCATCCTTAAGAACTAATAGCTCCTCATCTGCATGCAAGTGTGGCTCCCTCTCAAGCGAACACTTCATGGCTTTCTCCTCCTGAAATTTGATATCCCATCGCACAACAGTCTTGCGACTGTCTGGCAAATACACACGATAGTTGTGGGGCGTATCAGTGTACCCCACAAATATCCCAACCTCTGTGGTTGGCTCCAGCTTCTTCCTGGCATCCTTTGTCACATGCATGTAAACATTAGAACCAAAAATCCTCAAATGAGAAATATCAGGCCTCTTACCAGAATAAGCCTCCTCGGGTGTACTCATGCCAAGTATCCTGTGAGGACAATGGTTCTGCACATATACTGCAGTATTGCATGCCTCCGTCCATAAGTGAAGGGGTAGGCCCTGTTGATCATGCAACATTGCCTGTGCAGCACCCACGATCGTTATGTTCTTCTGCTCAGCAACCCCGTTCTGCTGTGGGTTATGGGGTGCTATGAGCTCTCTTCGAATCCCTTTTGCACTGCAGAAGTCCTTGAACTCGCCTTAGATGAATTCACCACCATTGTCGCTCCTAAGAGCCTTCACCTTCTTCCCTAATTCCTTTTGGACCAGTGCTTTGAACTCACAGAACTTTGAGTATGTCTCGCTCTTCTTCTGCATGAAGATCCAGCACTTTCGAGAGAAATCATCAACAAAGATCACATAGTACCTGTGCTTTGCTGTCGAAGCTACTGAGAAAGGTCCACACACGTCTGTGTGAATTCTCTCAAGGATCGTCGTGGCGCGACTATCCTTCTCGTGAAAGGTGGCTTTCACAAAATTTCCCAAATTACACCCCTTGCACTGATCTGACTGCGCAAGAGTGCCTTTAGGAAGCCCAGTAGTAATCTGCTGCAGTATCTTCAAGGCTCCATGGTGAAGGTGGCCCAATCTCCTGTGCCACAGCTCACCATCATCCCGGCTCACCAATCCTTCTGCCTTGCATGCCATTGCTGCGCAGCCATCTACATGCAACTAATAAAGGTTCCTAACTCAAACCCCTATCTTCCAGGTTTCTCCAGTTGTCTTACTACGCAGGAAAGCCTTTCCCTCGCTGAAAACAACATCATATCCCTTGTCTTCTAACATCGCCACAGAGATAAGATTCTTCTTCAATCCTGGAACATGCATCACTTCCTTCAATACGAAGGGTTTACCAGACTCCCTCTCAAAGGAAATGGTACCGATACCGGTCACACTGTATCTATGTTCATCACCCATCTCGATGTGCACTCCAAGATCTTTCTCCTCTAGATCAGAAAACAAATCTCGATCTCCTGTCATGTGAAAAGACGCACCACTGTCCAAGAACCATACCGATCCCATCACACTTGATACCAAGCATGCGATCAATGAAAAATCCAGCTCAAACTGCGAGGCTAAGGCCTCTCCCACTGCAGATCCAGTAGCTTGCTTATTTTTCTTCTTTTGCGGACAATTTGTGGCATAATTTCCGTGCTGGTGACAGTGAAAGCACTTCACCTTAGACATGTCTTGCTTCTTGCCTTTCGCACCAGAATGAGAAGCTTTCTTGTTCTTACCCTTCTTTTCTTTGGCAGCCAAAGCGCAAGAAGCAAGACATGTCTAAGGTGCCTTTGATGAAGATCCGTCCCTGGTATTCCATCTGATCTCCTCTTGCACAAGATCTGACCAAAGTCTCTCCCATCCTGGAAATTTCTCCTGACCATTGATAGAGTCCTGATAGGAATGCCAACTCTTCGGAAGACTAAGTAGAGCCAAGCTCACCAAGTCCTCATCATCGACAGTCACCCCCACACTTCCCAGCTCATCCCTGCACTGGGGGAACTTCGTGAGATACTTGGGCATACTGTCTCCTTTCTCACACTTAATGTTTCTGAGTTTATCCTTGAGCGCCAACTTCCTCTGGTCGCTCTTGCTTTGGAATAAATCTGTCAACGCTTTCCACATCAAGTATGGAGAAGCCTTTCCATGCAGGCTGGATACAATGTGATCCTTCATGCCCTCCAACAGAATCCTTCGACACTTTGTTGTCTTCTTTTTCCAAACCTTAATGTGAGCAGCATCAGTAGGCTTTGGGACCTCAGCCTCTATGAACTCCTTCAGCCCATTGTCATCTAACACCGCCTCCATCCTGTCTTTCCATGCAATATAATTCAAGTTGCCTTCAAGAGCATACTCCAATCGCAATCCGTTGAAAGACATTTCAACTTTGACACCAAGAAAACACTGCTGCAAATTCGAATTCCACCAGCTCACAACTCAACTGCTTCTGATCTAAAATTTGTGAGAGCAAAGTATTTCTCGTACAGAGATTGACTGTATGGGCTTTTACCAGATATCTCACCTTCCAAAGGAAGGATGAATCCAGAGGCTACCTGGCCCGATTACAGACTCTGCCTGAAGAAATAAAATGTAACCACTTTCTGAATAATAGATCTGATGATCAACTCTGCTCCGATACCATGTAGAAATTTTGAATAATATAACACTTATTCATAGAGATTATCCTGATTATACACTATTGCAGAATGCATGCATAATACATAACCTCTTCTATGTTGATCATCAATTTGCAGAATCAAAACATTTGCATGCGCACATTAAACACATCAATAACACATATCAACACAGTATGTAACCGGGGAAAGCATATCGCTGAAAACCCCCAACTATCTGTATATTATAATGATAGAGAACATGTAACAATACATAGTACAATACTCCTCACAAGTACTCAGTACTATCTCCACCTGTTACACACAAACTAGCTCAGATCTGAATCAAGTCACAGGTTCAAATCTCCTCCACTGTCTGCCTGCCTCTACTGCGCAATCCAAAGCAAGAATAGGAATGATCCAAGCTTGTTTTCCTTGGCTTGTACTGCGCAATCCTCATTGGCAATCTCAACCACTGATTGTGCAAATCTCATGCACAGCTATAGTCACACTGATAGTAGTCTCCACCTCTAACACCTGTCTCCACTGAACTGTCCATGCACTGAGTTAACTGATGTATTATTTAGTTGCTTTATGAGTTAATAATTAGTGAATTAATTAATAATTAATTCACATCACTCATCACTAGTGTATTCTGCAGTTAGACTAAATACAACTAGTTCAACCAAGTCAAATTGAACACAACTCCATCAACTCCTCAATCAACTCCACCAAACTCAATCACTTGAGTTCTAACTGAAGTCCATCATGCAGTAGCTCAACTGACCCATAAGAAAAGCGTATTTCCTTCTCACAGTTGCATGTGCCACATCCGTAGCTCGAACTGAAGTGCTCCAAGAGGATAAGATCATGTTTATAGTCCAAATATTATTAAGAGCTAATAATATTCGACTGTTCTATTTTTAGCTTGGCAGTCTAAAAATAGACTCTGCCATATGTCTAAAAATAGAAGTCCATCTATTTTTACCAACATGACCAATCATCCACAAATAGCATCCTGCAACTCATAGACCATGATCCATATGTCTAAAAATAGACATAGTCTAAAAATAGACTTTGCGCCAAAAATAGCCTACGGGCCCACTTAGTGAAGGCGACTCCCTTCCACTAAGCTCCATCATCTTGTTGCATTTTCAACAGAATGTGATACTCTTTGACAATGAAAGTTTGGATTATTTGGGCCAGTCTTGATGGACTCAATTTGGTGTACTAGTCTAACAAATCCCTAATGGAGAGTGGGGTTAGGTTTGGACCTGGTCGGACTTGCAACATTTCATTGATTGATTCAGCTGTAATAGTAAACAATACCTTTTGGTCTAGGGACATGGCAAATCTTTCACTTGGAATGTAATAGGCATGGCACATATGAACAATTTTAGGAAAGACATGTACCTCTGGAAACTGGTATTTGGGAAAATTTGACTCCCAAAGGCCAATATCATTAGCATGGTTCAGATATCTGTCCCTACTCAAGCAATGGATTTTAAGTAAGAGTGTATGGGTAGTTGTATCTTTGATTTGGAAATCTTTGTCAGCCAGGGGAAGGTGGTCTAGGTCCAAATGGGAAGTTGTGACAGGTCTGACATCCATGGTGACAGGGGCAGCCATAATTCAGTTCTCGTGGATTTGAATTTGGCAATAATAGGTTTATATCAGAGGTTTTGAAGGAAACTTGGAAATTTTCAGAAGGGTTTGGGTATGTGCTTTAAATTTAAAGTAATTTCAATTAATTTTACTTAATTAAAACACTTTAAGACTGAACATTTTCAAATTTGAAAGGGTGACTAGTAATATGTCTTCAAATACCTGGAATTTGGGTGAATTGACTTCAATTTTGGTGTTCTCGGCCACTACAGTAGTTCGAATGGCTCTGGTACGGACTGAAAGGTCAATTGGGGTCTCTGCAACTTCTTCAGGAGTGGAATTTGAGGTCAATTGGCGATTGCAAGGTTTGCAGGTGTCGCAATGGTTTGCAGAGTGGTGGGCCCCAGTATTGTAGCAATAATGCTACAACTCCTAGAACTCCCTTCTTTAATTTTATCAACCCGGTAGTTCGTAACAAACTTGGAAGCGACGGTGCTGTATGCACAAGTACTAGCTCTTGCCGCAGCTGTCACTTGGTCAGCTGGCACAAGTCCGCTAGGAGCTTAAGCCAACTTCTATGAGCTCTTAGAAGAAGCTTTTTAATTGATGGATGAAAGCTAACTCGAAAGAAGCTAATCTAATTGCGAAAAGAAACTGAAAGCCAAAAAGAAACGCAAACCCTAGCAAACCCTAATTCTACCAGCTAGTCCTACTGATGCAAAGGAGAGAATGCAAACTACGAAAAGAGATGCCATTAATTCTAGGAAGGTAAAATGCATGTGTCTAAGTTATCACTATCTGAAGAAAACATCTTTTTGTATTTTTGACTAAGTTATTAGAATGATCATGCATGTGCTTCTAACTATTTTTGACTGTGCAGAGGTGGATCAAGGAGGAGAAATGCTTGGGAAAGGTTGGGAAGGTTCAGAGAGGGTCTAAGGGGTCCCTAACACCCTTCCAGAGAGTCTCACAAAGTTTGGCTGCCACGAAACCGTGTTTATGAGCTTCTACAGGAAGTCTGCAGGGGTTCTACAGGATGTTCAGAGATTTCTACAGGATGTTCTGAAATGGGATTTTGGAGCATGGGTGAGTGAGGGAAGATGCATGAGTGGATATGGAGGTAGGATAGGGGTCTGAAGTGGCCTAGGAACTGATGGATGGAGCTAAGGAATGGCGAGGATGGTTCAATTTGTTCAAGGGAGAGTGAAACAAATTAGGGTTTTGGGAGCGAATGGCAAACGTGAAGCAAGGGTTCTAAGTAGAGGGTGGAGTGGATGGTGCTGATGGAGAATAAGCAGATGAAGGAGTGGTACAGGTGCTCTGCAAGTCGTTTTTCCAATCTGAACCAACAAAACTTATAAATTCAAAGACCTAGTTACGTTGACCTAATTTGCTAGCTGTTAGTAAAGAGAATGAACAGAAGTGTGACCTGCAATGAAACCATGTATTTTAACTCATGCAAATAAGCAAATGAAAGTTTGAACTTGTAACCAACTTCTACACATGAAAGTCAAACACTAGTGATTGCATGGCAAAGCAAAATCAGTGTTTTTGTGGGCAGCAAAGTCATCCTAGTCACAGCTCCTGATCCCACTAAGGGAGAGGTGAAACCACAGATGTTTGATGGCCCTTTTCTTGAAGCTTTTTCTGTTAACAACCTGTCAACTAAATCTGAGCATGAAAAGCTATTTTACACATAAAAAAACAAACTAAATAACACAACAAGAGTTAGATCCAAATAGCAGATTTTATTCTAAGAATGCAGCAAAAACACATAAAGATAATCAAAGGAGGTATTGGGCGCTTGAGATGGGCCCAACCCCAAGAGCTACAGCCTCCTAAGAGAGATTTAGAGCTGGTGCAAAGCTGGATTCATCTTTATTAATCAAGAAATGAAGAGTTACATCAAAACTGTCCACAAGAAGAACTTGAACATGAGCTGAAAGCAAAGCTAATCTATTGCATAAAAATCGAACTACAAACTAGCTAACTAATGGCTAAAACAAAATGACTAACTGGCTAACCAAAATGAGGCCCTAAGCCTTCTTATTTATACAATTTGAGGACCCAACAGTCCTCCTAAAATTTAGGGACTTGGCTGCCCAAGACTTGTAGTTAACAGCAGTCCTACTTGACTTGCTTGGCTGCCCTTGTGCTCATTGATTTGGTGGCCTTTGAACTCCGAGCTGATGGTGGAGAATTCGAGGTAAGGGCCCATAAATGAGGGGGACACCTTCCTACAAATCCTCTAGCTTGTTCTCCCACGAATTTGGCTGCCAAGTGCTCATTAAGACCTTCAATTTTGTCTCCAAGTGGACCAAAAAGGCTACACAAAGCACCCATTAGACTTGTTGGCATAATGACTAACCAAATTCACTCTATTAACATAAAAATAATCAAAAACATGCAATAAACCAATGAGAATGGTGGATTAAGTCAACTTAGGAGGTTGAATGAGCCCAAATAATTGTCCATTTTTGGGGCTCATCACAGAGGTTCACAAAGAAAATGAGCGAAAAAAGTGAAAAAGGGCTTCTTTGCCTTTTTATTGAACAACGGTCATTTTTTGGCGGGTAATTTACAAATGAATAGTGGGCGGTTTTTCGGGTTGGGTGGGGAGGTGGTTTCCCAGGCCATCACACCGCTTTCATGGAGGAGGTGGTTTTTTGGAGGGGTCACCTGATCTATGTTAGCGTATGACACATAGCACATGGGGGCCGAGGCAAAACCACTTTATTGGGTGGGTAAAGGTCGGGCGTCGGGTGAACCCGATATGGCTGAGGACTGCTGGATGTGAGCATTGATGATCGGACGGTAGTCGGGTCATAAAGGTGCACGGACGAAATGGTAAAGGTTTTGGTGGGGGGGGGGGGCGGGGGTGCAGGGCTTTAATCCTTGGTGGTTTGGGATTATTTAGCGTTAATGATGGGATTAGGACGATCGGACAAGATTTAATGACGAGATTAATTTAGCTTTACCGAGAATTGGTAAATTAAGAAGCTTTGTCGGGGGTAAGAAATAAGGGGTAAGACTATACTTTATAATTAAACTAAGGGTCAGGATATTTATATAAGGGATCTATTTAATATACAGGAAAAGGTATATCAGGATTTATATAATTTATGTTAAAAATTAATATGGAATAAAATGAGAAGAATGATCATACCACTAAGCATAAATGTAAAACTTGTGCATTTTATTCACATATGCTTTATACTTAGGATAAAATCTCTTTATGGGTTTTTTTGAACAAAAATGGAACTTACTATGGGGGTTTTTACTTTTACCTAGGCAACTGAAATTTAACCTTAGGAAAAAGGGGTTTTATTAGGTAAATGAAGGGAATTCCAACACTTGATGTCCATAAGTCATTAAGCCGAGGGTTCGGTCCCACCAAATGTCAGAGAAATGCTTTGAGCCTTTATGACTCGGAGGATTCTTTAGTACTAGAACATATTTGTAGATGGGGAATTTGTAAGTATAGGGATGAAATGAATGAGAGGAAGTTAATTAAATCAACTTGTAAACCATTGTTTTTGCTTTCTTTACTGCTCATGCACATTGAAAGATATGTTTAAACATGATAGAAGTGCTTTTGTGCAATCAACTTTCTACTTCAGCAACCTTTCTTCTACTTACCCATTACTTACCCTAACATTTTTTCTTCATTTATTTGGGTGCATTTAGGCTAGCAAACCCTTATCAATCCTTTTTTCTTTTTAAAAAGTAAACTATATAATTCTAACCTTATATCATCCTATGGCTCAGATTAAGCTTATGAGCACATTTTATTTCTCTACCTAACTATTGATCTGCCAAGATTAAACTGTTTGGTCAGATTTTATTCTCTAACTATAAACATAAAATTCAAAGCATGAAATAGTCAAGATTAAACAGTTTGACTACCATGGGTTGTGGCATGTATGCCAAGCTGCACACAACCATTATTTAAGACAGTAAAACAGTAAAATAGTAACGGCATTTAGACTTGCACACTTTCATGATCTGTTTTTGTTTTTGGGGTTCATATATTTTCATTTTTTGATTTTTTCTTATTCTTTTTGTCCCTTGATATTTCTTTTAGGACATACCCTGTTTACATTTTTTTAATTTTTTTTAAATGGAAAACATTTGCAGAAAGCAAAGGTATGTACAATATTACAAGGCTTAACCTTAGCCAATTCAAAATTATGAATCCTATCACTATAGGACTCTAACACAGTCGTCAAAAAAAGAAGCATAAGTGTAAGGGTTTATAATTCGTTTTGCAAGATGCAAAATTCTCAGCGCCTCTTTCAGTCGACCATGCTTACAGAGACTAATGACATTGAAAGGTGACAATATATCGACATTCCCATTGGCCTTGGCTTGTGTAATTTTAAGAGAATGAGCCATGAGATTTTGGGCCAAGTCTGAACTATTAACCTAGAAGCCAAACCTATATTTTATATTTAATCCCTGAGGATTGTGCCATAGCGAATCTGCTCGAAATATTAGCCTGGTTGATACATGTTTTTCAATTTTCAGCACAAGGTAATAGCCAATGCAATCATCTGGATGGAGACAGTATCTATCCAAAATAATATTGGATGTTTGCAAAGGCTTACAATGAGGCAAAATTTGTACTTACTGATGATGCAAAATATATTCATACCTATGAATACATTTACAAAGAATTATGATTCTTGGGGACCAAATATTTGTAAATTTTGTCAAAACAAACAAATCATGCCAGCCTGCATACAATCATATAAAAGAACAAATTCATTGCATAATGCGATATAATCACAAGGCAACAACAAAAATCTTAAAGAGGTCAAACAATTAATGATTTATGCAATAGATTGCCTTGTAACTTCTAGTAAATGAAAATAGAAAGTGCATTCAAATGCAAAGCTTTTACTTAGGATATAGTCATTTTCGAACCAAGACAACTTTTGTTGTCTTATCTAGATGATCATTTCTAAGGAACTAACATTCACAACTCTGGTAAGACAGGTGGACATTCTTCTTGTTGATGTCTTCTCCAACACGTGTGACAGGCCCACATTGTTGCATGAACCAACATCCACAGTCGTGAAGTAGCCATTATACAAAAAGCATGACATTTATTAAAAGTAAAACAAAACAAAACTACAATCTCTAAAACAAGAATTACCATGTGAACCTAAAAAGGTTGAAGGTTCAAATAAATACATGTTCGTGCATAATACTTTTGAAATGTTGAATGATAGAATTCCCCGTAATTCCAGATAAAACAAATTGTTAATTTTTTGAAAGAAATAAATTGAGGTCCACCTTTACTCCAAGCAACATGGCACAAGATAAGTTCCAAGACCACAAAATTAGATCCCTTCCTAGAGAGAAATCATTATGGAACTGCTTTAAAACGTGGAAGATAAAGAAATGAAAAGTTCAAGTGCCCCAAAGAAGCGTGTCCTACAATATATATCAATCAATTGGGAAAAAACAGAAACTTATGAACATATTCAAGAAGGAAAATATCAAAAGTTTGCCTCTTGTCTATGGATAAGAAACTTAAACAAAGATAAACGTATGATATAAATAAAATGAATAATAGGGTTTGTTTATGATGATTGACATGACGAAGTGCAACCCATTGTGCCTAAATGTTAGGTCCCTATACTACTAGTGTAACCCTTATTGTTATTAGTACAACTGCCTTATTATATTGTTGTGCCCATGTAGTCCCCATATTGTTATTATTGTGCCCCATAGAAGCCCACTATTATTATTATTATTCTCTTACATTATTATTGTTATGTCGGGTCTAATTATATTATGACCCCTAAGACTCCAATATATAGAAAGAAGGCCTTGTCATTTGTATCATCCAAGAATTGTTCATTTGTGTAATGTAAAGGAGGTTGCCCCCTCGAAGAGACTGACTTCTAAGGCATTTATCTCTCTTTTCTATCTTTTTGTGAGTTGGCTTCATAACATTTGGTATCGAAGCTTTGGATTCTAGGGTTTCGCTGCTCCAAATAGGTCATCGTGGAATTTTCGCTATAACTTTTTTTCTGCGATGTGTTAGAAGCGAAAAAAAAAACCCATTTGAGATGAAATCGTGCTAAACCTCGGTTCCAAATTTCAGAGCTTGTCTCGTTATATTTTCGGAGATATGATCTGAGGAAGTTAGGGTTTTTGCAAGCTCCATAATTTAAGCTAAAACACGTCATCGTGGGATTTTCGTTATAACTCTTTCCCTACAAAGTTTTAGAAGCTAAAACAAGAACCCATTTGAGAAGAAATCGGTCTGAACCTCGGCTCCGAATTTCAGATCCCGTCTCGCTATATTTTCATAGATATAGTTTGAGGAAGTTAGGGTTTTTTGCAGACCCCCGAATTACATTCCAAACAGGTCACTGTGGAAAAATCATCATAACTATCTCTCGGAGCATCAGATTGAAATTTCGTAAGAAGTTACAAAAAGAGGATAGAATGCAGTTTCTTGTATATATTTTTCAGATCCAAAGGTTGAAACAATGACACGTGGAACTTCATACAAGTTCACTCTACTGAACTAGTCTATAATCAGGTCATTGTGGTAGATTTGACATAACACTTCCTTGCAAAATCCAATCTTTATCAAACTTGCGGCGTTAGAAAGCGAACGCAGAGTGCTACTGCAGGAAGAAATTTTAGAACTTGGAGATATGAAATTACAGAGTTACAGTCGTTTCAATATCGAGCTTCTAAAATCAAGAAAATGCGATATAAGAAGTTTGATGGCAAGGATTTGGTAAAGTGGATACTACACATGGAGCAATATTTTGATCTACATGGTGTACCACTATTACAAAAGGTATGTATTGCATCTTCATATTTAGAACCAAATCAATTTTTATGGTATAAAGGGCTTTGTTCTCATAAACAACTTGTTACGTGGTCAATTTTCATGGAGGAAATGATAGCACATTATGAGGATACAAAGAGAAACACCTTCTTTAGAGCAACACCACAACAATTGGAAGAAGAAAGAGCAAAATGGCTCTATTACAAAGTGGAAAGAAAAATTATGGCAACAAGGAAGTCTACCCCTCACAACTATAAATATGGAAGTGTTGTTTCTCCTAGCCTTCCACAAGCTACAAGGGTTACACCACAACAATTGGAAGAAAAAAGAGAAAAGTGGTTTTGTTACAATTGTGATAACCAATACATTAAAGGTCATAAGTGTGCTGAGAAGAAATTATTTTACATTGATTGCGGAGAGGAGGAATAAAAGGATAAGAAACGTCAAAAGAAGAGTATATACACTAGGAACCAACCCCAGAGAAAGAAGAAATGAATTCAACCATATCTTGTAATGCAATGGCCATAATTACCACTCCTCAAACTATCAAGATAGAAGGACATATCGAGAAGAAAAATGTTCAAAAAGTGAAAGATCACATAGAGCATCAAGAAATGAATCCGACCATATCTTGTAATGCAAAGGAAAAAATTACCACTCCTCAAACTCTCAAGATAGAAGGACATATCAAGAAGAAAAAGATTCAAGCAGTGAAAGATCACATCAAGCATCAACAACAAGTTCTCCAACTTCTAAAGGATAAGGCCACTTGGGTGTAGAATCGAATGAAACAACTCGTTGATCAACATCGCAATGAAAGAAGTTTTGATATAGGCGATTGAGTATTTTTATGTTTACATACACACAAACAAATGTCCCCCAAGAAAGCTATTTATGAGAAGGAAATGTTGGCAATACTACACGCACTTAAGAAATGACGACCTTACCTAATGGGAAGACACTTCAAGGTAAAATTGAATCATGATAGTATTAAATACTTTTTAGAACAAAGATTATCCTCTAAAGAGCAACAAAAATGGGTCACAAAGATGTTGGGTTATGACTTTGAAATCATCTACAAAAAAGGGAAGCAAAATGTTGTGGCAGATGCACTCTCAAGAAAGGATGAGGATGTGGAAGCATTGTTATGTGCCATTTCTATTATCCAACCAGATTGGATAAACGAAGCAAGGTATGAATGGAAGAAGGATGAAGAAGTGTGGCAGCTCATTCAAAAGTTGCAGAAGATCCTAGTTCAAACAATATTGCCAGAACTTGACGAGGAAGGAAAAATCATATTGGAGCCTAGAGCAGTCACAGAAACAAGAACCCGACAGCTACAAAATCGACCAATTTCAGAGTATCTCATCAAGTGGAAGAACTTACCCACTGGAAATTCTAGATGGGAGGACAAGAATTTTATACAGAAGCATCAAGAACTACTCAAACGTTGAGGACAACACTTTTTGAAGGAGAGAGGCATGTTAGGTCCTTATACTACTAGTCTAACCCCTTATTTTTTTTTTCTCTGTAAAAACTAATTCTATTAAGAGGACGTATGGTACAATATGAAGTTACAACCAAGAGAAGCAAGAAAACGGGCAGCCGGAAAGGATAGACTATCCACCTCGGCCCCTAAGAGAAAACAAGAAGAGAGCAGTGCTAAGCAAGAAGTAACAAGAAGAACAGAGTAACAAGAGCAGAACAAAGGATTCTACCCAACGTGGGTAGGATCAATTATTCGGCATTTTTTTCCCTTCTTTTTACCAACTTTGACCCAATCAAGATGACTCTGCTGAGCTGGCATGATTTGCAAACTGAGCTGGGCTGACAGAGAGGTCTCCTTGTCTGAATCCGAGGGAGAGGACTCATGAGTTCTTTTCTGTGAGTTTGGTGGGACAGAAGATTCCTTAGGACCAGTCGAGGGCGGATCCTATGCCAGCTTTGCGTCCATTCCTTCCGCATCCCCTTCCTCTTCATCTGAGTTGGAATCAAAATCATCCATGGGGGGAGGATCATGAGGTTTCCAGCTTTTGGATTTCGGCTTAGGATTGGATTTCTTCTTTTGGGCAGGCATCGAGGGACAAGAGCTCTGAAGGTGCCCTGTGTGATGGCAATTTCGGCAGCGAAAGGCTGTGTTCTCGTAATCCAGGGTCTGAGTCCAATGGAAGTCTCCAATTTTGAGAGTAATCTGATCAGGTAGACCTTTGCTCATGTCTATTTCTACACAGATTCTAGCAAAGGTGTATATGCCCTTTTCCCCTCTAGAGGTGTCTGTGGCTAGAAAGCGGCCTAGAGTATTGCCGATCCCTTGGAATACAACAAAGTGCCATAGATGCACCAGGAGATTAGGAAGTCTGACCCAGATGGGGAGCTTGGTGATGATTGTTGTAGAGGGATCGAAATCTGGGAACCAAGGGGTGAGGAATAAACCTGCTGAGCCCCAAAACCATGGGCCTTCAGTTAATGCTTTTTGGTAGTCCTCACTGAGAGCAAACACTACAATGAAGAAACCCTTTGAGTAGAGAAGAACCTTGCAATTGTTGGTCCAGTTAGAGTGAATCCATTGGTAGAGATCTGCTGTGTGTGGCCATAGCCCATTGAACTTGCAAATAATGGCATGCTCTGCATACTTTTGGATTTGCTCATCCAGCGTTGGATGCATTATTTCAATGGAGGGGGTTTCCTCCAGTTTGTCCACCAAAAAAGGTTTTGGAGCCTGAGCTGGTGGAGCTATTTTCTTGGGCATCTGAGCATGGACAACATCTTTGTATGAAAAAGCCGCAGATGAAGATGACTGTCCAACAACTCCCCCTCTCAAACGAAGGGCAAAATGATGGAGGCATTTCTTTTAATGCTGTAAAAAGAAAGGAGATAAAGATCCTCAAGTTGTTTACCTTCGTGGAGGAGTCGTTGAGATGCAGAGGGAATCCCCAGTCTAAATTCCAGGATTTGCTTGAGGTCCTGCACTAGATACGAAGAGCTCACCCATTGTAGCAGAGTTTTGCCAGAAAGGAGCACGATCTGGATCTGGAACGAGGCAGAGTGATCAGACTTCTGCTTTCCTCTGGAGCTAGGGCTTTGCTGACTAGTGAACTTTGTGGTAGCCCTCTGAAACAATGGACTGTTGGGGAGCAGGGGCTGGCTAGAAAAATCGCAGCCTTGCTCCATGACAGATATTGCGTGTGGGTTCCTGGCGATGTCGTGCTGGATCCATAAGCTATTGGGATGCAGGGTTAATCTGGAACCCTCGAAGTTTGATTTGTTGCCTGTCAAAGCGTCCAAAATCTTGGCGGCCTGCAGAAGTCCCTCGAGGCCAGGTGCCATCCTCATCCTCACTGCAAAGCTGCCAACGACCTGCAGATGAAGAGTGTTCACCGCCATATCTGCTGCAGTGCATGCGCAGCTTGCTGAGAGCCCAACCCGTGCATGTTTCTCTTTTTTCTTCGCAGGGCTGCACGCGATCTTATTCGCTGGGTTTGGCTTGAATGGAGTCAGGGCCTCTCTGAAGCTTGCATTGCCATCTTCTACAGGGCTGAGCAAAGGCCAGACTGCGGCTGAAGGAAGGGAGCCGACGGCAAAGAGATTAGGGTTCATCATTCTCTGCTCCCAGAAGTTCAGGCGTTTCTATATCTCGTGTATCCTCAGTGTAACCCCTTATTGTTATTAGTACAACCGCCTTATTATATTGTTGTGTCCATGTAATCCCCATATTGTTATTATTGTGCCCCATAGAAGCCCACTATTGTTATTATTATGCCCTTACATTATTATTGTTATGTCGGCTCTGATTATATTATGACCCCTAAGACTCCTATATGTAGAAAGGAGGTCTTGTCATTTGTATCATCCAAGAATTGTTCATTTGTGTAATGTAAAGGAGGTTGCCCCCTCGAAGAGGCTGAATTCTAAGGCTTTTATATCTCTTTTCTATCTTTTTGTGAGGTGGTTTCATAACACTAAAACTTCTATCTAACAGTTAGACATCAATCCAGATTCTTTAGCATATATGTTAGCATGCAAGTATTTTGCAACTATTAACTCACCAAAAGAAGTTGATCAAGTGGAAAACAATATGCATAAACTGTTTTATATAACTGTTAGATACTAGTCCATATTCTTTGGCATATTTGTTAGTGTGGAAGTGTTCTACAACTATGGATTGACCAAAGAAAGTGTGCATAAAAGGAGGTTGATTTCAATGTCTTTAACAATTAGAACCCTATTACCATATGCTATGAATCCTATGATAGGTCTAAATTGGGTTCTAATTTTGCAAATTGGCAAGGGGTTGTATGAGGACCTTCCAATATCATATTGATTCCTACCAAGGATAAACTTCCTAAAGATGGAGTCTACTTTTTTTCCTAATTACAAAACCCTAGATCTTTCATGAAATTGGCTAGTCTTCCAAGAAAATTGGCAAGCCTATTTCTGGAAATCAAAATCATTCAAAAAGGTTTGAGAGAAACAAGAGTTTTGAATCTTTAATAAGGTTCATATATAATCTGACATGACCCTGCACTTCTCTAACCGTTGAATTGAATCCAATGATTATAACCATGTCCACAACACCCACAAATGTGTATATGAAGTTTACAGGTTTGTATGTTCTCTTCCAAAGGAAGCTAGGCACAGTAGTTACTGAGGCAATATGTTACAATAGTTTCAAAAATGCATGACACATTTCTAGCGGACGAATGGTAAGAAGCCCCAACATATTCCACTGATTTTAGAATTCTAAACATGCCTTTTATTTTTAAGAAGGGAACATATGGCGTAATTTTCCTAGAGATTGTGAAGGTATTACATTTTAGCGGTAATATAATTTCTGCATTAAATCAAGGAAGCAACTCAAATCTTGTTGTTTGATCATATCATTGTTGTTGCCTTGCCATTCCATCTTCCAAATTCATATTAATGATGATACTATGTTAAATGATTATTTGTATTCATTAATGAACCTTTTTTTTGGGTACAATATATACAGAAATAAAGACAATGGATATAAAATATATTGTGATTAACATAAGCATGTGATCAGTACCATATTTGTTCAAAATTATTTGATTAAGAAATGTACAACACTGAAAGAAAGGGAGGAGGGAAATATTACATTACAAGGTTGAGAGAAAATTTTATATTAAAAAATGAATGTTGCTTTATAGCACGAGTATGTTCATGTCCATGAGCATTATGAGAGATACACTGGTGCTCATTTTCAAGGACTTTAGCTGTCACAGGAAAGATTGAGCCTTTTTAATTGCTGAGGAATGAGTTTGATACTTTTTTTGTACAAGGATGTTCATGTCCATTGCATTATGAGAGATACGTCTGTGCTCATTTTCGAGGACTTTGGTGGCCAAAGAAATCATTGATGTGCTATCACACTATTGAATGGTTCTCGAGACATGAGCTTGTTACATCTGGTGCTCCAAGGTGTTCATGACCATTGGAATTATGAGAGAATTTTTGTTGATTGATGTTGATACACATAAGAACAATGTTGCAAGATCCAACCTAGTCTACAATAGTCTACTAGATAGGCTCTACCACCAGTAGATGGACCAAGAGCAATAGATCTAGAAATATAGGAGGTAAAAATACAACTTCCAAAACAACTAAAACCACCAACCCAAATCTACAAACAACATAATAACTGAAACCACTCGCCACCATGAGAATGGGCAGAACATAAAACACCAATAACTCAAACTACCAGAAGCCAGAGTTGCAAGACAACAAACACTTCGAAGAAACCGAAGTTCCAAAAACACAAAGGCATCAGACACGATATGCACTTCAAATTTCCAGAATGTAAGAGTAAAAGAGCACCAAATGCAAGTTTAAATACACAAACCACACACAAAGAGATGACCTTACCACGAAGAAATTGTCGTAGAGTAGTCCACCACCATTGACTAAACAGTCACTCAAAACACACACAATCTGCCATTATCTCCCCTGAGGGCAGGCAAGTGGCAAGACACACATCTTGTCGATTGTATTCTCTTAGAAGATGGGAGATCTGAAATGTGCAAAATTTCCTTTTGAATCTAAGTGATTAGGGAAAGTTTTGACAAAAAATTCATTTTGCCTTTCCAAATGCCTCACCAAGTATGTACCATAATCGATGTGTCAAGTTACAGAGGATTTTCCAATGGAAATATCTTACCCATATTCTGAAGATGTTGAAACCAAAATTTCCATGGCGATAACTTCTATTGGGCAAATCATGCATTCCAATAAATATAAAAATTTAAAATGAAACTTGTAAATAGTTTTTTAAAAGTTTCCAAGCTCACCATACAATATTTCAACCATGACAAATATTACACAATGTCTAACACTCAGGCAGACTCTAATAGGAACCTGGAATTGATTCAAAAGACAACAACTTTGACAATAAATATATTTTTCATTAATAAAAAAAATCACAACCTACCACCAAAAGGAATAACTAGTTGCCACCAATATTGTTGGGAAAGTTCAAAATGTTTGGCCCATAGGTTAACCAATTGTTGTTAATGTTTATGAGAAATTGGCTAATTCCATGCGAACTGATGGCTAGTTCGAATACCCTCAGTCAAACACACTGGTCTAGACTCTACTCTACTTTGGTCCATCTAATTCAATTTTTCAATAATAACTCATTTAAAAATACATAAATGACATTACAAAACACCTAAAACTCTAAACCATTAATAGATCTTATGGTTGTCTGTTGTGTAATTAGTCCAACAGATCAAGCCAGAACAATGCATTTTTTGTTTATTAGTCGTGAATGAATTGCAATTCACACACGCTGAGATAATTTTGCTTGTGTTTGTGACTTGCAATACTGAATCATGCTTATGAGCACAATCCTAGAGTGTGGGCCTAAATTTATGCATAAATGTATTTTTCACTGATGTAAATGTTCACAACTGGCAACAATCTTTTTAAACATTTGGATAATTCTATGCCAACAAATGCCTAGTTTAAATCCTCTTGGGATTCTAGATCCATGACTAACTCAAGTACATGATGTCTCTATAATTCAAATTTCCAATAATAACTCATTTCCAAGTACATAACTAATACGACATACAACAAAATGTCTTGTAGTGTGGACAATTAGCAAGTCTTCGAGTAGTCTCTCGTACAATTGGATAAGAATACCAAGATAGATGAATGCATTTTTTCTTTATTGATATATAATGACTTACAAGTTAGGTTCACTTGAGACAATTTGACTTGTGTCTGTGTCTTGCAAGATGGTGTAGCATTTGCAAAAGATCATTCAGAGGGGAGCTGAGTCAAATTAGTTCCTTCAAAATGGTGAAAAACTGGGGAATCGAACTCGAAATAAACCCATCAAATAGTCCCCTATAATAAATTTCAACCATTTCCCATCCTGTATATGTAGTGTGCATGGTTGACACTACATATCGCTAAACACCTTGGACTCTGGTAGTTTATAAGTCTTTTTGGTCGTCTAATGTGTAGTCAAAACAAATGATCAAGCCAAAGTCAAATTGTCATATTTGTGAATAGACTCCTAGAGTATAAAGCCAATTCAAATTAGATTTTTCAAAGAGATTTTGCTTGGGGGTTAAAAGAGTACCGTGAACAATGCTTTATAATGAATTCCAAATATAACACATTCTATTTTATTCTGTCCCAATAGGACGTGGAAATATGTATTCTAGCAATAGTGGGAATCTAACTAAGCACATTATTTATCATCTATTGAGTGTTAAATGTTCCAACAATTTACATCTTATAACAGAAAACATAGTCCAATACATGTAGTTTCCTTCAATGTCACGTTGAAAAAAACATATCTTTGATCCTCATCCTGACCTGATCTGATTAAAGGTATGATAAAAAAATTGTCGAAAAGAAAAACCACTTAAATTGAAGACAAACAGATCACTAACCTTCCCCTACATGTAACAAACCAGGCGAGAAAGAGATAGCGGTGGCTTTTTGTTTTTTCTCATGAAAAGCCTCTTTAAAATCACTGCATTGAAGCGAATATTGGTTCTCCTCACCAAAAAACGGTATAGCTACACAATGTCACAAAAATCCAAAATCAATTCATAATGAAAACAAGCTAAGGATTTATCGTAAACTCTAAAATGCCATGAAACCTTAACAAAACCGACTCTCCTCACCAAGAATGACATAAGCACACAGTGTTACACAAACCCCAAAAAAGCCACGAAGGAAGATAGACTTAAGATTTACAAGAAGCCCTAAAATGCTATGAACCATGAAAAAAGGGGATTTCAAATTGGATTAAAGACAGATACCTTGAAAAGGAGCTCGAGGTACATATCCTCACTCTTAGGAATTGTACGCTTAGTCTTCTTTCTCTTCCCACCAACAATTAAATCGATACCCCGTGATCCACAAATTTAGGCTTTTTCAGAAGAGAAAAATGTCAACATAGATGGATCCTACAAGAATTTTTCAAATAACCCGAACTCACCATCATTACGTTGTTGAAATCGAACCCTCGACCCTCCTGTTCCTCTTAAGGCCTAGCGAACAATGAACAGAGCAGTAAAAGCATGGAGAAAAATAAATAGGCAGAGATATATGCAAGGGTTTAAGGAGATTTTGGTAGTATTGATTGATTATAAAAGTTTGACTTGATGCCTTACTTTTACCAATTTGGAAAAATGACAAACTACCACATAAATACCATCATGTTTACGAAAAGTTGACATTTGGGGGTTGAGGAGTTGTGGGAGGACAAATGTGTGAAGCTGAAGAGCGTATAGGGGTTGGCACAACCCAAAAACCTTTGAATCTTTCATGTTGATTGATTCTCTAAGTTTGAAAAGTTTCCCAGCATAGAAATGTTGGTATCTTTGGAGGAGTTCTGTGGAGGTTTGTGTGAAGTTGAAAAGCATACCAGGATCAACCCAACCACAAAGCTTCGACTCCTACGTGTCAGCGGGTGCTCTGAGTTAGACGAGTTGCCAAGCATGGAAACATTGGTATATTTGGAGGAGTTGGGAGCAAGGATGTGTGAAGTTGAAGAGGATATGAGGTGACAAAGCTTTCACTCCTATGTGTTGGCGGTGTGTGTTAGAAAGTAAACAAATACCAAGAATGTAAACATTGCTATTTGCAGAGGAGTAATGGGCGGTTGGATTTTTAAAGCTAAAGCACATATGATGTTCGACACAACCCCAAAAAGGTTCCAATCATTCATGTTGGATGGTACTATGCGTTAGAAGATTTGACAAGGGCGGAAACATTGGTATCTTTGGTGGTGTTTTCAGCAGACAAATCGTGAAGATGCCTTGCAAGGGATTGGCTTCCACATATTAGATAGGGGAAGTGCAGGACCAACAACAACAATAGCTAGGTCATGGTCATGTGGAAGAAGTTGAGGAGCAGGAGCAATTCCACGTCGGTTACCATGTGCCATGTGGTCAAAAATAATTCGCCAGGAGGACGAAAATCCATCGATCTGATTGGTTGGGTTGAATAGTGTTTTCCCAACCCAACCCCACAAAGAGAAACACCTTCAACATAAAAATAATGCAATTATGGAAAAAAGTTAATAATTTCAAGTAATGGTTTCAAGCTATTGCAATTTAGCATTTCAACAATTTTTTTTAGTCACGACAGAGCTAAACTAAATGTCGTGAAATATCTAATTCTTTTGTTTGATTCAGACATACTCGAATAATCACGAATAAACATTTGATGTCGCATTATTGTTGTTTTTTTGCATTCTTTCAAGTTGATGGGAATGAAATAACAAAGAACTAATCTACATTTTCCAGATTCTCTTTGAGTGTTAACAATAAAGTTTCATCTAAGCAATTTTATGCATTTGAAGTTTATTTCTTTTTCAGTTGTCATAATAGTATTAGGTCTTAGTCATAAATCTCTTGCTTCAAAATATATTACCAAGTCTCACACAATTACCTAAGAAGACATAGATTTCTAACATACAACCATAATAAGATACACACATCAAGACAAAGCACAAGACATACAATAATCATAAAATATACGTATGAGGACACAAAGTCCAATACACTTCTTCTAACCTATGGCCCACTACTGATGTCACTTAAACGATGACTATATTGTATTACTGTTAACTAAATTGCAACTTCATATTCTATGATATTGTATTACTATTAATTAAATTGTTGCTTCACACTTAACAAAAACATATTGTTAAGCCAACCAAATGCATGTAACTTGAAATACATAAACAAACAAATGAATATTGTTAAGGCAACCAAATGCATTCAATTTGAAACACAAAACTAACAAATCCATGTAAATAGAGGAAAAAAAGACAAAAAAACTAGGAAAATATGATTTAACTTGAAACACATTGAAAATAAATTCTTTGTAAACAAAAAACAAAGCACAAAAAACATAAAAATAGAATGCACTTACCGGTTTGACTCATCCATATTTTTATTTTTTGTTGACGACTTCACAGAGTTTAATCTTTGTATTTCTCTTTTTTCACACTTTTCAACAACTCTACTTCATAACAAGTTTCGCAACTCTTCATATAATGTTAAATGACTAATGGGTTTCATGAATCTTTGCATGTTAAATGACTAATGGGTTTCATGAATCTTTGCAGGATGTTAGATGACTAATGGATTACGCAAATGTGACTCTACTTTTTCACGCCAAGTTTATAGCATGAATCCCAACCTGCCCCCTCTACAATCAAGGTGATATATTAAATGTTCAAGGTGTGTCAACACTATTGCAAATCAATAGTGAGATTTGATCATTAATTTTCTTAAAGACTAGAAAACAATTTTTTTTTGAATTAAACTTTGATGTTCACTCTTAGACAAGTGAAATGCCACCTACGCTTTTTGAGTTTTTTTTTTGGTTTTAATTAATTTTGGGTTCAAACTTGCCACTTTCATACAGATTATACCATCAATGTTCTTATCCTTTAATTATTTTTTTACTTGAAATAAGTCGAGTGACTATATTTTTTTATTAATAAAGCCTATATAGTCTCAAATAAATATGCCATTTTGCCACAATTTTATTTCTAAGCCTCGCAAAATGCAACACATGTTTTGTTCTTTATTATTACTTTTGAGTACGTCATGTCACTTAAATATACATAACTTGACAATGTACTTTTATCTTTAAGTTTTATTTTTAACAACCATGCATTTGTTGGCTACCACTTGGTTTATTTTTGTAAGCTTGGGAGGACTACATCTTCATCATATCTAATATATCACCCCGATCGGGGCAGGGAGTTGAACCAATGACTTCATATCAAGGAGTGTCTTAACAGAGCACTCGATCACCATCTATTCAAGACCTCATAGACGTTTATTTTTGTATTTTTGAAATAAAATATTTATTTATTTATTTTACCTGTCATGTCCAACCATTGGTAAATAATCATTTCAAGTGTTTCAACCAATCAAAAAATTGGAATTTCACTTCTAAAAAAATAAATAAATAAATTATTTCATTTACAATATTCTCATAAATATTGCATTTTACATAACATTATAATAAAATATTGCAAAGTTGACAAATCTTTAAAAGTCAACTACGTTTATTGTAAATGTTGACTGAAAATCGATTTCCTAATAATTGAATGGTTAATATTGAAATCACACCCATTCCATCTCCTTACCAAGGAATCATTACAAAATAATCATTGCAAAATAATAGTTTTTTTCAACTAAAGAACCTAATAATTGAATGCTTGATATTGAAACCCCATCTCTTTACCAAGCAATCATTACAAAATAATCACTGCAAAATAATAGGTTGTTGTTTTGTTTGTTTGTTTGTTTTTGTTTTTTGCCAACTAAAGAACCTAATAATTGAATGCTTCATATTGAAATCACACCCATTCCATCTCCTTACCAACCAATCATTACAAAATAATAGGTTTTTTATTTTCAATTAAAGAAATTGTGCCTGGAACAACTCTAAGCATACATAATCCTGCCGGCCTAGGATTGAACCACACGACTTGTGGGAACCAAACCTCCCTACCTAACTATTAAGCCACAACCACATAACTAAAATAATAAATACTTAACCATTATTATTATACTTTTCATTTTTTTTCATTGCATATTCATAATTGTGACTAAGTAATAAAATAATGGTTAGATAAATGCTTAATATTTGTCATCATACTTATAAAAATTATAAAAATTATATACAATTAGTAAATTAAATTTGTATTCATAATTATGATAAAACAATCAAATAATATATAGGTGAATGATTAATATTTGTCATCCTATTTATAAAGATTAAATACAATTAATAAATTAAATTTGTATTAATGATGGTTGAGAGTTACTTAGGTTGATTATCCACTATGTGCGATAAGGAAGAAATTTAAAGATGCATAACTTTCCAAATTTTTAAAGGTTTATTTTATTATTTTTTTTTTTTCAAAAAATAAATATTTGAATTTGAAATTATAAATCAAATAATTCAAAGTTAATTTTTAACGTATTTTACTATTATAAATTTATATTAATTTTTTAAATAGTGTAATTTATCAAATTTAAGTATTTTGTAAATTTTCAAAATATTTAATTTATTTTAATATTTAAAAATACATTTTAAATAATATAAGTATTTAAAATTATAAATTTAAATGGTGTAATTTGCCAAATTTCAATTTTCTATTTTTTTTTCAAAATATTAAATCTATTTTTTAAAAACACATATATTAGTTAAAGTTTTGTGAATCATTTAAGGGGAAAAACTAACACATATACTAGCAATTGTCCCAAAAGGTACAAAGAGAGGCCGATAGGATTAGTGAAAGGAAGAAAGTTCTATAGATAGTCAAGCATATATAAAGATAAGTAGTGACGAAGGCAATAACCACGTTGGCATCGGCTGTTATGCTAACGTATGCCTTAATACTCTTTGGAAGATACACAAACTATCTAAATTATATCTGGGTGTTTACATAATAGCTTAGCCTGTTTTGACAAGTTTTGTTTTGTTCCACACCTGATTGTGCAGTTTGGAAATATGGTACATTGAAGTATTGGTGCTTGTATCGGGTTGGCTGCCAAATGCAGAGGTCGCTCTGGATTCCATTTCTGTTTGGTATGAGACTTTCCCATTTAAAGCTAACTAATTTAAAGCCAAATACAAGCTCCATGCCTATGCATTGTCCCAACTTTGTTAGATAGCTATGCCAGTTAATATATCTCTAACGTGCCAGGTTTTGAACATATATGCAGCATGAATTATTACAACTGGGAGTTGATGGCAATGTTGGGTCTCAGTAGTAATATATTGTTTTATTGGGGCATTTTTATGGCTATTGCAGATTTTGGGAATATCTTTAAATCTGACCATCGCCAGATGGGTCAAACAATTGACCCCTCTCCTGAAGGTAGGATTCTCCAATATTGGGCAAAACTGCAATTCACATAAATTCAGCGGTTTTATATAGCATGGTATACCTTTTTCCCATTTGCTGTATCTAGAAATTGGTTTTCTTTATTGCGGTATTTATATTATTTGCAGTATAAGAGTGGGTAATGAGTTGGGAGCCAGGAGACCTAAAACTGCAAGATTTTCAGTTATAGTTGTGGTGGTCACTTGCTTCATAATAAGTGTCATACTTGCCATTGGGATTCTGATACTGAAGAAAGAACTCGCCATGGCATTCACAAGCACCACTGTGGTTATACGCGCAGTCTATGCATTGATACCTCTACTTGCAATATCTGTTCTCTTGAATGGCACCCAACCTATTCTCTCAGGTTGGAATTTTCAGTATCAACAATTTATTTGCAGCAGAAAGCTGGTAGTTGATGTTTGCTATATTTAGGTTATATTTTCGTTGACATCATAAAGGTATTGTGATTGCAGGGGTGGCAATTGGATGTGGATGGCAAGCTGTGGTGGCATATGTGAATTTAGTGACATACTATCTTGTTGGCTTACCAGTTGGAATTGCTTTAGGATTGAAGACCAATCTTGGAATCGATGTAATTATTTGAAATACATAGCTAACTTTTTCTACTTTTATTTGTTTTTTTCAATATAATTAGATTGTCCATGCTCAAAGATGCAAAATTAAAAGGTAACAAAGGAATAACCTTATCCTGTTTCTGAGTATATTGTAGTATGTTTCTTTCTGACATTGGCAATGGCAGGTAATCTGGTGGGGATTAATCCTGGGAGTGGCACTGCAGACGTTAGTACTCATTATTCTTACAGCACGTACTAATTGGAACAAAGAGGTTTGTTGCATTTTCACTTCCTGAACATTTATAGAAAATAGATAAGAAAATGAATGAGCTAACGAGGTTTAGTTGCAGGTCCAATCGGCGTCGGAGGGAGTCTGCAGATAACTCAAACGGAGTGGTGGTTCCATAAGTTGCATTATTGAAATTAAGAGTGAATCGCATTGCAAAGAAAAGGGCATGCCCAATTTGATGGCAAATCGTTTTGTATGATGCGAGGTACATCGATTGGGACAACGGAAATTGATTCTGGAAATTTCTGCAATCCCTACACATCCTTCCTTTAAAGGGCATTTTACAATTTGGCTTTCCAAAAATGGAAATAGTCTCAACCAAAATTTTCAGTTATACTTTAATCTGTGTCTCCAGATAACAACTCTCAATGATCGCCAATTCACACAGAACATTGGTCACACACCAATTGCCCCCACATAACATTGCTTATGCATCACTCATTCGCAATAGGTTAACAGGTTTCTTTGATATCCAATTCTAACAATAGTTTTAGACCATCTTTGTGTTTTGCTTCCTCACATAATCTGTGTCTCCAGATATTTTTCCTTCTACACTCCCATACACTCGTTTTCCTTCTACTCAGACCAATCATCTTCAACTTTGATTTCAAACTAAGAAAGGGGTTCAAGGTTTCTACAATTTCAAATTCAATTAAAATGATTTCAGTTTCTTGGAATTTTCTCTGGAGCAATCTTTGCTGCCCCAACACTGTTTATACCCTTTTCCATAAGTAGGATACATACGCAGCGACATTTTTCACTCAAACCCTGAAAAAGAACAAGCCTTCAGGGAATTTTGTCTGGATCTTTTATCATTAATGTAAACAAAGAAACACAATCTATAAATTCCCACTGTTTTCTTGAAAAAGGAATCAGAAGAATTTACATTTTAAATGGCAAATATGAATACTTTCGAAATTGTGATGAGTTTCTTCTTCCGTATCTATCACATAAGTAGTTTTAGTGCCACCCCATTGTTGGCCACTCTTCGCCGCTACATCTGTAACCTGGACACTTTGCCTACTTCAATCGCCCTGCACAGTTCAGATCTCTCTTGCTACAGGGTCTACGCATCAATTCTGCACTCAATGGCTCCACAATTATAGCCCCAAGCATAATTTGTCAGGGATTACCCTAGATTTGTCACGGTAACAATCTAGAAAGCAAATACTCAAAAGTAATTGATTGAATATATCTCAGTCCCAGATGAAACATATAAAATTAACATTAATGGTAAAACTTAACAACATTTGAATCCTGCAAGTACAGGCAGGGATTGCCTATAGTTACAGCCAAGAATAATGCCTTGTTCAGGATGATATACAATAGAAAAATTCATTATGGAATGAAACGGTTTCATTATGTCTCAAGGATCAAATATGTAGAAATTTTGCATTATGTAATGAAACGACATCATTTCATCTCAATGATCAAAGATCTCTTAATCAAAATAATGGTTTCCATTAAATGAATGTCATTACAAATTACAGGAAGAATAGTTAGGAGCTCTTTAATGAAGAGCAGATCCCCATAATAATCACATGGTCCAGAGAGATATCCCGTAGGTATGTACAAGTAGTTGAGAGTATAAATGAACAGAACATATGTACAGGTAGTCTAATAATCAGGACCCATGACCAAATCAAATGACTCACTAAAACAGAGACAACTCAGAAAGCTGTTGCTTCATCTGGATCAGTAAGTCCTTTGTGTTATGGAAACAAACGGAAGATAAATAAAATCAACTATACAGTTAGAAGAACATATTGTATTTCCAGGAGATGAATGAAGAAGCTTTATGGGCTTTCTAAAACAGTTGTTTTTCTGCCAATAGCAGGAACTTTATAGATAGCCCATAACAGTCAACATGGGATCGGTAATGGAGAGACCATAACGGTTTGCAAGGCCAGACAATAGACACCTACACAGTCTATGATAAAATTTCATCAGGCATAAATGTTAATATGAGAGAAATAATCAAGGGTTCCAGCTCCTTCCCATCCCATCCATTCTTCCCGCTCGTCCCAATAAGCGTTATTGATTCCCATCATGCCCTCGACAGAGTAATCAGCAGAATAGCTTTGCTGCTTTGCCTTTGCTAAACTGGACATTAACGTCTGCTCATTATCACAAAAGTAACAACAATCAGAAAACCGTGGGCATAATCTACTAGGTGGTAAATTCCCAAGTTAATGGGGTCAAGGAAATTTAAGTTTTAACACAATAAACTACCCTCAAGTTCAGAGAAGACCTTAATCATCCAAGGAGCACAGCTTATCATGTTTCCATTTCTAGGAGACCAACAATTTGCTTGTGGAGACAATGCCAGCTCAAAATAATGAGATTTGAAAGCAAATGCTTGAAGAGGAGTCAATTATGACACTGAAAATGGACTGGATGACGTATGGGGCAAATATGTACAATGCAGATAGAAAGAGAAGAATAATGAAGAGAAGAAAATAAATATTTAATGTCATTTCTGATTCTTTGCATTACATATTAGGAGAACGCTGAAAAAGACCAGTTTGATGCATATTATACCAGGCGCTGGATGAAACAATTAGCGCAGGACAAGACAAAAAACCATAAGTTACTTTGATGTCTAAGAATTATGCAGCCAGGGAAGAATACTTACTTCCCAAGCAGACCTATTGTGAAGCCACAGAGGACTAAATAAGTTCCAAATGCCATAAAGGGAATATATAAGTCTGGAGCATTTATATCATAGATAGGTGGCTTGTGTGTGAGACGGCCTGGAATCTGGCTCAGCTATCCTTGTCCAATGACCCTAAAAAAACACAGTGAAAACATACAAAAAAAAATTAAACTTATGTATGATTACAAACATTCTCAAGCAAAATGAAAATACTACCACTATGGGGAGATGAATTTTAAGTGGAGTCAGATACTTTGTGACTTACCCTGTGCAAAAAGGGAAACGGGATTACTTTCAGCTTGTTCTTCACATATCGGTTGTTCACTTGAAAATAATATTGTGGATCAGAAAAATATTTGCTGACCTGCTCATAAAAATCATCACCTCAGCTTATTAAGAGAAACTTTGTCAATCAGAAGAAATTAAAAAAGGAAACTATTCTTGCTGTAAACCCCTATCCATGGAATCAATTGACTCATCTCTCATTTTAAATGGAGACCTATTAGAAATTTCAAAGTGATTCAACCAGGATAAAAGTGCAACTCATACAATGCTTTGCACATTTTCTGTGCCACTTCCAAAAATTCTTTCCCCATATGCACCTAATCCATCTCGAATAAATCCTGAAGCAGCCCCATAAAATGCATTATTGAATGGATTTGGTGCTGTGTTCGATGGTGGTCTCTGCATGCCAGGCTGTCCTCCGAGGTCTTCATACATGACTTTGGGTACCTGTAACAATCAACCAGGTAGAATAAAGTTAAAAAAACCACGTTACAACCCATAGTTGAAAACTGTCCTCAAATAGAGATGAGATAGCCAGAACTCCACTTCTATGGAGAAAATACAGAGTAGAATTGGATCTGACTCCTTTTGATAACTGCCTAGCTGGAAACATGTATGCATACATGTAGAGGCTAAGAGGAAGTTATGCACATTACATCAAATGCATTATTGAATCGATTTGGTGCTGTGTTCGATGGTGGTCTCTGCATGCTTCAAATAAAAATAGCAAGAAAGCAAAACCATTCTGAGGTTCAGCAAAACATTGACTGATGTAACAAACAAAATATAAATGCACAAGGACGTTCATAAACAGTTCCTGTCGATGATCAAGGTAACAGTTAAATGGGACAGCCAAGAATTTTACCAAAATCTAACTGACTAAATATTTAATATGAAAGGCTACTAACATGTCATTCACCATGAAAAGCATGACATTGCAGGCACCATCTGCCCAGTGTTAGTCATCAGTTCAAACAGCCAAAATCATCACGTACGTACACATGATATATTATAGACCCCAGTACCATCTGCAGTGCCTGCTACTATCATACCGTTTCAAAGGTTGGCTGATTGATGTTCATTGTGTTTAGTTACATTCCTTATAGATAGCCCATAACAGTCAACATGGGATCGGTAATGGAGAGGCCATAACTATTTGCAAGGCCGGACAATAGACACCTACACAGTCTATGATAAAATTTCATCAGGCATAAATGTTAATATGAGAGGAATAATCAAGGGTTCCAGCTCCTTCCCATCCCATCCATTCTTCCCACTCGTCCCAATAAGCGTTATTGATTCCCATCATGCCCTCGACAGAGTAATCAACAGAATAGCTTTGCTGCTTTGCCTTTGCTAAACTGGACATTAACGTCTGCTCATTATCACAAAAGTAACAACAAACAGAAAACCGTGGGCCTGCATAAGAGTCCCATATTACAGAATGAAAATGCATATAGATAAAGATTACTCTTAGGCAGGCAATTTACCTCATAAGCCTGATTGATCTTGTGACAGTGAAGGAGATATCAGCAAAGCGTTTACCTGTAACAACATAGACTCGTTTACTTGTAACAATGAGGACGATGGTTCTCGAGCTCTCCGCCGATAACAACCCTCCGCCCATAACAGAAATGAAGGCCATGTTCCGCCGGTAACTGAAGGATGAAGGCCATGTTCCGCCCGTAACTTAATTCAAATACCATTAAATTTATTTCCCATACATCGCTGAACAATGTTAGCCAAAAAAAATGAAGAACCCAACCTGATGTTGGAAGCCATTTCAATCTTTTAGAAAACTAATTCAACAATCACTGATCATTTCTTGTATATCTTCTAATCTATTACTCTGAACATCGGCAATCATCCACATATATAGTATTCACTTGAAGCAACAGGATACACATGGCCATCACCTATTCAATCTGAAAAGTTACTATACATTCTGCTCAAAGACATTCATCAATAACCCTTAAACGGACAAACCCTAACTCCGTGGAATGTCGCCCCCATTGTAATAATCCAAGATTGTCCAAGAGAATTTTATTGGTTCAGAGAATATACAATAAATAAGAAAGGACCCTGAAAAGATCCCTTCATTTCCTAGATTAACTTGAAAAAAGGAAACAATGTACCAGATACAAAATACACTGCGTTAACTTGAAGAAAGAAAACAGTGTACCAGATACAAAATACACTGCCTCTACTCTGGAAAAGAATCGAAAAGAATAATATGACATAAATGAGAACTATATATATGAAGAAAATAGTAGCCGCCTCTGAAGTGCATCAAAAAAATGGAACTGAGAACAACCACAAGACATCTCAGTAAAATCGACATGCCAGAAAGGGGATGAAGGAAGCGACGAGGGCAGAGAATAGGGAGGGAAGGGCGCACATTGAATCAGCCCCTGCCTCCATTGTCGGACTGGGCGCAGCTGCCTTCACCTCTGCTGCTTCTGCTGCTCCCATCACCATCATGACAATGACCAACAGGGTTACAGATAAGTATTTTCCTGCGCCTGCCATTCTTTCTCGCACTCACAAGAAACCTGCAACAACATAGACTCGTTTACTTGTAACAATGAGGATGATGGTTCTCGAGCTCTCCGCCGATAACAACCCTCCGCCCATAACTGAAGGATGAAGGCCATGTTCCGCCCGTAACTGAAGGATGAAGGCCATGACGAGTAACTGAAGGAGGAAAAGCGTGACGAATATCACGAAATGTGCACAGATGTCAGTAGAGAGCGGCCCTAAAAAAACTGTGCACAGATGTCAGATGTACATTCTCGTCTGAAGAATGCCAGGTGTCAATCTCTCAAAGAAAAGAAGCACGGGAGACAAAGGGAAGGGAGAAACCCATCGATGGCATAACTGTCCACGTGTCAGCACGGGAGAAAAAGGGACGACGAAAGTCTGTTCCAAAGGGAAGGCCTATCGGCCTAATTAGTTAAGGTGCAGTCTAATTTATAGACTTTTTCATGATATTTTTTTTTGTTAATTTTAATCAAAATTCGGCAATTTTTTTTAAAAACTTGAGATTAAGTTGTTTAACCTACAGAACTCGAGTGCCATGGGGTTTTTCAACGTGCTGAATCCATTTATGCATTCAAAAATACTTTTTAGATAACAAAAAAACACGTTCTTTCTTGAAATTGTTTTGTCTATTTCTGGTGAAAAGGTCTATTTCATCTATAAGTTATACTACCCCTATTAGTTAAAACCTTACAAATCATAGATAACCAATGTTTTTTGTGTTGTTCTTGCACAATACGGTGTCTGGTCCATCTTTCGAACTGGTTGTTGTCCTTCCAATTGTAAATCCTTTGTCGCTCGACCCCTTTGGGATTTTGTTCAATTGCCCTATACTAGTGTGTGGAGTATGTTATAGTGGATCTTTCTCCATTTGGTTTTAAAACCGTCCACCATCTTGCGTTCCATGGGTCACTTCTTGTAGAACTTCCTTGTAGATTCAAACTGCTAATTGTAATTTATCAAAACAATAGACTTGAATCCTACTCATCAGCGGAAACAGTTAATCGATCGAGAAATCACGAAGCATACGAGAGAAAGAGTTCAATCAACACATTACATAATGATTCCCTAGGGAAAGCCACGGTTAAAAACCCCTGCTATCTGTATATTGCATTAGTCATAAAATATGAAAAGATTACAATGCTTTGCTCAAGCTTGAGAAACCTCTGCATTATCTATAGACCAGACCCCACACAGAGGATCACGACATTTCTCAGGGTACCACCTTCAAACAGGGGCACCAAGAGATCGATTGATACCAATACGTATCCAGACTCTAGATCAGTGAGGATACGTGGGACCTCACCCTGCCACACGAGATCTCAGCAGCAGTTCCGTCTCAGATTTGTGCCTGGGAGACGGACTAGGTCCTCCAGCATTTATCAACGTGTGAAACCCACCAGGAAACGATTTAGTGGATAGCCTGCATTTGCCATCGGCTCTTCATCGCACCGACAGACTTTGTTGAGTTTCTTCAGTGTTATTCATTCAGCCTCAGATGTTAGGAGAGATGGGTATGATCCTCAGACCTATTAGCTCATCGATCTTCTCCGCTAGGGCCAAATGTTGATTTACTTCATGCATTGTATCTTTTATAGGAGACAGTTTGGTTCTTCCACTTTGTATATACATCAATGTACTCAGTAGTCCCTTTGACCTACTTTGTGGTCATTAGTTGAACATAAATATAATTATCCTATCTTATCTTATCTATATGTCTCACAGGTTCCTAGACAAGCCTTTGCCAATACCTAACCAAATTTATGCTTGCCCAAGTCCCTATTTCCTTGCATTGTTTCCTTGGAAATTAGCCCCTATTAATTAAGGAAATTTCTCAATTGGAATTGCGCAATCCTCACAGACCTTCCTTGTTATAGACATTTTTGTGCCCTACAACTCCAAACATGAAATGTCCATAAACCAAGGGCTCCTAAGTCCCTAAAAGTGTTGTTCTAACCCCTAAAGGAACAAGGTCAACAGATTACAGCTTCTCCCAGAAGTTCTCCACCAGAAACTGCTCAGAATTGGTCAAAACAGGATCATTGCAGCTGCTCCACTGGCTAGGTGCGTTGCATCTCACCCAAATGCACTGTGAGGGTGCATTGCATTTCAAAACTCCCTTCTGTAGGGTGCGATGGGCAAGAAATGACAAATGGCAGTGTCATTTCGCGAGGTGGAGAGGCAATGGAAGCTTCCAGAATCTTCTCCTGTGACACTTGCCTCACTGAATTCGACCAAGGATGAGTAAGAGGCCCTCAGTCTCCAAGTGGAAGCAAGAACTGACAGAGAGAAGACACTAATCAAATCACAAGCTGACTCATCCTCCTTACAGACATCTATATATGGATCCCTCATCCCAGAGATCCAGAGGCTGGAATTTTGCATATTGTAAGGAATTGCTATTGGTTTCTAGAGACAAACATTAGATTGTTGGGTGATTTATGCTTTGTTTGAGGTGAAGAGGGGCTTCTTTGCTGGGAGGTTGATGCTGGGTCGGAACCACTGGTTGTAACTCCTCTTGGATCTTTTCTTGTTTATCAATAAAAACTATTTGAGTTCTCCTCCATGCTTTTGTATCATTGATGCTTGTTACATTTGTATGGTTAACTTAAATCTGATCCTAAGTTGTTTATGAATATAGATCCATGTCTTTGTATAGTGCTCTGCTTCTGTGATCTTACAGGTACTTTGTGAAGCTGGGCATGCAAGGGAGTAGGTAGCTGGAGACTATCAAAGAAGAGAGGGATTGGATCAAAGGATTAGCGCAAGACACAGGTTGGTTCTTTCTATTCCTCTCTATCTATAATTCATAAAGGAAATACAAAAGTAGTTTTTCTCTGTTTGTTTCTAAGGTAGCTGTCACACCTTAGTGGGATAGAGCAGTGCTAAATAGACACTTTTCGCTGTAGCAAAATGGCGACTCCACTGGAGACTGTCTAATTAGTTTGTTTGTGTATCATTCTTTGTTGTTTGTTTCATAAACTTATAAGTAGATTTCGAACTGCATTTGCCATAACAAATGCAAAGTAGATAACTGCTGCTTCAATCCATTCACTGGATCTGTTTATGATTTAAACAGCTGATTCACAAACTATCTGATTGCCCTTGTGATAGCTCTTAGATCCTCCTTAGATCTACCCCTGATTGTTGCATTACTGATTGCTTTTTACTCGGCCAAAAACCAAGGACTGAACTGCAAACTGTGACCCAGAACCCGGACAGAGTCTCGTTTTTGGCCCAGCGTAGGTACTGTTCAGAGATCCTGAATTTCAGCACACTTCCCGAAGGGGCAACCTGCGCTGCATTTCAGATTCTCTGTGTTACAGGTGCGCTGATCAGACTAGCTCTGTGCAGCTGTGGTTCCTATGCTTCATTCTTTCCAGTTCTATCCCTGAATTTTGCTGTCTGTGATCAGTATATGTCTGTTTGAAACCTCTTTTCCTTGCTGTTATTCCGCCTCCTTTGTACAAAAGAACTATAGATGTTTTTGTGTGTTTGTTGAGTCGTTTACAGTTTTCCTTTGCAAAAGTAGCATAGTCGTACTGTCGTCCTTTGATTTGAATCTGTCGCAAGTGTCGATTTCGATCATAGGAGAAAGTTTGATTGCTGTTGATGGTCGATTATCCTGTTACTATTGCCTTTGGTCTGAATTTGTAATTTTCTAGTGTCAAGAACGAGTGTTCATTTCAAAATCGTAAGGTGTCGTAATCATCTCTGTTTTTTATTTCGAAAAAGATCTTGTTTATATTTGTCGCTTGAAAAGAAATTCAGATTTGTACATCAACTTTCTTTTTAGCATCAATACTAAGAAAGTCGAAAACAAATACATGCATGTGCATTTGCATATAGACAGTCTGTTTGGCTTGATTTAGGAAAGTGCATTTACAGTGTGCTCTTTGCTCTTTGTGAAAAGATTATGTCTTTCTTTTCCCCTAGTAGCTAGGATTTTCATTGCACGAAAGAGATAAAAGTTTGTTTATCATCTTTAGATTGCATTTTAGGAATTACATTTACATCTCGTGGTGAACCCGAAAGGCAAACTTCATAAACAAGATCAACTTAAAATAAATTCAATGAATCTAACAACGCTTTGGAACTTAACGCACAACATTTAGAGGTCTAGGCTAGAGACGTATTCCGGCGTCGTAAAGCCTGGTAACTGTTGTCCTCACTGATGGTTGGGTGATTCCTCCACTTTGAGACGATAAGTGCCAGTACGGACTTGTGCTCCCACGTACCGTCAAGTATATTTTGGGAGACCCCTATAGGCTTAAATCCTTTATCCTTAGGAAGCCGCGTCTGCCGCCCTATCGATCGCAATGCACTGAACACAGCATTCTGGAAGATTGACTGCCGTACCGTAAAAAGTATTCTGCAGTTTTGCGATTGATTTGGTACTCCCTCTACCTAGATCTCGAGAGCAGTCCCTTTCGTTCCTTTTCAGACTCCTTAATGGAAAAGGTCCATCTGAGCACTTGTCACTTCAGGCTCATTAAAAATCAAAGGAGACTAGAGTCATCTTTTGTTTTTTCTCTACTCTTAAAAACTAAAAAAACAAGTTGTGTCAAAGCGTCTAAAAATTTATTTTAAACGAAATATTCATTACCCCTTTCCTACGTTGATCTTGGGTTGAGAAAATGGAGTCCACCAACCAAGGAATTCCCCTTGGAGGAAATCCTAGTCCCTTCTCCTCTTGGGGAGATGTTGATGCACCCCATATGGCCACATTGTCGCTTCCAGGACTGACAATTGGTTTGCCTGTATGGCTCTTCTCAACCTCTGTCGTTCAGAACACCACTATTCCTGAACAATCGAATAAGCAATTAGACGAGTCCAGAGTTGCCCACCAATCTTCTACTTCCTCTAATTCTTCCTCTCCTCCTTCCTCTTCGCTTGATGGGGCTGGTAAAGCCAAAAGTCAAGTTCCTAAGGAGAAGAAGGAAAAGAAGAAGAAGGAGCCAAAAGCGAATGGGGGCAAACAAGTGTCGTCTAACGAAAATCCACACACTGCACCGACCAGGCCTAAATCGCCATGTGTCATTTGCGAAGGAGACCACTTTCACAGAGATTGTCCTTGCATCCCTCAGATCTTAAGGGACTGGTCTCCTCGTTTGCACAACCCGGTGTTGTCAACCTCTGATGATCATGTTGAAAACACACCGTCAACTAGTGAAAGTGAAGCCCTAGGACAAAAAGGAAAATATAGATTTCCTTGTAAACTGTGCGAAGGCGATCATGCCATCCACCGTTGTCCCTTCTTAGACGAAGCTAAAAGAGTTTTGGATGATCGTCCGGTTTCACCGTTACGACTTCCTCCTGGATATAAAAAACTCTTGTCGAGTCCGTCACTAGTTGAAAATCCGGTTGACCCGCTCAGGTGGTCGGCCGAAGCATCTGTCATTGAAGATGAACCATCTGAATCCATACCAGACGAAAGTCAAAAGGTCGAGACAGAAATTGACCCGGTCTTGCCTTCAGAGGTTCCATCTTCAGATGATACAATCACTGAAGAGAACAAGGATGACACTGTCCAAATTATTTTCATAAGCACAGACTCCAACGAACACGGGGGCAATTTACCCGTTCCTTTACTGCAGGAAGGAATTTCGTCAGAGTCGTACCCGGCCGTCTATTCGGTCCCACCTCCAAGCAACCTAGTTGTCTCCTTCGACTGGAATCAACTAGGCAGACCCCGTTTACCAGCTAGTATACCATTCCGAATTATTGTTCAGATATATAGAATGGTTATGGCTGGTACCATCATAGATGAGGGGGCTTCTGTGAGTATCCTTTCCTCAACTGCTTGGAAAGCGCTTGGTTCGCCATCGCTTTTGCCTGAGATGAGAAATCTGACAGGCTTTGATAAAGGAACCAGTCGACCGTTAGGGATCCTTCCCGATGTGCCCATAACATTGAGAGGGAAAACCGTTCACATGAATGTAATGGTAGTTCAAGGACCCCTGGATTACAATCTACTCCTTGGACGAGACTATATTTATTGCATGGGAGCAATTGTCTCCTCACTCTTTAGAGTAATGTGTTTTCCGCACGAAGGAAGAGTGGTCAAGCTTGTGGACCAGCTTTCATTTCCCGGATCATACAAAGCAAATAGTCATACACCATCCCTGAATGGTCTTTTCACGCAAGAAATGTCTCAATCTCCAGTTCGTCCTCCCGATGAGCGCGAGTGATTCGGAGGGATATGACTGAAACCCAGGGGGCATGCACCCTGGTCTGCTTCGGCAGGAAAACTTCGGGTATAGGGTAGGTTTCTGTGAGAGAATATGACTAGTCTGTACCCCCGTCCGTGATTGGAAGAGGGGGTTATTCTAGAACAAGATTCTCTTGTCAAAGTTATGTGAGTTGGCGAGCACCGCCGCTCACCTTTGTTTATTTCGGTAGACATCGCCGGAGAAGTGTTTTGTTTGCGTTGTGAATAGAACGATCTTTGGGTAACCTGTAAGAGGTAGGCCTCTCTCGGTAAAACAAATGTTTTAACGGAATAAAGAAGAGGTAACCTTGAAACTCTGTTTTATACCTGGGGGCATGCAAACCTTTTGGAGTGCAATCAATGAGCGATCATTTATCTGTTTTTTGGATTGGTCATTTCCTAACTTGCATAAAGAAAGGATGTGGGGCAAAACTCTAAAAGTTGCCGTTTTTATATGAGACATTCTTATCACAAGACTGGATTAATCGAGCAGTTTTAGCACATAGTTCAAGCTCGTTAAAAAATAAACATAAGACATGAGCAAATGTTTCCACCCACGTTTAAGCTCATTAAAAAATGAACTATTCCCCGGTAAATAACCATCGTGAATGTAGTACTTCAGCCGTTAAAGCCTTGGTCGTGTTTGCACGTCACCTCCACTTTTCATTGGCCGATCATTCACCTCCATTTGATTGTTTACCCATTTTGAGGAACAGCTGTGAAGAGTGATTTCACTAGCCATCCTTGTGACACTGCCGTGATTGGAAAATTCCAAAACTTACCTGGAATCAGCTACTACCCGTTTTATCACTCGTTCCTCAAAAGACGAGTCCCCTTTAAGCTCTTTTCAACTGACTCGTAAAATATGAAAAGATTGTCGAGCCATTGGCCTCTCCAGCTCGTTAAAGGGACAAGAAGTGCTATCCCTCCTCTAGATTTTAATCTTTTTGGACCTGAGGGATTATTGCACAAAAAGATTGAGCGCTTGTTTTGTTCGGCTCGTTAAAACTATCGAAAATTCATCCCTTCTGTATTGTTTTATACTTTTTCAGACTTAAGGGATTAGATGACGAAAAAGGAATTTTGGAGTTACCTTTACGTTCCTTTTCAGACTCTCTAAAATTGAAAAGGACCGAGTTATCTTTGTCGTTAAACTCGTTAAAAAGATTAATAGCGACAAACTTGTCTTTAGACGAGAAAGAGTTTCACTATCGCTAGGCTCGTTAAAACATAGCGATGGGTTTGCCCGAAGGGCAAATTATAGAACAAGCATACGTTATCCTCCTCAAGCTTGACAGAAATAAAGAGGTACTGGTCAACAATGACTGGGGAAAAATTGGGAAGAAAACTCAAAGAAACTTTGTTGGTAGCAAGTCGCTCTTGAACATGACACTTCCACTTCGTGTCTGAGTCGGGTTGGGTTGTTTCATTCACCAGTCACATCACCATGGTCACACCATACCATCCACATTTGGGGTTAATGCTACCAATCCATCACATTAGTGTCGCCGATATGTTCAAGAGAAGTCATCCAGAGAAGTCACCTGTGTCTCACCCACTACCATACATTATACTCCATTCTTTCATGACCGCCACCCTGAACCTTATATCACCAGATCGTTTTCACCTCCATCAAAATAATTTGCTCCGTTCCGTGTCATTGATGTGGGATTCATTAAGGCCCTCCTGTGACGGATCACTTCTTGTCGACATCAGTTCATTATCCAAGAAGTTGATCTAGGAACACCCCATTCAGTACTTTGAAGCTTGCATGCCTCAATGGCAAGTTTCTCACTTCCGGCGACAGGTTTACATCAATGGCCTTTGACTGAAAGATTTTGCGTGGTGTTCGACGCCAAGTCCTTTATTCACACCACGTGAATTGTACTGCAATACCTTGAGGATCATTATCATTATCGATGATTCCTCTCGCGCTTGTTAATAGTTTACATCATTGACTGGTAATCAAGCGATGTCTTTCCATGTTCGACTTTAGAACATTTCTCACATGGATCGACTTGTACTTCGAGTGAAGATCGGACGAGATTGAAGACTTCGGATCTAGTTTCATCCATCCGGGCTGCGATATATATTCAGGGAAATAAAGACATTAAATGTACAGCATTGCAGCACAGATAATCATCCTACCAAAAGGATGATGGCTCTATCAGAATCATCAGTCTACACTCAGATGATTGTCTGTCCTATGTACATGAAAATGAATTTATAAAGCTGAGCATGGGAATGCCCGCCTCAGCTAGATCATGAAAACAGTATGAAGATAATGTATTGTATTGTATCTTATTACAGGTCTCCTCCCAGCATTGAAAGAACTTCGGATCCTCATAATAAAGCATTTCACCCAACACCAAAAGGTTAACGGCCTCATACTTTAGGGGGCAACTGTTATAGACATTTTTGTGCCCTACAACTCCAAACATGAAATGTCCATAAACCAAGGGCTCCTAAGTCCCTAAAAATGTTGTTCTAACCCCTAAAGGAACAAGGTCAACAGATTACAGCTTCTCCCAGAAGTTCTCCACCAGAAACTGCTCAGAATTGGTCAAAACAGGATCATTGCAGCTGCTCCACTGGCTAGGTGCGTTGCATCTCACCCAAATGCACTGTGAGGGTGCGTTGCATTTCAAAACTCCCTTCTGTAGGGTGCGATGGGCAAGAAATGACAAATGGCAGTGTCATTCCGCGAGGTGGAGAGGCAATGGAAGCTTCCAGAATCTTCTCCTGTGACACTTGCCTCACTGAATTCGACCAAGGATGAGTAAGAGGCCCTCAGTCTCCAAGTGGAAGCAAGAACTGACAGAGAGAAGACACTAATCAAATCACAAGCTGACTCATCCTCCTTACAGATATCTATATATGGATCCCTCATCCCAGAGATCCAGAGGCTGGAATTTTGCATATTGTAAGGAATTGCTGTTGGTTTCTAGAGACAAACATCAGATTGTTGGGTGATTTATGCTTTGTTTGAGGTGAAGAGGGGCTTCTTTGCTGGGAGGTTGATGTTGGGTCGGAACCACTGGTTGTAACTCCTCCTGGATCTTTTCTTGTTTATCAATAAAAACTATTTGAGTTCTCCTCCATGCTTTTGTATCATTGATGCTTGTTACATTTGTATGGTTAACTTAAATTTGATCCTAAGTTGTTTATGAATATAGATCCATGTCTTTGTATAGTGCTCTGCTTCTGTGATCTTACAGGTACTTTGTGAAGTTGGGCATGCAAGGGAGCAGGTAGCTGGAGACTATCAAAGAAGAGAGGGATTGGATCAAAGGATTAGCGCAAGACACAGGTTGGTTCTTTCTATTCCTCTCTATCTATAATTCATAAAGGAAATACAAAAGTAGTTTTTCTCTGTTTGTTTCTAAGGTAGCTGTCACACCTTAGTGGGATAGAGCAGTTCTAAATAGACACTTTTCCCTGTAACATTCCTCTGACTGCATGCACCACCTGTATAATTTGGATGATTAGACCACTGATAGTACACTACCCTTGAACTCCAATCTCAAATGGGTAACTCTCAGATTTGACATGCATGAGTTATTTATGAGAGAATAATTAATTAACTGGTTGAACACATGAAGCAACACCCCACTATCTGACCTCCTACTAGTTCCTCCATCAATTGGAACCAGTTTAACTAAATTTAACTCAGTTAAATTGAATTAATTAATTACAACTCAAAATAAACTCAACCATGGCTCCTATAGAGTAGGAGACAGTCTACATGACTCAAATTAGACCCTCAACTTGAATTAACTGAGCCAACTAAATCAAATTAACGTAGTTAACTCGTACAAGTTGCCTTGTGATGTGGAATTACAATTTCATTCCTAATTTAATTCAAAGGAAAATTAAGTCAGGATTTTTCTTGTTGCATTTTCAACACTTATGGAATTAAAAGGCGACATTCAGTCTTCTCATGCATTAACATTTCCTAGTTTGGTGTGTCAGCTTAGGGTTCTGGTTGGTAAAGGTATTTGTGTATCTTTTGGTCAAGAACCACTCCTCCGAAGGTTTCTTAACGACTTGTGGTTAGAAGTTGCAGCGGGGAATTTCAATTTGTCTGTCACCTTCAACTCAGAATTTAGTGTTCTACAGGGTTCCATTCTCCAACTGGTTGTAGCAGTTGGTTGAGTAAGCCTTTTCAAGCTGTTGTTGTTTGGGTTGTTCAGAGGCTTCGGGTTCTTATGGCACCTCGCCAAAGATTGCCTAGTCGTAGGGGAGGTGCTTCAGGGGTGTCTTCTTCCAGACACTGTCGGCTGTTTGGGCGGGAGTTTGTTGAATTTTTTTTTGATGTTGCTCGTATGGAAGTGAGAAAGGAAATCCACACTCCGGAAGTAAAGGAGTTTGGGGATTGAATGTATCACTCATATACAAAAGCTTGTAGTATTAACAACAAATAGGTGCCAGACGTAGGAAAGCTGAGAAATAGAAGATTGTACTTTCTGCATTTTATATCAAAACAGTTAGAGACTCTTCTCAATATGGTGCTCCGTGACAAACAAGTTGATACCTATAAACTATTTGCAGGCCATGAGGAGTTGAAAAGGATTTTGAGGGACATCTGTTATGATATGGATGATATAGTGGCCAACTTGAATAGAGTGGAGTGCTACATCGTCTCAGATTCAGATACAAACTAAAATACTCATTAGAACGAGGAAAAAGTTATCAACATCCCACCCCTTAACATGGCTAGTACAAACTCCTCACCAAATTACCCAGTGATCATCTTGGATGAATAAGTCCATCTTTGTTTTGGTTCTTGTTTTTTGGTTTAGTAGTTAGTACTTGTCTTTTGGCTTTTAGATACTATTGTCTACTTCTTAGTATGCTACTTATTGTTAGATTGTAAACTCTATTATATAAGCATCTATAAATATTTTATCTGTTTGGAAATTCTTTATGTCAAATTTTATTTTTGTTATTATAAAGATTACCCACTAAATTCATTCTTGTAATTTACTAATCTTAACAGCTAACTAATTGCTTTTTTGTACTATCCCCTGAAAATTAAGTGTCATTTTATGAGAATAACACTATGCTCTCGAAAGATATACAAATGTAATTTTTTTGGATATTAATAAAAATCCATGGTCGAGAAAAAAAAAACCTTGGCAAATCATGCCATTAATTTAAAAAGAATAATTTATAACAATTACACCTTGAAACGCACACATTTCATTCAAACCCCATCCTTGAGGAGATGGTGGTGAACACCGAAGTGGAAGTATATTCGTGTGACAAATAATGTTGGACACAATGACTTGCCTACAAAAAAATGGATGGAATTCACATGGACAATTTGCACTTGCTATCGGCTCTTCATCGAGCCAACAAACATTGTTGAGTTTCTTTAGCGTTATTCATTCAGCCTCATATGATAGGAGAGATGGGTTTGATCCTCAGACCTATTAGGTCCCGGATCTTCTCCGCTAAAGCCAGACGTTGATTTACTTCATGCATTGTATCTTTTATAGTTTGTATATACATCAGTGTATTCAACAGTCCCTTTGACCTATTTTGTGGTCATTAATTAGACATAAATATAATTATCTTATCTTATCTTATCCTATAGACAAAAACTTCAAAATTTTAAAATCGATTCAATGAAATTCCTAATAGTAACATTTTCACCATTTATAAAACACTAAACTCTTTGAATGACAATTCAGCCTTGGTGAATGCCCATTGAACTCCTTGGTCACCACGTCTTTGTACAATCATTCATTCAATCATTATATATAGCCCACTTTATTTTTCAAGATATTCAACCCTAGAATTTCTCTAGGCTTCGTCTCATCTCCGGCCTCCTTGCTCTGTATCGAAACCCTAAAATTTCTTCTCGGAAGCTTCGTTTCATCTCCTGCCTCCCCCTTTTGCGTTATAATCCAAGGCCCTTTAATACCCTTCCCTCATTGAATCCAATTAGCCATGGCACACCAACCGGATCCTTGTTTTGGGCAAACAAGGCTGAAAACTAAATTGAGAGGAGCCAGTTTCCTCCAGTTACCATCATACGCTTACCAGTTGGCAGTTAGTCTGCCTCGGCCTCGGCCTCTGCCTCTGCATATACCGATAACACCGACCATTGCTATCGTCGCGGTCCAGATGCCAAGAACACATTCGGATTCTTCCTCTACATCTGCCTCTTTCTCCATGTAGAAGACGCTGTTGGGAGTGCCTCTGTTCATATAGCCATTATCATTTCAAGGGATGCCGAATCACAATGGTGTATGAATGAGCTCCTCCTCATGTCCTAGCAGCTGACTATTGTTATTCCAGTCTTCTACGGTGTTAAGCCTTCATTGCAAGTTCATTAACAGAAAACGAAATGCTCCGTACATTTGAATATTAGAGAAGAGACCTCTGTCATGTTTCATCTTCAAGCAGCTTCACGCACAAGGTGTGTAATGGGTTATACTTTACTCTTTTGTTTTTTTTTTTATAACAAGTATTGATACACGCTATCATAAATCTCGCTGTAACCCTCGCTTTTTTATTGTTCTTTTTTAGGTGTTTAAAAGTTTTATGGTTAAGACAGATATATATAATGGCTGTATTGATATACAGTCGCATGGATCTGTCTTAACACCCCTAGTTTATGGAGCACTCGGCTTGTGTTTTATTTATAGGGTTAGGTTGTGTTTTTGAGTACTGCACTTTTTCTTGCACAATTTTTTTAGGAATGTTTGTTTGGTCTAGCAGTGGCAAGGTGAAGCTTATGGATAGGGCTCTTCGAGGCATCCTAAATAAAGGGTGAAAGATAACCCTTGAATATGGCCAAATATGCCTCTGGTTTGAATGAAAAGTTAGATGTAATTGAAAATAGCGTTATTTCGACAACAACACAATTGGAAACCTCGGTTTATGTAGATCGTGGGATTGTAAGGAGTAGGAAAAACAACTTATGAAAAAACTTTTCAGTTAGATATTTTAGATTACTGTGGATTCTGTTTTTTGTTTGTTTTCTGAAAGTTCGATATAATTGGATTGACAAATAGATTGTATTGATGAAAGTATAGAGATACTTATAAACATCTCAAATCTGTTCATGATTTCATAATTTTAGATGATGTAGACCATCTTGATCAACTGGATGCAGTTTTTGTCAATAAAGAATGTATTTGTCTCACATAATATATTTTGGTTATATCTTTTGACAAGTATGTCCTTGTTACAGATATTTGAATATCTGGTAGATGAGTTCTTGGCTGCTTGTGATGGATTGCCTTTATCTCTGAAAATGGTTGGAGCATTTCTTTATGGAGAAAATGACAAATCTTATCAAGAGGACCAGTTCAAAATCTTATTGGGAAGACCAATTGAATAGACTCGATTCCAGCAAGTAAAAGTTCATTTTGAGATATGTAAAAGACTTAAAATTAGCTATGAAAGACAATGATATGGCCATAAGAATCACATCTTCTTTCAATTTCATCTACTGCAAAGATTATTAGAATATCTGGTGGATGAGTTCATAATGGCGTGTGATGAATTGATTTTATTTTTGAAAGTGGTTGGGGCACTAATTTGTGGGGAAAATTACAAATTTTACTCTGAAGATGAGTTGGATATGATGTCAACAAGTAAAAGTTCACACCAAGACACGAGACTTAAAATTAGGTATGAAACGACAGTGGTATTGGCCTTAAGAACATGGAATGGATTCAGTTAGAAAGCTATTAGCATCTAGAGAACAAAGGCCTTGTGGAGGTGAACAGTGACAATGAGGGTTAAGAATGCATGATAACCTCCGAGATTTGGAAAGAGATATTGTTATAAAAGAGTTGCCAGGCTTATCAAGAAAAGACCTCAGACTTTCACCGCAGTCTTATTATCCATTCTTGATTTGTTACAGGTGTCATACGTAAGCATTTCAATTCTTCATAAACTTTAAATATAGCTTATTTAGGAGAAACATGTGTACAATGTATTGATTTTTCACTATTTGGTTCTTTCTAACAGCAGAAGGCAAGCCCCATTGTCAACACGGTTGAACAGTTGCAGAAGATGGGGCCATCATGATATGGAGATGACAAGTCAATGGCAAGCAAAATTTGCTGCAAAGAGCATTAAAAAAATGTGTCTAAGCCAGGGCTAGGTAAGGTTACGTAAGTGTTCCTGTATACCCATCATTGACGCATGCGTTCTTTCTTTTCTGTTGAGTTTGGGGATATTTTTTATTTTTATTTTATTGGGATTCATGTCTTATAGATATAAAGAAGAAAAGGACGTTTTGAGATTCTTCAAGAAGACGGATGTGGCCTTTATCTTTTCACCACTTGAAGGAGCCATTAACACTAGCCAGATCAAAATATTTGCTTTTAAGAGTGGTATGCAATTTAAACTCTGTGCCTATAGTGTCCTCTGTTATGATTTCATGATTTTGTTAATCCAAGTACCCGATGTCTACGACATTAATCATCTGCACATGTTAGTCAACCAATCAATAACTAGATTAAATACATATACTGGCCTAGCCTGCTGTTTTTGAGTTAGAACTTTGAGATTGCTACGATGTCAATGTCTGAAGTCTGTGGGCAACAAACATAGTTATGGTCCGAGACTTGCAAACAATTTTTGGACCTAACTGTTTCTAAACATGTTTTTGACTTGATATAGGCGAATGTCTATCTGAAAAGGAAGGTACTGGCTCATTTCAGCTGGTCAACTGCTCCAAATTGCAAATGCAATTGTCCAGTGATTATAATTATGATCATGTTTCCTGTTCTGGGGATTTCCATAATGGCCATTTTTCGTGTCTTGGGGATTTCAACTATCCACCTTGTTGTACTGGTGTCATCTCTGCTGGTATAAGAAGGCCTCATGTTCAGGAGTACCTAACAAAGCAATCTTTGAAGCAATCACATTTTGTATTCATCGTGTATCTCTTTGATGTTGGTGATCAATGTGTTGTTAATGGTGCTCAGTGAAGGGATGATTGCAAAGAGTAAGCAATATCTTTAATTTTGTTTGTGGCTTGACGCAATGATACCATTTTATTTGCCACAATCGTTTTTTTTTCCAAGGGTATGCCGCAGAATATTCATGGACTATGAGAAGCACATTTAACTATGTCAACACTCATTGTCCAATTTTGTTGTTATGATTGCAAAGAGTAAGCAATATCTTTAATTTTGTTTGTGGCTTGACGCAATGATACCATTTTATTTGCCACAATCGTTTTTTTTTCCAAGGGTATGCCGCAGAATATTCATGGACTATGAGAAGCACATTTAACTATGTCAAAACTCATTGTCCAATTTTGTTGTTATAATGAGTACTACATTTTATTAGAGATGATTGTTGAAAAAATGAACATTCTGAAAACAGTTTTCCTGTGGTATTACAGTGAGGAAATCTACTATCAAAACTTGGCATGAGCTACAAATCCCATTAGCAATTTTAAATTTTAATTGCAGTCCAGATATGGATGATACTGTTTGATTGGGGATGTTTCTATCTGAATTGAAAATATTGGTGCACTAAGGAGAGGATATCAAAGCTACTAATTCAATCTTTCATTTGTTTGGCATTTGAATTGTTGGTATTTTAGTTGCACATGCCCAATTGATTTAGAGGAAATAGACAGTTCGTTTCTTTTAGCATTCATTACTATTTGACCCTCATAATAGGTGCATGGCATTATATGAAGGTACTTAAATTTCAGAGAAAAATCTAAATTTGTCTCTGAATTCAAACTTCTGTGATTCATAATGATTGGTAAAAATCTCTTCCGGAATAATCACATATGATTTTACTGGCATCAAAGTTTCGAATCCTCTAATGGGGTTCATCATCAGGACAAATATGGAGGACCTGATCTATCAAGAAAAATAAATAGTGTTGAGATGTTCCAGAAAATTCCAACACTAATACTAAGAGTCAGTCTCTAACATATTAGTGTTGGAATTTTCTGGAGCATTTCAACACTATTTAATTTTCTTTTTAGATCAGGTCCTCCATATTTGTCCTAATGATGAACTCCAGTAGAGGGTTTGAAAAGTTGATGCCAGTAAAATCGTATGTGATTATTCCGAAAGTGCTTTTTACCATTCTAAATTTGTTTCAAGCAAGTCTGTTGTTATTTGGAAAGCAAGCTACAACACAGACACACAAAGCATAGAAAGAGTTACAAGACACAAACAAGGTGAAAATGGCCTTGTATATGCAGGCATACAATAAATCATCGAAACATATTTGGGAAATTGAACGATGATCTGAACTCGAGTTGGAGATAAAATTTGTGAAACACATATGAGAAGCACATTTTAACTATGTCAAAACTCATCTTGTCCAATTTGGTTGTTCCTACATTTTATTAGAGATGATTGTTGAAAAAATGAGCATTCTGAAAACAGTTTTCCTGTGGTATTGCAGTGAGGAAATCTACTATCAAAACTTGGCCTGAGCTACAAATTCCATTAGAAATTTTAAATTTTAATTGCAGGCCAGATATGGATAATACTGTTTGATTGGAGATGTTTTTATCCGAACTGAAAATATTGGTGCACTGAGAGGATATCAAAGCAACTAATTCAATCTTTCATTTGTTTGGCATTTGAATTGTTGGTATTTTAGTTGCACATGTCCAATTGATTTAGAGGAAATAGACAGCTCGTTTTTTTTTTTGTTTTGTTTTGTTTTGTTTTGTTTTTGTTGCTTTTTCGCATTGTCGGTCATAAAAGGTGCATGGCATTATATGAAGGTACTTAAATTTCAGCAAAAAATCTAAATTTGTCTCTGAATTCAAACTTCTGTGATTCATAATGATAGGGAATAAGCTCTTTCGGAATAATCACTTGTGATTTTACTGACGTCAACTTTTCAAACCCTCTAATGGGGTTCATCAACATGGCAAATATGGAGGACCTGATCTAACAAGAAAAATAAAGTGCTGAGATGCTCCAGAAAATTACAACACTAATGCTAAGAGCCCAACATATTAGTGTTGGAGTTTTCTGGAGAATCTCAACATTATTTATTTTTCTTTTTAGATCAGGTCCTCCATATTTGTCTTGATGATGAACCCCAGTGGAGAGTTCGAAACATTGATGCCAGTAAAATCATATGTGATTATTCCGAAAGAGCTTTTTAGCATTCTAAATTTGTTTCAAGCAAGAAGTCTATTGTTATTTGGAAAGCAAGCTACAACACAGACAGGCAAAGCATAGAAAGAGCTACAAGACAAACAAGGTGAAAATGGCCTTGTATATGCAGGCATACAATAAATCATCGAAACGTATTTGCTACAACACAGACAGGCAAAGCATAGAAAGAGCTACAAGACAAACAAGGTGAAAATGGCCTTGTATATGCAGGCATACAATAAATCATCGAAACGTATTTGGGAAATTGAACGAAGATCTGAACTCGAGTTGGAGATAAATTTGTGAGCAGCCCAAAATTAGATACCATTTGTTGCCCCAAGAAGTCCATGTCCAATTTGATGGTTGTCACAAATCAAATTCTATTGCAATGTTGACATGTGAAGTTACAAAAAAACTAACATTCCGCATGTCTTGCGATTCTATGGTCTGGCATTCATATTATCCATCATATAATGGCAGTTCCCAACATGATCTGAATATGTGCGTGTTTGTGATACCAGAGTTTCTTGGCAGAGAAGATGGAACTGCGTATCACTGGATTTGTCCCACCTGGAAATGCTTCCTGAAGTTGGAAATGACTCAGATCTGTCCGGGAAACGTTTCTGTGGACTTGATGCACCCACACACGCGGATACCAAAAAATGTTTGTCCTTTGAAAAAAGAAGGGTTAAAAATTAATTCCCACTTGTACTTGCTTGTTGCAACCCTGAGAAAGTTAAATGCCCTAAACCCCATGAGGTTTATAGCTATGTTGTTGTTTTGTGCATAAGTGGACTAAATCTGAATCTCCTCTCAACTAATTCATGGAATGCCATAAATGTTCTTGTTATATGCATATATGTTGCTTTTGCTGTTGCTGTTATTGAATTCCATTCTCCTATCATTACTCATTTATTGTGTGGACTCACTTGCAAGTGCATATTGTAACCCAAAACTTGGGCTAACCAGAGGTTCCCTAAACTCTCCTGCTCTCGAGACTTGGAAATCTCGAATCAGAGATCTTACAGTGGTTTTTATTCATATTCCCATTTTGCACATCTACCAATCTCAAAATAGTGAAGCAGATCGATTATCAAAATTGGGTTGCTGCTCTGTTTCAGATCGCATCATCTTCCAGCGGTTCTGCTCTGGCTCTTTGACCAGGGGAAGGTTCCATCCCATTATAACATGGGTATACTGGGTCTTCGACTGCAGGGTTATCTGTCAGGGCTCTCTGTCTAGAGCGAATTCTGTTTTTACTGTGTTGGATTTATGGCAGTTTTCTGACTTGTCTGATTCACAAATGTTATGGTCCGACTAAACGTATTTTCTCTGTTTTTTCTGTGTCAACAGATAGATGATGACTGGTCTGAACACATCTAACCCATCTATGGTCATTGAAATTTACTCTCACTACTGATATATATACTTTCTTTTCTATAATAGAAAGACTTCTTTTTTCTCTCAAAACAAATGCACATTGTGACCCAAAACTGAGAATATCTGTACAAATTGCTGTTCTGTTCTCAGCCGTGACCCTAAACTGAGAATATCCATATGCACACCATATACAAATTGATGTTCTGTTCTATGCATACAATTTTTTTCTTAATTGGACGAAGTAATATGAATTGACAAAATTTCCAGATGTGATGGGCATCTGTCTCATATAGATGTTAGCATTTGTCATGTGGTGTCAAACCCCTCTTTTGGAAAATAATCACAAACGTATTCATAAATAAAAAATCATCCTTGGCTATAATTCTCTCGTGAATAAAATTTCATAAGATGCACAGATAACTACATTGAGATTTGTGAATCCGAGCCAGAGAACTCTGAAATAATACAGAGATATTGTTTGGCGCAATATTTATAAGCCAAGAGGCCTTCTCCATATAAATCCTTGTAATACTATGTCCACGCTAGATACAGTATATGTGTGTTTATTATCATTTGTTGATATTCGGCAAATCTCGGGCGCAATCATTGTTACTGCACTCCGTTTCAGATTCTGTATACTATTCTATTTCCAGGCTCTGTTTTCCTGGTAGTTCTGCCGAACACATTATTGGCGAGGTGCTGTGATAAGTTTTATAGCCCATTTGAAAAGTTTCAATACTGTATTTTAATCATGGCCATTCAATCCTTCGTATCTTCGTATTTTCGGATCAATCATTTGTTTCATAACAACAATACTACAAATCTATCGGACGGTTGGCTGGCACATATATAATATTAAAATAATTATAATAATAATATCTATTTTTAAGGTCATAGCCAAGCCAGACACCAAATTGGTGTATGAGACTTGTTTATGGGACAAGGGACCCACTTTCGCGCAGTGATTTGACTGCTAAGTCTACGAAGGCATACATACACTACACCCCTCTGGTTTTGAACCTGTGACTTTTTTAGGAAGAAACACATGCTCTTAACCATTAGACCCACTCAAGCTCTTAATCATAACTGTAAGGCTTTTTACCTTTTTTTGGTGGGCTGATTTATATATTATATTAAAATGATAATTATAATTGTAAAGTTTTTTAATTTATTTTCCGTATTTATAATAAATGTATTGATAAAATATAAAAAAAGATAATTATCAATATAATAATTATAATTGTAAGGGTTTTTTATTATTTATTTTTCGTATTTATTATACATAAAAAATGATAATTATTATATCATAGGGTTTTATTTATTTATTTTTTGTATTTATAATAAATGTATTGATAAAATACAAAAAAAAGATAAATTATCTGAGACAATGAACATACTTAAGTTGAGATGAGTGAAATTTACAATTGTTTTTAGGCTTTTCAAGAACCAAATTTAGACTGTAAGATGGTACAGACAATGAACATACTTAAGTTGAGCTGAGTAAAATTTACAATTTTTTTTAGGCTTTTCAAGAACGAAATTAGTTTTTCTCAAATTTAGAGGGTAAGATGGTAGAGTGAGGTTGCTGGTACTAGATCAGTTCATAAATTTATTTACTTGAGAGTTCATAAAATTTGAAGTTACTATAACAATATTTATAGGCAAAAAAATATTTCAACAATATTTGTCAAAGTAACAATAAATGTATTGATAAAATATTAAAAAATGATAATTATTATATCGTAAGGTTTTTATTTATTTATTTTTTATATTTATAATAAATGTATTGATAAAATATAAAAAAAGATAAATTATCTGAGACAATGAACATACTTAAGTTGAGATGAGTGAAATTTACAATTGTTTTTAGGCTTTTCAAGAACCAAATTTACACTGTAAGATGGTACAAACAATGAACATACTTAAGTTTAGCTGAGTAAAATTTACAATTTTTTTTTAGGCTTTTCAAGAACGAAATTAGTTTTTCTCAAATTTAGAGGGTAAGATGGTAGAGTGAGGTTGCTAGTACTAGAGCAGTTCATAAATGTATTTACTTGAGAGTTCATAAAATTTGAAGTTAATATAACAATATTTATAGGCAAAAAAATATTACAACAATATTTGTCAAAGTATTATAGTTCATCATGTCACTAGTATGTATTCAAACCTAGGTGGGGAAGATAACAACCATTCTGTCCAACTACCTGAGATAATCCCAATTAACAAAAATGGAAGATAACAACCATTTTGCCAAACTTCTGAAGATAATTTTAATTAACAAAAAAATTGGACATTGGGAAGTGCTTGGTAAGATGGTAGAGTGAGGTTGTTGGTACTAGATCAGCTCATAAATGCATTTACTTGAGAGTTCACAACTCAAGTTAATATAACAATACTCATAGGCAAAAAGTTATTACAACAATATTTGTCAAGGTATTATAGTTCATCATGTCACTAGTATGCATTCAAATCTAGGTGGGGAAGATAACAACCATTCTATCTGAGATAATCCTAATTGACAAAAATGGAAGATAACAACCATTCTATCTGAGATAATCCTAATTGACAAAAATGGAAGATAACAACCATTCTCCCAAACTAATAAAGATAATTCTAATTGACAAAAAATTGGGGCATTGGGAATTGCTTGGGGAATGAAATCAGCCTCCCTCTCTTTTTGAAGACGAGAAAGGTAATGGCCAATAGCCAATCCACAATATAGACCCACTTAAGAACACAACATAAAATACTCTTTTCCTTAACTATAACATGTCAAACTAATAAACATAAATTTAAATAATGAAAATACCAATTATTCAACATAATTACTTAAACTAAACTCAATTAAAACTATATATATATGTATAATTCGCTGATTGATTACACTAATTTAAAAACTTTTTCATTTAAAAGACTTAATATTTTTATTAATTATTTTTTCCTATTATTTAATTATTTCAACGAATATAAAGAATTTTATTCGTTTGCTATTGCAGTAATTTTAAAAGATAAAAATAGTTTGAAAAGTCAATAATATAAAGTTGGGTCTCTTTACCTGCACTTTGACATGCTGGGGATATATATATTTTATTTCTTAATAAAATAATTAAATATTTTAAAAATTATAATAATATAAATGCAATAGGTATGTTAATGATTTTTTTTTGTAAGTCAGATAGATATATTATAAAACAAAATATGGTACAAAAAATCTGTTATTGCAGATCGAGACCTGAGGAAGACAGGTCCACAGACACAAGACACAAGCACTAAGACATCAAAATACTCTAAAAGTTCAAAATGCTAACTGCACACCACGCAGGGTGGCATGGCTATTTATCTACTGCGCCACTGTACCTACGCCACTGTAACAAAAATACTTTCAGGAAATGACAGAGTTACAGACCAAGAAGTCCACCGAAACAGTCTGCAAAAACAAAAGAGATGGAACAGAGAGCCTTGACTTACTGCGGGGGCATCCCGAACCTGCTTGCTGTGTCCAAACCTTGTCCCAGGACGTGCTTGTCCACTCTCTCCTGCAAGGAACGATAATTATGAATTTCCTTCGGCGGTGCCTGCCGCTGACCATTAGAGCTCAAGGGATCTGGACTCAACGTCTGCCGTAGAAGTCTAATAAGCAAAGTTAACTTTTTGTTAACAGATTCCGCAACATCATGCACTGCCGAGATTTTATGGTCTAAAGCCTCATAGATCTCATACAGACCTTTCAGTTGGGCCTCAGAGATGAAGTTCTCCCCTTGAGAATGCTGGTTCCCTTCATCCTTGGATTCCAAAGCTCTCGCCAACAGGGTTTTAATCCTCCAGCTTTCCGCTTGAGTACGCACGAATTGCGTAGCTCGCCTGGAGGCAGTGCCCGGGTCCATCAACCAGTCGACCTCCCTTGCTATGTCTTCCTCTGTGCGCGGCCGTTCCTCCTCCTTAACCGCAACTTCCATATCACCAATCCTTCGTTTATTTCTCGTTGTCGTTCGGGTCTTATACATGTTCCTCGCAGTATGAAGCTCCTGGTTTGCATTTATGCTACAGCAACCTCCAGTATCCATGTTGCCCCTGTTATCCGTTTCTTGATGACCAGTGCGGAGCCAAGAAATATAGTAACCCAGAGTAATGCCTTTAGAAAGAGTGATGGATTCGTTGCTATGACTGTTTGTTAAATAGCCTTTCTCCTTGAAGTTTCCCATGATGAGCCTCACCTCCCGAAACGACGTGGGAGTACTATCATCATAGTCTCTGTCACGGTTTGATTTTCGTAGAGGTATGTTAATGATTATTAAAATGAAAGGTAATTTTCATTTTTTTAAATTATAATAATATAAATACTATAGGTATGTTAGTGATTATATGTTTATTAAATGACATGTTATTTATTTATTTATTTTAATTATGTTAATAATTATATGTTTATTATGAAATATCATTTTCGTTTTTATTTTTATTATTTATATGCTTTTTAAAATAAGGCATTTGCTTCTTTGGATTTTATTTTTACCATTTATGTTATTTCATTTTTTATTTTTACCATTTATATTTTTAAAATGAAATATAAGGTATTTTCTTATTATAATTTAGATTTTATTTTTATTATATATATATATATATATATATATATATAATGAAATAAGGCATTTTCTAGTTGATTTAGAAATTGATAAATTTTAATCTAAAATTTAAAATTTATTAAAATGTTAAAATATTTTAAAAGAAATAAAACATTTTTTTATTTTAATTGCTTTAGAATATGCTAATGAAAATCAAAATATATTCTTTATCAACCAAGATATGTGGAAATAGTAAATAACCTAATCAAAATGAAAGTGGAAATATCTTCACCATATTAATTAATTAATTTATTTATTTATTTATTTTTTTTTTTTTCAGAACGAAAAAAGCTGTATTGTATTATATAAGAAATATAACGGTTCCCATAACGGATACATATTCATAGGATAGTGAAAATATGACCGTATCTCTCAAAAGAGAGAAACAGGTCATCAAGATAAGGCCATTCTTGTTCCTGTATGTAGGTACAAAAGATGCAAAGATTTTACCGTCAGTCTGTAGATACAAGATCCCCAAAAAACTTTTCGTCCAAAAACAACTATATAAGAAAAAAACGCTTTTGAAGAAAAGCATGACTGAGAAACTGCTAAAGCGAGATTAGAAGACAGGAGGAGAGAACTCCTGAATATTGAAAATTTCATCTTCAGACAAAACCTGCACAAACCATATACCCGGTGATGAAGAGAGACCCTTTTTTGATAAAGAATCAGCCTTCAGATTTTGAGACCTGCTGATATGTTTTATGGAGGATTCGAGCATATCATTCCAAAGGGACCTGATCCTGTTCATCCAGCCAGCGAGATGAGGCATAGAGATATTGTTTTCCTTGTGCACAAAATCCACCATTACCTTTGAGTCTCCAAAAATCGATACATGCCTGATATCTAGAAAGGAACAAAAATATAACAAACCAGCAAGAGCCATTGCTTCTGCTTTAGAGTTAGATCCCCTTCCTCCATTCCAATGGATACTGAAATGGCAGGATTCATTAATCAGAATATAAACCCCGCAGCCACAGATGCCTCTCTGTTCAGCACCATCAAAAAACGCGCATGGGAAAGAAGGAAAAACCAGGGGATCTGAAGGGAGAACATCTTCATTTTCCTTAGGCGCCTTGAAAGAGAGGCTTTCATAAGACAGTAAAACCTTAGAGAATATATCCACAGGAGAGCAGTGGATGCTGTTGAAAATGGAGTTGTTCCTCGCCTTCCATATGCTCCATAGACAAATAATAAACAACGGCCTCCAGATCACTTTCTGTTGGCTCCACCAAAAAAACACATCAGATATAGAGGAATGAGACATATGAAGAATACCGAACCATTTCTCCACAGACAGCCAGAGTTGTCGGGCGATATGACAATCCAGGAATAAATGCCAGTTGTTTTCCTCATCGGATCTGCACATAGGACAAAGCCCCGGTCCCTGCCAACCCCGCTTTCTCAAATTTTCCCAGGAAAGATTTCTGTTGCGGAACAACAGCCATGCAAAAAAAACCATTTTTGATGGGCACTCGGAATTCCAAAAAGTAACAGGAAAAATAGGACTGAGATGGGGATCCCTCTTGTCCATTAAAGTCTGGTAAACCTCTTTCACTCTGACACCAAACAACGACTTTGAATTTTTCCAGATAATATCATCTGATTCCTCCGAGCGAAAGATACCACATGATCTAAGACTCATCCTTATAGGCTCCCATAATATGGCAATAGAGGGCAGCATCTGAAGGAGACCGACATCTTTCCACAAAGGGATCGATCCATGCCACCCAACAATTAAACTACTCCAAAAAAAGAGACCCCTCCTGTGGAAAATTTTAATAAAACCTCCGGCACATAAATGTCCTCGGCTCCACTCAGAAAAAGATCATATCCAATCAGAATTTTTTTACCTGTTTGAAACCGCCATGTTAAGTTCTCCAGGAAGAAGCCTTCCATCCTATGCAAACTTTGCCAGATTGTTGACCCATAGGAGGGGCCGATCCTTCCCTCCCTGAACCATAAAGAAAAATCTTTGCCGCCCAGATATTTCTTTTTAATAATCATGCTCCAGGACCCTTCACCAAAAATACACCTCCAAAGCGATTTACATAAAAGCGCCTTTCCAAAACTGCGAAGGTTCAGCAAACCCCAGCCTCCCATGCTCTTAGGAGAAGAGATATCTGATAATTTTGTGAGGTGAAATTTCCGTCTTTCTGCTTGACCTCCCCAGATGAAATTCACTGTAATCTTATCCATTTTTTTAATAACGCTAGCAGGAAGGAAGAACAAGTGGGCCCAGTATACAGCTAACTGGTTCAGCACAGATTGAGCCAGAATGACTCTGCCCGCCAGAGAAAGACATCGGAATTCCCACAATGAAATCTTTCTGTGGTATCTATCAATAATCCACTGCCAGTCCTTTTTGGAATAGCCATTTGCTTTAAGCTGGAACCCCAAGTATTTAATTCCCTGTTTGATCGAGTGGGACTTCACGCCAAACAAGGTTGATAACCAGTCCACCGCTTCTTGACTGATTTCATTATGATAAAAGATAGATTTTTCCTTGTTTATTTGCAGACCAGAAGCCTTCTGAAAATTTCTGAGGATATCATAAAAGCAAGTCCATGTAAACCTACATAACATGCCAAACAAGATAATATCATCAACAAAAAGGTTATGGGAGATAGAGATGTTCCTGCAAATTTTTAAAGGGCAACATCTTTTTTCTGCTACTGCTTTGTTGATATGGAGGCTGAGCGTGTTCATCGCCAGAATGAAAATCAATGGCGATAAGGGGCATCCCTGGCGGAGACCCCTGGCTGCCGGGAAAAAGGACGAAGGGATTCCATTAATAATAATAGCATAGTTCACCCCTTCTATACAAGCCATGACCCAGTTAATCATATTGGGCCTCAACCCAATCTTAGCAAGCAAACATCTAATAAAACTCCAGTCCAGGCAGTCATATGCCTTACGAAGATCAATTTTGAAGATGATGTCTTCACTCTTTCTTGAATGTATGGCAAACAAACCTTCCTGTGTAGAAGCAACCGCGTCCAGAATGTTCCTCCCTCTAAGAAAAGCATGTTGGTCTTTAGATATAAACTCAGAAAGAGTTCCTTTGATTCTTTCAGCAATAATTTTAGAGACTATCTTGAACGAAATGTTACACAAAGAAATTGGCCGATAGTCCTGAAGGGATACAACATCATTCTTTTTTGGAATCAACGCTATAAGAGTTGATGAAATTTTATTGTTTATACTACTGGACATTCTTGTGGCCTCCACCATTCTTAGCAGATCATCTTTTATCAGGTCAAAAAAGTGGATAAAGAATTCAATCGTCCAGCCGTCTGGACCCGGGCTTTTGTCCCTTTTAAAAGACTTCATAGACGCCAAAAGCTCCTCCTGCGAAATCGGCTGAATTTTTTTTTCATTTAATTCATCATCAAACATCTGGGGAAATAATTCTATGCCCCACAGAATATCCTGTATCCTGCAATTTTCAGATTTCTTGTACTGATTTTCAAAAAATCTAACAGCCTCCTTTGTAATATCCTGATGGGCATAAAGGAAAACTCCATTTTCGTCCTTTAACTTCCATATAGAATTCTTAGCCCGTCTGGCGCTCGCATATTTATGAAATTTTTTTGTATTTTTATCTCCCTCCCTAAGCCAGATCGCCCTACTCTTTAGTCTCCAGCAAGCTTCTTCCTGTTCCAGAATCGTTTGCTTTTCCTCTGCAGCTCCTTTATCCGGCATCTCATCTCAAAAGAGGGCTGTTTATCATTCATGGATACCATAATATTGTCCAACTCTATTTGAATCTCCCGGAGAGACTTTCTGCTCATTTGTCTTTTTTGAAACTGCCATTCCTTTGCCACTTTTCTAATTGCATCCATTTTATCCCTGAAGGTCATACAACAAGGAAAGGATTTTTCTGAAATCTCCTTCCAACACTGAGTTATCACCTCATTAAAGACTGGGTCCTCAAGACTTGTTCTGTTGAATTTGAAAGAGTATCCCTTTCTAAAACCCTTTTCTCTCCACCCTAGAATAATCGGCCTGTGATCAGAGATAAAAACATTCTCAATTGATGAGAAAGGCATGCCCATCTCTTCAATTAAGCTGTCATGGAGGATAAATCTATCCAGCCTTTTCGCTATATAAGCACTTTCAGATCTCCCATTTTCCCACGTCGGCATCATTTTTGATGGAAAGATGTCAAAAAAGTTCCTGCATAAAAGTTCATTTTTGATTCTATCAGCAATCGGGTCTGATTTTTTCTTTGCACCCCAAATTTCCTCCATACTCAACGAGACATTTAGATCTCCTGCAATCAGCAAAAAATCAATGTCAAGAATTTCTGATTCGAACAGTTTATCCCAAAATGGCCATCTGTTCTTGTAGGGCGCATACATATTAAGAATATTAATTGGATTTCTATGACCCCTTAGATGAGCCGCGATAAGAATGCCAGCCATACAACTATATGCCTTTGCCTGAATCCAATCGGGATCCCATAACACCGCCAGACCCCCCGAGAGGCCAACTGCATCTACTGCCGATATGTGCCATAAAGGAAACATCTTTCTAAAATAAGAAATTGCAACAGATGAATCATGCATGGTCTCCTGAATCAAAATGATTTTGGGATTTACTGTACGGAAAAGGTCCCTTAAAGCCAAAAAATTTTGGTCTGCCCCTAGACCTCTAATATTCATAGATAGAGCAAAATTCATTTTGAAGATTTTCCGGCCTTGCTTGCTCTAAGGGGCCGATCATCTGTCATATCAATAACTGGGGCATCTATAAGGGACAAATTCCGAATACCCCTACCAGCTCCGTCTCCCCTTCCCCTGAAGTGTCTGCTGCCCCTATTGTTCTTCCTCCTCACTGTTATATTGCAAGCGGAATCAGGGCTGATGCGAGGAGACGAGGGCTTTCCAGGCTTGTGAATAGTAAGCGGTCTGAGGTCCATCAAGTTCTTATTTAAAAGATAGTCTAAATCATGACCTATGGAATTTGACGGGGAAGATGATGGGGAGTTTGCAGGAGTAGCCGAGATCAGAGGTGCCTTCCCTTTCCCTCTCGGGGAGATAATCTTCTTTGGAGATGGGGATGAGGAAGAAACCACAAGGGTTTCCTTTTTGGGGAAGATGGGAGGAAGAGGATCGGGGGGGAAGAGGGACCTCGAAATCAGAGGCAGGTTCCAGCGGCGGCATAGAAGGAGATATAGCATTTAACAGTGACGAGGATTTGGGTTGGGTTTGGTGATCACCTTCTAGAGAGATCCTAGACTGGACATTTTGCAAAGGAGACAGAGAATTTTTAGATGGAAATCTCTCCGATTCTGGGGAAGGACATTTCCTCCTGTAGATTTTTTTCCCAAAATGAGAAAGACCCTGCTGCTTTCGGTCTTTTGAAAGTAACCTCGGGCAATTTCTGAATAAATGACCTGTCCGGTGGCAAGCTGAGCATCGAAAGGGGATTCCCCAGAAATCCAGCCTCTGACAGATTTTGAAGTCCCCCCAGGAAATGTCAATATGGTCCGGGAAACCTCCCCTGAAAGATTTGTCAATGAGAATCCAAGCGACACGCTTGTCCTTCTCACCCAAACATCTCGGATCAACATACACACACCTACCAATAGCATTCCCTATCTCCGCTAGAGTTTCTTTGGACCATAGCTCCAGAGGAAGACCTGGCAGTTTTACCCATATTAAGTTGTTGGTGGGCGTATTTTTTAGCGGATTATAGCCCAAATACCACCTGTGAAGAGCTAGGAAACTTCTCCCCGAGACCCACTGATGATTTAAAATGGATTCCAGATCAGAGGAGCTTAGGAAGTGGAAGCAATACCATTCTTTAAGCAATCTAGCAACGATAGGAACATATCCTATCAAAGGCTTCCAATGCTTTTCAAGCCAAACTCTCATATTGGCGTCCTCCATTTCCGGGAAATGCCAACGTCCAACTAACGCAAAATCCTGAAGACTGTCGATGCGTTCAGACAAAATCACACTTTCAAGCTTAATCGCCGCAGGAGGAGGAGCCAGTTTAACAGGTTTAGAATTTTTCAGAGGACAAAGCAGTGAGGCGGAAGAAGTCTTTCCCTTTGATTTGGAGATTGGATTGCCATCTTGAAGAGCACGCGTATCGTGTGGGACCAAAGGGAGAATTAACATATCCTCCAGCGTGGAGCGCCACTCACAGGACAGCTTGGCATTGTCGTGTGCGGTCTCCGCCTGAATGGCTGCGTGGACCATGGCTTCCAAGGCAGATGAGTCGGATGGACACTCCATTCCCGAAAAGCCACCTAGCTCTGTTATATGTAGTACTAAAAATCCAACAAAATAATTGTCGGATCATACGGTCATCCAGAAACTGAATAAAAAACCCAGAGAAAATGGGTTCAAATCTCAAAGGATAAGGATTCAGATCACGGAGCTGTCAGAGGATGACTCGGGAAACAATCCGGCGATAAATCCAAAGGAAGATATTTAGAAGGGGAGACCACCTGTCCACCACCATAAAGGAAAGCTGACGCAAGCATGAGCAGTAAGCTTGTCAGGAGATGGGATGATTTGAAAAGCGGCGGCCCACATTAATCCGGAAATAACTCTATCCCCCTACCAAATTAAGTAGGCTGATCAGAATTAGATAAAAAATCAATTCCCGGAATTAAGGCTTTGTACCTTAACCCAATTCCGAAACCGCCGGCGGATTTTTCCGGGCCGGAGAAACCAGAGACCCAGGATTCACTAATTCCAAGCTCCAGATCAAGAAAGAAAGACAGAAATCTGGAGAAATCCTTTTACTAGATTGAAGATAGGTTGTAATATCTAGTCATTCAGAAATAACTTACAAAGGATCCTCTAGGCAGACTAAACAACAACAATAAACCGTGCAGGCACACCACCAATGCCCCAGTTTAAAACAGACATTTGAGCAAGGCTTAGAAATGACGATATAATTATCTAACTTTAAACTTAACAGCCAAGACCAGAATGAGGATGAATAATCTGACATGAGAGCGTTTAATACACCACCCAAAACTGAGGCATAATTAGCAACCAATAACTAGAACTCTGTATCTCTTTTAATTCCATATCCAATTATCCCAAAACTAAACTGAAAACAGGAAGACGATTTACTCTACTCTGCATTCTATTTACCAGAAACCACATTACTCTTTTTTAAGGATGAACAAACACAGAAAAAGATGGATAAAATTAACACACCTGGAGCCGCAGACATGCCGAGTGCAGGGAGCAGGTGATGTTCAGCGAAGGAAAAGACTCCTTTATCCAACAAAAAGCCAAAACCAGCCAGAGCAATGCCACAAGGAACGAAAGAGGAAATGAAAACAGAGGGAGGTTGAAAACTTTGATACCCAACCACTGTGTAAGGAGTACACAGGAGGGAGAGGAATGAGCTTCTTCTGTCAGAAAGAAACAATGGAAATCCACCCAAAGAGAGGAGGTCTAACCCGAAAAACAGAAACTCATTCAGCAGATAATGTGACTGAGTCGAAACCATGCATATGGCTCTTGAGACAAGTATCGGCTATGGAAGGTGTCGAAGAATAAGATTGAGGCTGGTAACAGAAACATGAATTGGATATTACCTGTTCTCATGGCTGATAGGCCGAGCATCCTCCATCTACCTTCCCAGTTGGCAGACACTGATCATCACTCCTGCGCTCGACAGCTGCGCTCCCAAGGAGAAAGGGCTCAAAAATTCCTTTAATTTTGTATTGGTTTACATGCTTATTAAAATGAAATAACATTTTCATTTTCTTTTATTTTTACCATTTACATGTTTTTAAATGAAATAAGATATTTTCTTATTGTAATTGATTTAGAAATTAATAAATTTTAATTAAAATTTAAAATTTATTATAAATTCATTAAAATGATGTTAAAGAAGTTGAGCTCAAGTTGTAGAGACAAATTGTGTTTTTGGTCGTGGTTCAAATCTCCGAAGACATGCCCTACTTAGTGAAAATTGTAAAAAAATGCCATATAAATGAGACAAAATGTGTGATTTTTGGCGGTGGAGACATGCTCTACTTAGTGAAAATTGTAATAAAAATCATATAAACGAGTTCCACTTGATAACCGTGTTAAAAAAATTAAATAAAAAAATTCATTAAAATGATAAAACATACTTTTTAAAAAGAAATAAACATTTTGTTATTTTAATTGCTTTAGAAACTCATTATTATTAATAATAAGTTTTAATTTCAAATTTGAAGTTTATTATAAGTTTATTATTTTTTATAAGAATAATGAATATTTTTACTAGATAAAGTTTGTGTTTAGTTACAGTAGGTGCTTGTGGATTACATATTTTGTCATGTGACTATGTTTATTGGTTTCAAAATCTTTTGATGCATCGCATAATTTTACAAAATTGACTACATATCGAAATGTATACAACCGACATAAAGTGTCTAATATAAAGAAAAAATCACCTTGTGCTGGTCATTTTGCTGTCTTCTCCAGGATCTGATTAAGATCTAGGCAGTAGCTCCTTGAGTAGGGTTCATTTGGATTGGTTCGCATAATTTGAAGCTACTCTTGCAAGGTCACAAATTGTTGTCGTAGTGATTTGATCTTGCCCATTTTTCTTGTTGCCATTCCTTGAAGCCTTAAGAGTTCCTCTAACATGTTCAATTCAGTTTCCACTTGTTTATGTTGCCTCATTACCATGGCCATCATATCAACTTGTAGATTTCTAATTTGTTCTATTGGTTAGTTGATTTTCTCCCTGTTGATGCACCTATGTGGCCTTTCTCTGCCACTGACACTCCCACAAATATTCCCTTGATCCTTCCTGGCGATTCCACCACCTATCTCCAAGAACTAAACAACTCCCCACACTCCACTGTTCGCGACCTTTCTACCAAGATCCTTCAATTCACCCCCTCCATAGAGGTGGTCTAGCCAATACAAGTAGCGATAGCCACTACCAATCCAATTTTCTTCCCAACACTAGATGTTTCAGTCCAATGCCATTAAGCCTATGTTCCAACCAAAGGAATTACGTCGCTATCCTGAAGCACTGTGTAGAAGGGATGATAGATGCGTCATCGAAGGATTCAAATGCTCGGACACAATCAGGGGTGGCTGAGAGATCCGACCAACCCAAGCTCTGATAAATCCAAAGGCCTATGGGCAAAGAAGGAAACCGTTTGCTGAGACCCCACAATACCACCCTAAGCTACCTTTGCCCCATAAATTCCTCACTAAAGGCACTGAAACAACATACTCAATCCCCAAGATGAACCGACCAACTGCCAGTGAAGATAGTTGAGAGTATAGAAGTTTTTCCAACCATACGAACCAGGAGAGAAGAAAGTCAAAACAAACTTACTTAATTGGATGTGCCACCTTGAATCCAACGAAATTTTGAAGCTTTCCCCAAAGCTTGCTGGCATAAAAGCTTTCATGCCCATCAACCTGCAAATGCTCTACATTTTCTAAGTTATATAATGCCTTCAAGAATTCCCACGTGCATGAGTAGTAATGGTGACTTGCTTGTTCATAATGGTAGCCATGGTGTGGGTGATCACTAGAGAGAGGGAACATCACTTCAGAGATAAACCTCTTACTGTGAGCTGTGTCCCATAAAAGTGGAGTGTACTGGCTCATGCTTGAAATATAATTGTTGTTCATGTAGGGCGCCACGATAGCAGTTGATGCTTCCTTTTTTAGTTGCCTCCTACCCCTTGATATGATCATAGTCATAATATATTTTTAAAAATTGAATTGGACCATCGACTCTATGGTAGAGGTTGATGGCCTACAACACCATTGATTTCTATTTTCCCTTCTTGTCGTTGATAGGGCTGGTTGGCAAGTTTATCTACTTGTACATTTTGATCTCGGAGAACATGGAAGTATTCTCTCTTTGGGATATCATTCAAAAGTCTTCTGATCTTGTTAAGTAAACTCCCTAGGTGCTTATCTCCGGGTGAAGTATCTTTGAATATATGTTGTATGATGATGAGGGAGTTGCCCAGTATTTTGATGTTGGATAGTTGAAGAGCTCTAGTGAGAATTAGGCTTTGGATTAAACCATGCAACTTTGTTTGGTTGTTTGTCATTAATCCTAAACCCTAGGCATACATCTTTTCCAAGTTTCCTCTGGGTCTACACAAGACCAATTTTATTAATTTATTAAATGTTATATAAAAGTGAAATTTATTTTTATTTCAATTATAAAGATTTGATTAAAATTTTATCTATATATACACACACACATGATAGATTATTTTTAATTGTTACATATCTAAGAAATTTTCACATTTTTTTTACACAATATATAATCACTTTTCTTAAAATGAAAAACAAATATGAATGTAAAATTGCTAATATTAATCCTAACAAAATCTTTCAAGGTTTGGAGGGGTGGGGGGTAGTGGGTGATCATTTACCTCAGGGTTGAGGGCGAGGGGGTGATCATTTGCCTAGGGGATAAGTAGACTTATCCTTTTTTTTTTTGTAAGGCATGACTACATCTTCATCATGTCCAATATAACACCCCAATCGGGGCATGAAATTGAACCGATGACTTCACATCAAGGAGTGCCTTGACAGAGGACCCGATCACCATCTATCCAAAACCCTGTGGACGACTTATCCTTATTTTGGAGTCTTGGGCATATTACAAATAATCAAGAAAATGCTTATGACCTTTTCTAAGGGCTTCTTTAGGCCACCTCATTTAATTTGAGTAGAATAATAATATTAGGATATTTAGGTTCATTTCCTAAGGATTTATAGTTAGTTATCACCTTCAAAAGATCCATTCTCCGTTTAAAATGTTTGAGGGATTACTTGGTGATTCATGTCTTATGACATAACAATAAGGAAGCAAATATTCTAGCGAATAAGGCCACCACTTTGGAACTTGGCACCCCTCTCATAATTAAAAGGGTGGGTTATTATCCTATACCCTAAACTCCATGTACCATTAGAAGGGATTGGGGTGGATAGGGACAAATTTCCCCCTTGGATTTTGATGGCATGTGGAGGTTCATGTCACAAGCTATTTGACGTGCAGGGGATGAAGTGCTCAACATACCTCATACTGGTAGGACTTTTGAAAGACAATCTGGTACACTTACATCCAATATAGTATCTATTTGGTTCGATGGCTTAGTTAGTGTTGTTAGACTGTGGTAACGATAGGCATGTTAGTTACATGCCCCCAAATTCCCCTGTGTGGTGGCAAGGGAGTTCATATGGATCATTTTTACCTTCAACAGGGTAGATTTGGAGTAATGTGTTGATCTCCTAAGTTGGCTTGCTCCATGGATAACCTTGTTGCTGGGTGGAAAGTTGTTTGATCATATGAGGAGGGAATTATTTCAATTGAGGAGGTTTAGTTTGTAAGAGCATATGGAATGGTGGTGAATTCTATGTGGAGCCACTAGATGAGAGAGTGGGTGAGGCACCCATGGCTATTATCTTTTGTCAACATTCTAGTCGACATAAGAAGCATGTCTCTACATGTCAGTTTTGGTTCACTAACAAGAAAGTATACCATCAGAGATGTTGATAATAAGCCTTCTTTCTTTGGTATTCAAACTATGTTTCATAGTTTGGAAAGAATGGTTTGTTATTGGCATGGTGGTAGCCTACTCCCAGTTTTGGAAATCTATATTCATACTCTGCATTGTGAACATAGTTGGGCTGTGTAAGTGAATTGGAGGATGTCCGAGGGGATCACCAACGTAGAGTGGAGCATGAGATCCAAAACCCGAAGGAGGAGATTCTTTCAATTTTAGCTAAGGTATAATTAGTTGGCAACTAACTTGACATCGACCATGGAAATTTTGCTAGATCAAAGGGTGTGACTCCAATAAACTGAAGACTAAATTGAAACTCTTTGAAATCGAATAGTGGAGCTTCGACAAGGCATGTACCAAAATAGGCCAATCTCCCCTTCTTTTGGTAACTTTGTTAGTTATGATAATGCAATGGTTTGTAATTTGAATGTTAATGCTCCCTCTTTGGAGCCAACAAGGCGCACAAGGTTGATGAACATAATTTACATAATTAGTTTGTATGGAGGTTAAATTTTGTTGGATTGTAGGCTTCTATTGGAGGCTTACATACAAAATTCGTAGTATAGTAGACTTCCTTAATTGATTTTGGTTAGACATTAGACTAGACGGAAAGACTATATTTCTCAACTTGAAGCATAAATTTTGTACTCTTGTTGTATTAATATAAATTATTTCTTGTCAATTTAACAAGAAGAAAAAATATTAGTGAACTTGATGTGATGAAGGTTAATATGAAAATAATCTCCTATTGCAAACTATTTACATTGTAAATGGCTAACATCTACCTTTAGTTCAATAAATTTCTCATGCTATAGAACATTATTTACTTTTAATTTTTACTCCATTATAGTTCGTAAATTCACAATTTTATTTTGTTATTCACTTCTCAAATATACATAGTATTAAATGCCTTTGTAATTAGAATAAAATCCAAGTAAAACTCAAAATGTACACAAATTAACCAAACCATAATTAAGTAGCAATATAATCAAGCATGTTAAGATTGATGATATATTTTTAACATTCTTCATCCAAATTTCAAAATTGAATTAGAGAAATAAACTATGTTAGCATGAAGTAATGCAAACAAAGTTAAAAAAAATGGATCTTAATTCACAAAATTGATTGAACAGTATATTCAAGCATATTAAGATTGATATATTTTTAACATTCTTCATCCAAATTTCAAAATTGAATTAGAGAAATAAACTATGTTAGCATGAAGTAATGCAAACAAAGTTAAAAAATATGGATCTTAATTCACAAAATTGATTGAACGGTTTGATTTGTACATACATGATCATCAAATTTGCATATTTTTTATTGATAATTATTTATATATGAAAATGATATAATCCGATGATCAAAATACACAATAATTAACATATGACTTACAATAACTTCACTAGTCTAACCGAATAAATTACTTTTTTTGCTCCGAGAGGCACATTCTACAACCTAGTATGAGAGTGATGTGTGATTCCATCCATGCTCAACATGGAGTTTACATGTGTCCCTTAAAAAATAATCTAAATAAAAAAAACAATGTGGGCTATAATAAAAACAAAAATGATTATACATATTTGGCGTTATAAAACATCAATAATCCCATTCTTATTGTACTCACTTAGATAGTTGTTAATATTACAATACAATATGAAAGAGATGTGGTAAAAATATTTCAGTTTCACTCTTGGATCATTGTTAATATTACAATTCATTATGAAAAAGATGTAAAAATTTCCATCCCAAACGAATAGGGGTGTAACTGGGACCATGATTGGGTGATAAACCCCTTGTTGCAAGAGGACTTTTTTTACTTGTCAACATAGCGTAAATGCGAGAGTGCATGTAGGAGGTATATATTTTATGTGTTTGATAGATTTCTAATCTAGAGAGGAATACTTTGATGGATAATCTCATTATGACATATTTAACAAACGAGGGGAATAAGAATAACAAAGGAGAAGATAATGTAATATCCTTGCAACATTAGGGTTCAATGTTGTTGCTTAGGGAAGTGAACATAGACATAGAGGATGCATTCACAAGTGCAATGGCAAATGAGATTATAGTAAGGGAATGCACACAATTGGATATAGAGTTGTATTACTCTATATGACTATTTATGGAGGTAAAGTTAGATAACAATTCTTTTTGCTCCATGAGACTATGCAACAAGGAATGTTTCAATGAACTAGTAAAAGAACACTCTTAGTAGTAAAACCTAGAATTGAGAATGGCTCAAATTTTATACCAGTAGAAATAAGTGGAAGAGGAGGAACTTTATATTGTGTACTTGCCAAGGTGGGGTGAGTATAATGTAACTAGCAACAAAGGTTTGGCTATAGCATGTGGCCTCATCATGGGGTCATGTTTTTGTTTTGCTTTGTTTTGTTTTTTTGTTTGTTTTTGTTTTTGTTTTGTTTTTAATTGGGTAGTTTTTGGCAAGAGCATATCTATGCTCTCTCGCAACAAACTTTGGCACAAAAGCAAAGTGAAGAGGTTATATTGTCGATATTCCTAGTTATTAGTTATTGACCTTAATCAATGGCTAGGATCTCTACAAGGTATCAACATTCTTAACATGCCAAATCGTTAAGAGGGATTCCGCATAAAGACTCACCATTAATCTTTTCTCCCACTGGTGGTTACAAGCATTGTTGCATGAATATGCTTTGGATGTGATGAAATTTAAGGTGAGTGACCCATGAACCAAGTTGTTAAAAAGTCAAATGAGAAGTGGTTACACTCCTTGTAGAGTCTACCCCCATGTGATGGTGCATGCACCAAGTCAATGCCCTTTTATGCTTTGTAAAATGGCCATTGTGGATTATTAAAGAGAGGCACATGAGAAAGGAAATACATGGAAGCATAAATATGATAGGAGGAATTTCATTATTCACAGAGAGGATAACAAAATAGAGAATACAAAGGGAGGAAGGGAAATGGAGAAGATGAGTTAGAAGAGATGAGGAGGAAATGATGATAGAGAGAAGGGGGAGGGAGAAAACAAGCCTATAACTTGTGGAAAAAGGATATGGAGTTGGAGAGAAGAGGGTAATGTTATAATAGTTTTGACTTGGTAGAACCCTTGGAGAAGAGAAAAAAGATGTGGTTCAAGTTGAGAGTTGGGCAAAACAATGTGAAGTTGCAAAAGAACATAAATATGGTTGAGTACCAACAAAGTGAAAAGTTGTAAAGAACCAAGCTAAGGATCGATTTACAGCCAATGAGAAAAAACTTGTCATACTCTATTGTAATTGCTTTAACAATAGAGTCCATTTGGGTTGTGTGCTTATGCAATTAATTTCCATTTAATAAGGAGAAAATCATTTTATTCTAGTTTGATAAGAAAATCCTTATGTTATTTTCCTCTTGTTGTTTGTGCATGCACATGTTTTAACTTACTTTCAACCTTCTTTCAATTTATTTTGTTGCTTGCACGGGTGCTTTGTCGTTTATATGTGAAGGCCCTATAGAGTTGAGTTCAATGTGATTGACATAGTGAGGTTCAATTTGTGGGGTTGAAGCCCATTAGTTTACAGTGAGTTGTACCTAGGATTATTAGGTGGTTTATGTATTGCATATATTTTTCCTACACCGATTTTAAAGATATAATAATGAAAATGAAGTTTTTTCTATGGAGTTTTTTGTTTTCTTGGTTCATCTTTTAAACCAAGCATAATAATTTCTATAAAATCTATGACTGAGTAATGAAAAATATGGTCATTCTCTTCAGGGACTTCAAGTGAAATATGAGATAGGAAAGAAGAAAAAAATCCCAAGTTAACCCAACGAAGTTCCATTAATAATAGGATCATTATAATTGAAGCCACTATTAGGTATTAGATGTGTATGGGATGATCATTCTCTTCAACTCTTGCATTTACTAAATTATGAAAAATTCTATAATCTTTAGCTAATATGTTGTATAATATATTTATGCTATTAGAAATAGATCAAGGTATTTGATGTCTTTAAGGTATTCATCTAATTCCTTTCTAGAAACTAAACCTTTGAGGAAAATGAGATTTATTCCGTGGAATTCATATGGATATTTTTGAAGATGACAACTACATGATCAAAATTTGTAGCATTTGAAAAATGTCCTGACTTTCCTAGCATGCATCAATTTGAGAAATGGGCATGTGAACATATTGATATTGTGAGAAAGGTTAAAGGTTCTCTCAATATGTTGATATTGGAATTCTTGTTATTCAAACTTATTCATGTTTCCAAATTTGTCATAGGGCATGACATCATCAAGAAGTTTACTATATTTTGTGTTGTAAAGGATTGTGATTTTGATAGTTTTACTAATGTTGTTAGTTAGCTTCTCCAGGAAGGTGATGTTATTCTCTATTGATAAGAGTGACTCATCATGGTAAAACAAATTAAAATATATGGTGTTGGAATATAATATCATTAATTTCTCCAAAGATGTTTTAGGCATATGAAAGAAGAGGTGTTTTTCTCTTCGTTAACAACTAATATCACTCCTAGTGGTGTTATTTTAATGTTTTTAGTGAATTTGTATAAAGGAGAAAAGTAAGCATTAAGAATCATCTATATTGTTGTGTGAAAGTGGAGGAGGGGCAAATTCCTCTTCTTTGTTAATAGTTTTTAAAGAAGAATATGTCCAAATGTGGGGAAAGTGTTTTACTTTCAAATAAATACTCATTTTTTTCCTACAACTTATGTATAAGTGGTTGTATCTTCATAGTTGGGGATAATTTTAAGGTACATCTGTTTTTACATCCATGGGGAATCATCTTACTCTTTATCACCATTTATATGAGGAGCATTATAGAGAGTATATAAAGGTTAAAGTTTTCAAATATTGTATATAATGTAACACACTCATGTATTTCCAAGAAAATAGGGCACCAAATGTTGATTTTTGTGTAGCTTGGGAGGTACTCCAAGCCCTGGTGTTTGAGGGTTGGAGGTCAAAGCGCCACAAATGGGCTTGTGGGCTTGAGGTCCAAGCTTGGGGATTTTTCACCCATCGTGATTTGGGCCAAAACTATGATGAAGATATGACATGTGAGGGATAAGGATGATAGTGCTCAGATATACAAATCCAACGCATCAAGAATCATCTGAATCCGAGTTGTCGTTAGAGAGAAATGAATTTTTGAAGTTGACTAATTAATTATTGGTTACCAAGTCATATAGGCTTGGTGTAAACATAGTCCAATAGAAAGGTCTCTTCATCAATTTGTTGAGCCCTCGTATGTGTATAAATATGAGGTGAAGTGATGTGTTTTAATGAATCCAAGAAGTGATAATACATCTCAAGGATAGCTATGAAATTTGTGTGGAGAAGAAGAGTCAAAGGGACAACGTGAGGAGGTCTAGAAGGCAGCGTGATATTCTTTGTTTGTTGTAGGTGACAACATGGTGAGAAAGGGTTGTTTGAAGGCTATCTAAGGGTTGTTCTAGGGCTCGGATTGCAGGAAGCTAAGCCGCAACAAAAGGAGAAGACTCAACGTGGGAAAGTTTGCCCTAGACAACATGGAATTGCTGTAGGTGACAACAGATTGTTTGGGGGCTAGACAAGACTAGTTGGGCTGATCTTAAGTGTGGATTAGGGCAGGTTTGCTTGGCAGTGAAGGCTGCAGGGCTTAGTGACAAAACATGGCTGTTAAGGATTGTTTGGGTGGTGTTTAAGGAAGGACCACAACCATAGATAACTACTATTCTAGGCCACAGGACATAGCCATCATTTAGAGGCCCTTCAAGGGCAACATCTAGGTGGACAGGCCTAGAAAAGGGAAGCGTGGAGGAAGAGCTGCCTCACCTTGGAGGACCGGAGCAAAAGAAGGCCTACATTGTTGACTACGTGGAAGAAGAGGGTTGAAGATTGATGCCCTAACCAGTGAAGCAGTGATAGCAAGTGCAGCAAGAGGACAACAAGGTTTTGGAAGATGTACTGGGTCAAGGGTTGAGAATGTTTGGATTAGTTCTATGAGCATCCTATTGGTGCCATGTGGATGATCTTATGAGGAGATAAAAGATCTTCCTATGAGAAGAACGGACAATGTAATTTTTGGGTCCAAGTGTTGACTATTGCATGGAGCATTTGATGGGAAGCATGAAGAAGCCTTAGGAGTTGTTTGGAGGAGCCCACATGGATTGTTGGGAGGCATACCAAGTAACCAAGATGACAGTAGGCACATTAGATTAGAAGGCAAGAGGAAAAAAACAAGGTGTGTTGAATTTGGACCCTTGGATGATGGATTGGGTGTCATAGGTATGTTGGAGGGTAGCATGTTAGCTACCAAAAGTAGCCCTAGAGAAGCAGACAAGAAGGACGTTGTTGGTGCGTGATTGGGTGAAGTATCACAGACTTATGTGCAATACTTTGATGGATGAAAGTGACTGATATATTGGCAGATTGGAGCCCGAGACTTGTGAGTGGAGAAGGACTTCTACAACAGATGATGGGTAGTCCTAGCCCGTGTTCATTGTGGGAGATGGACATCTTACAGTGATAGGCAACAACCCTCCATGCCCTATGTTGATATTCATCGGTGCAAAACAGGAAGAACATAGTGGGTTGAAGTCCCTAAGTAGCTGAGAAGCAGAAGTGGGTAGTTTAGAATTGTTCACAAGGTAGGAGTCTCAATGTGTTGTGGCCTTGATGGATGAAGGCACAAATAGAGAGCAGATTCGATAGTTGAGATTCAATGATCATATGGACTCGGAGAATTGATGGAGGCAAGATCTACAGATTGAAATCCAAAGGAATGAGCAGGTACAGGGTATGACTGAGGGGAGATGAGAGAGTAGACTACATTAGCCAGATGGTCAGTGTATCTTATTGAGGGCAGAATGCTTGTCGATGGACTGACACCAAGCCCCAATTTTGTATCTTGTAGTAGGGGCTATTATCCTTGGTATGGGAGCCCTAGACAGTTGTATTATATGTTCTTAATATAACAAAGTTGGGTTGAAAAATCAAAATGTTTTCTTTCTTCTGTGCATGTGTGATTTACTACTTTTTATTTCCGTTGAGAAAAGTAGTTTATGGTTGAGATTCTTGGTTTGGTAGCGTTAGTGATTTTAAGACTCTAACCTAGATCCAAGGTCATAGAAATTTAACATGGTATTAGAGTGTGTCTGAGCTACTTTGAGGGATAGTGAATCAGAGTGTGCACAATGAAGCAACTTAGAGGGAGATTGTCAGTGTCTAGATCATGGCGCAGAGGGTTCAGGGTCTTGATAGACTACATGATGAGATAGGTTGGGAGTTCTAGTGGATCGGTAGTGAACCTGGTGCACTTTGTTGAAAAGTGTGCAACAAGAAATGCTTGTTGAGAATGCAACAAGATGATGGAGCTTAGTGGAAAGGAGTCGCCTTCACTAAGTGGGCCCGCAGGCAAATTATGGCGCAAGTTCTATTTTTGATCACAGTGTGGGTGATCACAGTGTGGGTGACCACAGTGTGGGTGACCACAGTGTGAGTGATCACAGTGTGAGTGATCAAAGTCTATTTTTAGAATGGCTGTCAAAAATAGAAAAGTCAAATATTATTGTCTCATAATAATATTTGGACTATAAACTTGATCTTATTCTCTTGGAGCACTTTAAGATGAGCTACGGATGTGGTACATGCAGATTCCAGAGGAAAATATGTGGTTACCTATGGGATGACTAATATTTGCATGCAGGACTTCAGTTAGAACTCAAGTGAGTTGAGTTTAGTGGACTGGAGGTGCAGTTGATGGAGTTGTGTTCAATTTAGCTTTGTTAAACTAGTTGTATTTAGTCTAACTGATCAATAGACTAGAGATGAGTTGGGTGAATTAGTTATTAATTAATTCACAAGTTATTAACTCATAATGCAACTATAGAATACATCAGTTAACTCAGTTGCATGTCAGTGCATGTTCAGTTCAGCAGGGACAGGTGTTAGAGGATCAGATTGCTATTAGTTGTGACTATAGTTGTGCATGATGATTTTCACAATCAGAGGGATTGAGTATGCCAATGAATTGGCCAATACTAAGAATTGTATCCTGTGCTCACATCCAACAGAGTGTGAGTGATTATTTGCAGGTCAAATACGAGTTTGGTAAGCCATTCTCATCAGTTCTTGAGCAGGTATTGAGCTGTGGAGGCAGGCAAGCAACGGGGGAGATTTGGAGATCAAATCTGAGCTGTATTGTGTGTAGCATGGGGAGATAGTACTGAGTACTTGGGATGAGTATTGTACTATGTATTGTTACATGATTCAATCACTATAATATACAGATAGTTGGGGTTTTTAGCGAGATGCTTTCCCCGGGAAAATACTGTGTTGATATGTGTGATTGATGCTTCTATGTATGCCTGTGAATGTTTATGCTTCTGTAAATTGATGATCAACGTAGAGGAGGTTATGTATTATGCATGTTCCGCTTATAAGTGTATAATCAGGATAATCTCTATGAATATGTGTCATATTATTCAAAATTTCTACATGGTATCGGAGCTAGCTGATTTGTAGAAGAAGTTCTGCATGATATCAATGCTGTATTGATCGTCAGATCTATTATTCAGGAAGTGTTTACATTTTATTTCTTTAGGCAGAGTCTGTAATCGGGCCAGGTAGCGTCTGGATTCATCCTTCTTTTGGAAGGTGAGATATCCGGTAAAAGCCCATACAGTCGATCTTTGTACAAGAAATACTTTGTTCTCATGAATTTTAGATTGGAAGCGGTTGAGTTTTGAGCTGGTGGAATTCGGATTTAATTCAAAAGCAAGAGATAAACTTAGAAACATTTAGTGTGAGAATGGAGACAGTATTCCCTGGTATCTCACGAAGTTCACCCAATGCCAGGATGAGCTGGGAAGTGTGGGGGTGACTGTCGGATGAGGATGGTGAGTCTAGCACTCCTTGACCTTCCTAAGAGTTGGCATAACTACCAAGACTTGGTGAATGGAAGGGAGAAACTACCAGGATGGGAGAGACTTTGGTCGGATCTTGTGCAGGAGGAGATTAGATGGAGCACCAGAGACAGTTCTTCATCTATGCATGATGAGGAGAATTGTGCCTTAGTGAGTAAGGCGAAGAAGGGGAAGGAGAAGGTTTCTCTTTCCGAATCTTGTTCTTCCAATGATGGGAAGAAGGTTGACAAGTCGAAGGTGAGATGCTTTTGTTGTCATGCGATTGGTTCACGGGTCAAGAACCTGTATGCTCTTGAGGTTCAAGATGCATGCGAAGCCTTGAGCAGCAAGGAAACTGACAGAGACTTGGTGCTTGAGAGGGAGTGTATATTAACTCTCAACATGCAGAGCCTAAAGAAGTCTCAGACGATTGTGGAGGAGCCACGATTGGTGCAGCAGCTTCAGGAGGTTGTGGAGCAGCCACAACAAGGGAAGCTGAGAGGAGATCAAGTAGAGACATCTACTCATGCAGAGACCTCCAGTAGGGGGAAACTTCGAGCCAGGTGGGTTGAGGGATCGCATGCAGCCATACCTCCAGGTAGGAGGTGGGGTGATGTGGATTGATTGTCCCAAGGAGGAGGGGCAAGATCCTTGAGGTACCCAACCTCTTGGGTGGGACCTTGCTACGGGAGCCCCAGATGTGTAGTAGCAGGAACTGACTGATTGGGTAGAGATAGATGCAGATGGAGCGGCAGAGAGAGTGACAGTGCAGGGAATCCCAGGATAGCGCATAGCTAGCAGGCTGCAGCAATGCGAGAGGCACAAGTGTTTTGCACAGTGCTAGGTGGCACAGAGAGGTGTGCAATGGTGCGAGATGCATGGAGATGTTGCAGTAAGCGCAGATGTCAGAGAGGGAGCACTTGTCAGCAGCAGGTAGAGCTTCAGCATCAGAGGGTGTTTCTAGCCCAACAGGGATGTCAGTTGGGAGGTGCAGTGCGGATGCAATGCTGGGAGATAGAACCAGCAGCAGCACAGATGCAGTCAGAGATCAAAGTGACAGAGGCTAGAGCAGTCAGATACTGAAGAGCACAGAGATGCAGAGTCTTCAGTCGACAGAGGCAATAGCAGTCAAAGACTTTGATGACAGAGCAAGTGGACCAGCCAGATGTGTTGCATGGAGAACATTCCAGAGTTTCAGGATCGGGTTTGAGAGGAAGCATTTCTTGTTGAGAGGGAGTGTTGAAAAGTGTGCAACAAGAAATGCTTGTTGAGAATGCAACAAGATGGTGGAGCTTAGTGGAAAGGAGTCACCTTCACTAAGTGGGCCTGCAGGCAAATTATGGCGCAAGTTCTATTTTTGATCACAGTGTGGGTGATCACAGTGTGGGTGATCACAGTGTTGGTGACCACAATGTGAGTGATCACAGTGTGAGTGATCAAAGTCCATTTTTAGACTGGCTGTCAAAAATAGAAAAGTCAAATATTATTGTCTCATAATAATATTTGGACTATAAACTTGATCTTATTCTCTTGGAGCACTTCAGGATGAGCTACGGATGTGGTACATGCAGATCCCAGAGGGAAATACGTGGTTACCTATGGGATGACTAATATTTGCATGCAGGACTTCAGTTAGAACTCAAGTGAGTTGAGTTTAGTGGACTGGAGGTGCAGTTGATGGAGTTGTGTTCAGTTTAGCTTTGTTAAACTAGTTGTATTTAGTCTAACTGATCTATAGACTAGAGATGAGTTGGGTGAATTAGTTATTAATTAATTCACAAGTTATTAACTCATAATGCAACTATAGAATACATCAGTTAACTCAGTTGCATGTCAGTGCATGTTCAGTTCAGCAGGGACAGGTGTTAGAGGATCAGATTGCTATCAGTTGTGACTATAGTTGTGCATGATGATTTGCACAATCAGAGGGATTGAGTATGCCAATGAATTGGCCAATACCAAGAATTGTATCCTGTTCTCACGTCCAACAGAATGTGAGTGATTATTTGCAGGTCAAATACGAGTTTGGTAAGCCATTCTCATCAGTTCTTGAGCAGGTATTGAGCTGTGGAGGCAGGCAAGCAGCGGGGGAGATTTGGAGATCAAATCTGAGCTGTATTGTGTGTAGCATGAGGAGATAGTACTGAGTACTTGGGATGAGTATTGTACTATGTATTGTTACATGATTCAATCACTATAATATACAGATAGTTGGGGTTTTTAGCGAGATGCTTTCCCCGGGAAAATACTGTGTTGATATGTGTGATTGATGCTTCTATGTATGCCTGTGAATGTTTCTGCTTCTGTAAATTGATGATCAATGTAGAGGAGGTTATGTATTATGCATGTTCCGCTTATAAGTGTATAATCAGGATAATCTCTACGAATATGTGTCATATTATTCAAAATTTCTACACACTTTAGTATGTTGTGTGGTAGTTTGTATATCGTGGCCTTCCTATGTCTTGTCATGGATGGTTGGGACAACTCAAGGATTTATTTGGCATGAACGAGATCAGGTTGATCGAGATGGCCTCATGTGATGGACTACAAATTGGCCATCTAGAGTCTTCATCGGATCATGATGTTGCATATTTGAGATTGGTGGGATTTTCATGAGTGGTATTTGATCCAGGAGGATGAGTGCTTGTAGGACTGAGCCAATGGAGATCATGTATGCTCAGAGGGAGAAACCCTATTGAGGTTTGGGATCTTCAGGTTCATATATGATGAGGTAGAGGCACTACCGAGATTTCTGGATTCATTCTACAAGGTTTGATGCAGTGATGGATTCCAGATGGGCTCGTGTCATCATCAGATGATGATCGTTACCTCCTAGTCTTGGAAGTACCTCCCTCGCTAAGAGGGAGTGTTGATTTTTGTGTATCTTGGGAGGTACTCCAAGCCTTGGTGTTCAAGGGTTGGAGGCCAAAGCGCCACAAATGGGTTTGTGGGTTTTGCATCCATCATGATTTGGGCCAAAACCATGATAAAGAAATGACATGTGATGGATGAGGATGATAGTTCTTGATGATATGATTCCAACACACCGAGAATCGTCCGAATCCGAGTTGTCCTTAGAGGGAAATGAATTTTTGAAGTTGACTAATTAATTATTAGTTACCAAGCCATGTAGGCTTGGTGTAAACATAGTCCAATAGAAGGGTCTCTTCATCAATTCATCGAGCCCTCATATGTTTATAAATATGAGGTGAAGTGATGTGTTTTAATGAATCCAATAAGTGGTAATACATCTCAAGGATAGCTCTTAAATTTGTTTGGAGAAGAAGAGTCAAAGGGACAACGTGAGGAGGTCTAAAAGGCAACATGATATTCTCTGTTTGTTGTAGGTGACATCATGGTGAGAAAGGTTGTTTGAAGGCTATCTAAGGGTTGTTCTAGGGCTAAGATTGCAAGAAGCTAAGCCATAACAAAAGGAGAAGACTCATCATGGGAAAGTCTACCCTAGACAACGTGGAGTTACTGTAGGTGACAACAGATTGTTTGGGGGCTAGACAGGACTGGTTGGGATGATCTTAAGTGTGGACGAGGCAGGTTTGATGGGTAGTGAAGGCCGCAGGGCTTAGTGCATGATTGATAAGGATTGTTTGGGTGGTGTTTAAGGAAGGACCACAACCATAGCAAACTATTTTGCCAGGCCACAGACCATAAACAACAGTTAGAGGCCCTTCAAGGGCAATGTCTAGGTGGACAAGCCTAGAAAAGAGTAGTGTTGAGGAAGAGGTGCCTTACCTTGGAGGACCACAACAAAAGAAGGCCTGCATTGTTGACTGCGTGGAGGATGAGGGCTGAAGATTGATGCCCTAACCAGTGAAGCAGTGACAACAAGTGCAACAAGAGGACAACAACATTTTGGGAGATGTATTGGGTCAAGGGTTGACCATGTTTGGATCAGTTTGATGAGCATCCTGTTGGTGCCATGTGGATGATCTTCCGAGGAGTTGAAGGATATTCCTAGGAGCAGAACCAACAATATAATTTTTGGGTCCAAGTGTTGACTATTACGTGGAGCATTTGATGGGAAACATGAAGAGGCCTTAGGAGTTGTTTGGAGGAGCCAACATGGATGGTTGGGAGGCCTACCAAGCAGCCAAGGTGACAGCAGGCACATCAGGTCGGAAGGCAAGAGGACAAAATCAAGGTGTGTTGCAGATGGAACCTTGGATGATGGATTGGGTGTCATAGGTCTGTTGGAGGGCAGCGTGTTGGCTATCCAAAGTAGTCCTAGATAAGTAGATAAGAAGGAAATTGTTGGTGCATGATTGGGTGAAGTATTGTAGCCTCATGTGCAACATTTTGATGGACGAAAGTGACTACTAGATTAGCGGATTGGAGCTCGAGACTTGTGTGTGGAGAAGGACTTCTACCACAGATGGTGGGCAATGCTAGTCCGTGTTCAGTATGGGAGATGGAAATCTTGCAGTGATATGTGGCAACCCTCCATGCCATACATTGGTCTTCATCGGTGTAGCATAGGAAGACCATAGTGGGCTAAAGTCACTAAATGACTGAGAAGGAGCAGTGGGCAGTTGAGAGTTGTTCACAAGTGGAGTTGTGAACAACTCAACAAGAGTCTCGATGTGCTGTGGCCTTGATGGATGAAGGCACAATTAGAGAGCAGATTCAATAGCTGAGATTCAGTGACCAAATGGACTTGGAGCATTGATAGAGACATGAGCTGTAGATCGGAAGCCGAAGGACCAGGTAGGTACATGGTACGATCGAGGGGAGCTGAGAGAGTCGACTACATCAGCTAGATGGTTAGTGTATCTTGTTGAAGGAAGATTGGTTGTCGATGAACTGACACCAAGCCCTAGTTTTGTATCTTGTACTAAGGGCCATTATCCTTGGTACGAGAGCCATAGACTGTTGTATTATATGTTGGGTTGAAAAATTAAAAAGTTGTCAATGTTATGTGCATGTGTGATTTGCTACTTTTTATTTCTGCTAAGAAAAGTAGTTTATGGTTGATATTATTGGTTTGGTAGCGTTAGTGATTTTAAGACTCTAACCTAGACCCAAGTTCATGGGAAATTCATGGGGAATCATCTTACTATTTATCATCATTTATATGAGGAGAATTATAGAGAGTGTATAAAGGCTAAAGTTTTAAAATATTGTATACAATGTAATGCAATCATGTCTTAAATCCAAGAAAATAGGGCACCAACTTGTTCCTAAAGTAAATGCTCTAAATGTGAATGTTGTTTTGGATTCATTGGTGGTAGATGTTGGAATGGTTAGTTCTAAATTCCTCTAATACTAATACCATTTTACATCCATGTGGAATCATCTTACTATTTATCATCATTTATATGAGGATAATTATAGAGAGTATATAAAGGCTAAAGTTTTCAATTATTGTATATAATGTAACACACTCATGTTTTTCCAAGAAAAAGGCACCAACTTGTTCCTAAAGTAAATGCTTTAAATGTGAATGTTGTTTTAGATTCATTGGTGGTAGATATTGGAATGGTTAGTTCTAAAGTCCTCTAATATTAATACCATTTTTGAGGATCATGAAGATCATGATAAAAAGAATACGATACTACTTGTGAAGGAATACTTTCATGTTCAACACAAGACGACCTAGAACAATTTTGATTGTAACCATTCTTCCATATGTTAGACCATTATTCATTCATACTCATAAGAATGAAGACTATGGGTGAACATTCATATTTAGCACTAACTAATAAATGAGGCAACCCTTTATCATAAACAATGGTTTGAGAAATAGGTATAATTGTTAGGGTTTTTCTAAGACAATTAGGTGTATGTTAAGTTCAACTTAGTTGTATGTGTCTTTAGGGAGAGTGTTTCTTTTGCACACATTGTAACTATCTAATTTGATGACCATGATTATGTTTAATACATAAAGTCATCTAACGATTCATCCTCTCCTTGATAATAATGACACTTGATCCATGGATTAAGATCAATTAGTCTGCATAGAGGAGCAAATATGGAACAAAAGATAAAACCATGAAATGATGGGTTGGATCTGCAACGATGGCACCTCTTCACATGGTGTGATGGCCTGGAGTTAACGCTGGTTCTGGGTCCCCACTGCGGGTCCTCGGCCCCTCTGCTTGGGTTGGACCCTTCCTGCCATTACGGGTTGGCCCTGGTTGGTCGGGTCTGCTGGAGTCTGGATTCATCGTCCTCTTGCCTTAAGCTTTCTTCAGGTGCTCCTATTTTTTGGCACATTTGATTCGTGGGTCGGCCTGGTGTTGACTTTTTCTTTTGGTCCTTGCTGCTGGGCGCTCCTTGACTAGGTTTGCCGCCGTCTGGGGATCTTTTGTCATTCTCCTTGCTGGTTTTGGGGTTGGTGGTGTAGTGTCTGAGCCAGCCCAGGATGCGTCACTGATGGTGGAGATTTCAACCTGCAACTCCCTAGTGGCCTCTGATCCGAAGTTCTGCAAGTAGGGGGACTCCAAATTTGTGAAGAAAGCTGCGGAGATTCACAAGATTGAAATAAGTGTCCCACATGCTTGCTCTCAGGCCTTGTAGCTTGCAGATAGAGGCCTTATTGGCCAGTTCATGGGCCTTTAGCCTTCCCCTCAGACGGTCAAGGCTTGGGTTGCGAAGAACTAGACCCATCTCATAAAAGGTGCAGTCATCTCCTTGTTTTGTGGAAAAGGTTTCTATACCATTTATTTCAAGAATCGTTTGGACTGTGACTTAGTTTTTAGGAGTGATCCTTATTTTATGGGGACCTAAGGGCTCTACTTGGATCGCTGGAGTCCCAGTTTCAACCTAGAATGTGATGTCCCTTCATCGGTCCTGGTATGGGTGAAGTTGCCTTACCTTCCCCTTCATTGCTGGAATGATGCGACCTTCAGACTCATAGGGAACTCCCTGGGGTGGTATATTGACTGCTCTGAACCAAATGATGGTCTCTTCTCATGTGCAAGGATTTGTGTGGAGGTATGTCTAGAGAAGGGTCTCTTGGCGGCTATCAATCTTTGCATGGATAGTTGGACACATGTTCAGGAAGTAGTCTATGACCAACTGCCCTTCAAGTGTAAGCCGTGCCATAAATTTGGGCACTTTACAAAAGGCAGTCTAAAAGGTGGGGTCTCTATCAAGAATCAACCTGGGGACCCTAAAGAGCAATGGTAATAGGCCAAGCGGCGTAAGTCTTTGAAATATTATGCTCAGGCTGGCGGCCTTGGCGCTGTTCTAGTCTCAACAGAAGTGGATTTTATTGAAAATACTGAGGGGGGGTGAATAAGTATTCCTTAGAAATTAGCACTTTTAAATCTTTTCAGAGCATTAGTTAATCTTCAATTATTATTAATTTTTATGCAGAAATAACAGTAAATAAAAGAACACAATAGACACAATAATTTTAGGTGGAAAACCCATTCTGGGTCAAAAATCAATGAATTCTTTTCTAATAAATTCTTTAATCTTCAACCCCAACTGAAATGAAAGCAAAAACTTCCTAGAATCCTAGAAAATCATTCTTCTCTAGCTCCCACTGGAAGGACGCCCCAATGCCCTGGTTTCTTCATTAATCAACTGAATGGATGCCCCAACACCCTAGTGAGCCACAACTCGCCCTAGCACTACCCTACCACCCTGAAGTGTTCATAGGCCCCAACCTGTAGGCAACTTCATACACCTACCTATCACCTCCCTGCCACCCTACAATGACTGAAATAAGACAAGACCGTGGATTCCCAAACCAAGGACAACAATCCATGATACAATAAGTTGTACAATAATTTTCGTGTACTTGACCAAATACCCAATCAATCTATGACTTGTAAACCAACCATGACATCATCCCAACACGGACTCCTATACCTACCAATAATGTGTTTTCGACTCTAGGTGGATTGACTCTTTTACAACTTTACAATGATGACTCTTGGCCTTGACACTTCTTCACAATATAAGGATGGATGTCATGTATCCAAAGGATGTCCTGCTACAATGCTGCCTTTGATTTGATGCTTCAGCTCTTGAATGCTTTCTTGAAGTTGTACTTGAATCTTCTTCTACCTGCATGCAAAATTTTCCGGTCGAAACCAATCCCAAAACAAAACAAAATTTCCTTCAACTTACCTCTGCCTGCAAAACACATGTAAGTGCATAATAATGAATAAATACAAAATAAAATTACAATGCATACCTGAAGTGTGCTTGTCAGTTTTGTTGTTGACTTGTTGCGGCAGTAGATAAAGACTCCCACTCTTGATATAGGCCTGGACTTTATGCAAGACTATATCCAAAACTGACCTAAAGATATATACAATAGAAATTGATGACAGACCCTAGACTTGTGATGAACCAAGTTCTAAGTACAACAACAAAGACCATTTTATCAACTATGACAAGGCAAGTAACATGAACTTACAACATCATATGGATTTAGCAAACTTGTTTTAGCGTCAAGAATATGTAGCATAAAATGTGTAGTATCAAGAATAGGACATCCGAAAAACTAATTGTGACATATAAAGACATAGAGATATAACCGAGACACTGTATATACTTACGTTGTCCTGCAAAAACATATGTTAGAGATGATACTTAAAATAAATTTAAACACTAATCATACATACCTTGCTGTAGGAGACTTACCCTTGATTGTTGATGTGTGGTCCTTACTGCAATGATCCTGTCATGCATGCTTTTTCTTGCCTTCTAGGAGCTCGATATTGAATCTGTTGTATCTATGTCATTTCGGATCTCCAGGGTCTGAAATTTCATTTTGTGGTAGCTCTCTGAGTCCTATTTCCAATCCCACAGGTCTAATCAAGATTGGATTATTCAAGAAAGAGTTATGCCCAATCTCCCACGGTGACCTGATTATAGGCTGGTTCATTAGAGCGAACTTATACGAAGTTCCACGTGTCACTTTTGTGACATTAGGTCCTCAAAAACGCTACTCAACAAACTAAAATCCGTCCTATTTCTGTGACTATTTACTAAATTTGTATCCAATGCTCAGAGAGAAATTTATGACGATTTTCCCAACGTCACCTGTTTGAAATGGAATTCGGGAGCCTGCAAAAACCCTAACTTCCTCAGATCATATCCTTGAAAATATAGCGAACCAAGATTTGAAATTTTATCAAGAGGTTCATCACGATTTTGGCTCAAATGATTCTTAATTTCAGCTTCTGAATCTTTGCATACAAAACGTTATAGCAAACATTCCATGATGACCTGTTTTAAGCCAAAAAATGCCTATAAGAGGAGGATATGAGGGTCATTATTTATATGAATGTCTTGAGTTGACAGGGTCCTCAACAAGTGAGCATTGGAGGGATTTTAGGATCAAAATAATATTATTAATTATTGACTATTCAATGACAACAACCAATTATGAGTGTCATGCCACAACCCCATAGGGTTTTAGCCCACTAACTGGGGTTACTAACTTCAAATGCAAATAACTCTCAAAACGTGAAGAAATGGGAGGAGTATCATATATCAATGGAAACATCTCGATGATTAGAATCCATCAAGAAGATATTTGATGTAAAATAATATGAGTTGTCAAGTCAAAATTCCCTTGTAATATCGGGGTAGCCCTTGGTGCTACTTGGGTTAACTTCAATGACAATCACTGATAAAACATCTCCCCCTTTGGCATTGATTACAACATAAGTACTCCCACTGCAATCATGAAACCTTTTCCTACTGCCTTCCCTCCCCCTTTGTTATCAATGGAAAAGGGTAACCCCCCTTGATAAACAACCATGTCTTGGACTTGTACACAACTCCACTCCTCCTTTCTACTCAAGTAGATAAGAGAAAGAGTCTAATGAAAACTTGGGAGAATCCCAAGCGTTTGGCGAAGATACTCAAATGCTTCACGAGGTAATGGTTTGGTAAAGATGTCAGCAATTTGTTCCTTTGTGTCAACATATTCAAGCTTGATATTCTTTTTGGCAAATTTCTCTCTAATGAAATGATATTTAATCGGAATGTGCTTCGTTTTGGAATGAAACACAGGATTCTTGGAGAAACTAATGGCAATGGTGTTATCTAAAAATATGGGAATAGGCTCATCAAACTTGACTTGAAGATCTTGCAAAGTTTGCTTCATCTAGATAACTTGTGTACAACAAGTTTTTGCTGTGATATATTCTGCTCTTGCTGTGGATAACGAGATTGAACACTACTTTTTACTTAACCATGAAACAAGACAACCACCTAGATAGAATGTTGCTCCATTGGTACTCTTACGATCATCAACACTCCTTGACCAATTTGCATCCCGATAAGCTTGGATGACCAGGTCATTTTGTTTGGGATACCATAGACCATATTCCACTGTGCCCTTAAGATACCGAAGAATTCTTTTGATGAAAATAATACGAGATTCTTTTGGTGCTGCTTGGACTATTGCTACTTGTCCAACTTCCTACATCACATTAGGACGGGAGGTTGTCACATATAAGAGACTACCAATCATGGATCTATACAACCTTTGGTCCACATCCTTTTATGAATTTTCTAAGCTTAACTTGCAACATGTTACCATGGGGGCAAGGACTGGCTTGCAATCTTCCATCTGGAATTTCTTGAGCATTTCTTTGATGTACTTGGTTTGATATATGAATATTCCTTTATCTTGATGAGAAATTAAAGCCCTAAAAAGTATGTCAGTTCGCCAATCATAGACATTTCAAACTCACTTTGCACTTTTGTGGCAAAGTCTTTACTTAATCTGTCATCATTGCTTCCAAACATTATATCGTTCACATATACTTCGATAATTGTTAGGTTATCTCATTCCACTTTCACATAAAGATTATTGTCAGCACTTCTTTCTTGAATCCCCGTTGATGTAGATATCCATCAAGACGAGCATACCAAGCCCTAGGAGCTTGCTTGAGACCATATAGAGCCTTCTTTAATCTGCAGATGTAGTCTTCTTTGTCAGAGAGCAGAAAACCTTTGGGTTGTTCAATGTAAACTTATTCCTCCAATTCACCATTTAGAAAAGCTAACTTAACATCCATTTGGTAAACCTTGATTTTTCTCAAGCAAGCATAAGCGAGAGACATCTTTATAGCTTCCATTATGGAAATAGGAGAACATGTTTCTTCAAAATCGATTCCTTCAACCTGTGCATATCCTTTGCAAAATAATCTTGCCTTGTTCCTGGTAACTTGTAATCCTTCAACTTTTTTTCTCCACTTGAACTTGTAATGAAACTGCCATCTCGTTCAAACTACCTTCTTGTCAATCTTAGACTTGTGCAATATACTACTGCATAGAGTCCTCCTCTACAAAAATTAAGGAGTCAACAAGCTATATTGTTCAAAATAGTGAGTCACCTAATGGGCCATCTTGACTTGAGTCATTATCTAAAGCAACTACTAATTCTTCATGACCTTTCGCTTTTACAAATCCTGAAAGCATAATTGCTGATACCTTGTTATCTGCTTTGTCTTCCTATACCTATTTCCTTTCCCAAACATTATTATTCCTGAAATATCGAGCCATGTGCCCATAGTTATGACACTTGAAGCATTCATCGTTGTCCATAGGTGATTCCATTTGATAGCTGTAACTGCGAGAGCTATGGCCATAATTATGGCATTAGAAACATTCAATGTTTGGCCCATCTAGCACATATTCTCTTCTGAAAAAATCATCGTGGAACTTGTCTCGTGATCCTGCAAACTTGCTTCTATGGTTTTGCATATAGTTATTATACATGTTAAAAACTTCACAATACGACTATATGTCCATAGTTAGCACATAAAAATCAATAACCATTAAATAAATGTGCGTACCTAAACGGTTCATTCAAATGTGATGGTCCTTGATAGTTGTTCCTCTTAATAACTTTACAATCCTTGGCCATATGTCCATAGTTAGCACATGAAAAACAATAACCATTAAATAAACGAACATACTTGGAAGATTTTTCATTCTTCTTTGGAGGCGGTGTTGTAGTTTGTTGTGGTCGTTTGTTCTTGATTGCTTTGGTCTTGTTCTTTGGAGTTGCAACATTCGTCTTTGGATTTTCACTTTCATCAACTTCCTTCTTAGAATCATCTTGCGAATATGTGGAGCTTGTACCTTCATCAACTTGAGCTTTACCATATTTAATTGCCTTCATTTTTGCTTCTTCATCTATCTTATCTTGTAAGTGCTCTTTTTGCGATCCCTTGAGTTTGTTAATCTCATCACGGGTTGCATCAAGTTCTTCTTGCTTTTGAGTAAGATCTTCTTGAAACCATCTTTTCAAGATATTCCTTCTTTTTTCTTCCTCCTCAACCTATAGCTTGAGAAGAGTGGTCTTCTCTACTTCTATGTTGAGAACCTGTATCTGTTCCTTCTACTTCTCATTTTCAATCTTGAGCCTATTTATTTCTACTGAAGATGCTTCTAATTACTTTTGCTTTTGGTCAAAAATGGATATGTATCTTTGATTAGATTCCTTCCTTTCAATTTCCGCTTCTTACATCTATTGTGTGATCCTGCTAATCTCTGCAAACATTGTGTCGAGTTCTTGTTGCTTCTGTTGGACTTCTCTCTTGAGGTCTCGTTTCGCTGTATTCTTGATTTCTTCCAATTGAGTTCTAAGGCTACTAATTATCTTCTTAGACTCTTCATTTTCTTTGATGAGTTCTTTTGATGTCTTCAATTTTGCTTCCAAAATTCTTGTCTTTTCCTTTTGACTTTTGAGTTCCTTTATGACCTTGATCATTTGATTTTGAAACTCTATTTTACTCATTTCTCCCATTTCTTCATCATAATCAGAAGGATCCGAATTTTCAATAACATCTTGACCTGATTGCTTTGTTGAATAGAGATTATGAAGCTTTTTCCAAAGAGATTTCGCTGTTGAACATTGACCAACTTTTGTGTTCACAGAATTTGGCAAAACATTCAAAATTACATTCATGGCCTTTGAATTGTACCTTTTAGCTTTGTCAGTAGATGTGTCTCCAGAAACAATTGGTTCCCATACTCCATGTGCCTGCAAATGTACTTCCATCCTGGATTCCCTTATCTAGTAATTATCTGCATCAAAATAAGGGGTTGGTACAAAATACTCACTTTCTTCAAATTTTGTTGTACATATACCTTCCTTTGAAATCCTTGTAATCTGCTTCTTTGACTTTCCCATCTCTATGCTCTGAAAACTGACTTCTAGCGGTTAAGTTGCTACTGAAGGAATCGAGCTCTGATACCAATTGTTGGAAATACTGAGAGGGGGTGAATCAATATTCCTTAGCAATTAACACTTTTAAATATTGTCAAAGCATTAATTAATATTCAATTATTATTAATGTTTATGCAGTAATAATAGTAAATAAAAGAACACAGTAGACACAAGAATTTTAGGTGGAAAACCCCCTCCGGGTCAAAAACCACCGAACGCTTTTCTAATAATTTCTTTAATCTTCAGCCCCAACTGAAATGAAAGCAACAACTTCCTAGAATTCTAGAAAAACATTCTTCTCCAAGTTCCACTGGAAGGACGCCCCAATGCCCTGGTTTCTTCAGTAATCAACTGAATGGATGCCCAACACCCTAGTGAGCCACAACTCGCCCTAGCACCACCCTACCACCCTGAAGTTTTCACAGGCCCCAACCTGTAGGCGACTTCATACACCTACCTAGCACCTCCCCGTCACCCTATAATGACTGAAATAAGGCAAGACTGTGGATTCCCAAACCAGGGACAACAATCCATGATACAATAAGATGTACAATGATTTTCATGTACTTGACCAAATACCCAATCACTCTAGGACTTGTAAACCAACCATGAAATAATCCCAACAAAGACTTCTATACCTCCCAATAATTCCTTTTTGACTCTAGGCAGATTGACTCTTTTACAATAACAACTCTTCCAATGATGAAACTTTTACAAATGACTCTTTTACAACTTTACAATGATGACTCTTAGCCTTGACACTTCTTCACAATATACGGATGACTGTCATGTCTTCAAAGGATGTCCCACTGCAATGCTTCCTTTGATTTTATACTTCAGCTCTTGAATGCTTGCTTGAAGTTGTACTTGAATCTTCTTCTACCTGCATGCAAAATTTGCCCGTCAAAACCAATCCCAAAATAAAACAAAATACCCTTCAACTTACCTCTGCTTGCAAAACACATGTAAGTGCATAATAATGAATAAATACAAATTAAAATTACAATGCGTACCTGAAGTGTGCTTGTCAATTTTGTTGTTGACTTGTTGCAGCAGTAGACAAAGAATTCCACTCTTGATATAGGCCTGGACTCTATGCAAGACTATATCCAATACTGACCTAAAGATATATACAATAGAAACTGATGACAGACCCTAGACTTGTGATGAACTAAGTTCTAAGTACAACAACAGAGACCATTTTATCATCTATGACAAGACAAGTAAAATGAACTTACAACATCATGTAGATTTAGCAAATTTGGTGTAGCATCAATAATATTTAGCATAAAATGTGTAGTATCAAGAATAGGATATCCAAAAAACTAATTGTGACATATAGAGACAGAGATATAACCGAGACACTGTATATACGTATGTTATCCTGCAAAAGCATATGTCAGAGATGATACTTAAAATTCAATTGTAAACACTAATCATACATACCTTTATGTAGGAGACTTACCCTTGACTGTTGATGTGTGTTCCTTACTGCAGTGATCCTTGAATGCATGTGTTTTCTTGCCTTCTAGGAGCTTGGTATTGAATTTGTTTTATCTATGTCATTTCAGATATCTAGGGTCTGAAATTTCATCCTGTGGTATCCCTCTGAGTCATATTTCCAACCCCATAGCTCTGATCAAGGTTGGATTCTTCAAGAAATAGTTATGCCCAATATCCCACGATGACATGATTATAGACTCGTTCAGTGGGGTGAACTTGTACGAAGTTCCACGTGTCACATTTACGACCTTAGGTCCTGAAAATGATACTAAAAAAACTATAGTCCGTACTATTTCTATGACTATTTATGAAATTTGAATTCAATGCTCAGAGAGAAAGTTATGACTATTTTATCAACGTCACCTGTTTACATGGAATTCAGGAGCCTGCAAAAACCCTAACTTACTCAGGTCATATCTCCAGAAATATAGTGAACCAAGATCTAAAATTTGGTCAGGAGGTTCATCAAGATTACTAATCAAACGGGTTTTAATTTATGCTTTTGAAGCTTCGCAGAAAAAAAATTATAGCGAAAATTCCATGATGACCTGTTTTAAGCCACAAAATCCCTACAAGAGGAGGATATGAGGGTCATTATTTATATGAATGTCTTGAGTTGAGAGGGTCCTCAACAAGTGAGCGTTGGAGGGATTTTAGGAGAAATATATATTATTAACTATTGACTATTCAATGACCACAACCAATTATGAGTGTCATGCCACAACCCTATAGGGTTTTAGCCCACTAACTGGGGTTACTAATTTCAAACGCAAATAACTCTCAAACTGTGAAGAAATGGGAGGCGTACCATATATCAACAGAAACATCTCGACAAGTAGAATCTATCGAGAATATATCTGATGCAAAATAAATTGTTTTTTCAAGTCAAAATTCCCTTGCAATATCGGGGTATCCACTGGTGCTTCTTGGGTTAACATCGATGACAACCACTGATCAACATAGTTCCCCCCCCCCCCCCTCCCCCCCACCCTAGACAAGCCAATCGGGGACAGTCTTTGGTTGGTGTCAGAGAATCATTTTGGGATCCTAGATTTGGAAGTTGTTGTAGAATGTTTTGTACTACCCTTCCCCCCCTCCTCATCTCAGGAGGACTCAGACCCTTGTCCCACTCCCCTGGGGCACCCCCCAAACAATCATAAGGAGTGATTTGAAAATGGGGCACTTAGGTTTCTTTCCTAACTTACAAGAACCTCTTCCACTTCCAAAGCTTGAAATATTCCCAAGTCTTATTGATTAACCAAAGCGGAATTAAGAAATGCTTGAAAATATATGTGTATGCTTATATTTATTGTTGGTTATGGTGTTTTAAAATCTACTGTGTATGTGGATATGTAAATACATACAATAAATACTAATGCAGCAATAAACAAACACATAGAACAACAATTTAATTAGGAGTTCACCCAAAACTATTCGGCTACATCTCCGTGAGCTCTATTCAACTCAACTAGGCTCTCTGGGATTATGGCAAAGTCTTTCTTTACAAGCTCTTGGCTCAACTCTTGCTGTTTTACACAGAAACAATGGGTTTAGACACCATTTTATCCTTGGCTCTTGAAGCTCTCAACTTTCTGGGCTCTAGCTCTGGCTCTTGGCTCTAGCTGCTTTGGCTCTGGCTCTGGCTCTGGCTCTTCGACTCTGGCTTCTTCGTCTCTTTGCAATTTACAACTCTCTAGATTTTCACTTGAACTCCAAGTGACTCCCTTGGCTGCGTGCGCTTCAGCTTTGCTTTCTGTGCTGCTTGTTTTTGCTACTTCCCTTTTTACGCTTCTCTCTTACGCCTCAGCTTCCTGCTTTGGCTTCGCTTTATCTTTTCCTCGGTTTTAGCAACAACTCTAACAACAAATCCCACTGTTTATGACATTCATGGCTTTTAAGCCAAATCGGTGCTACTTGTTCATTTTCCCTTTTGGGCTCTCTGTCTTCCAGCCTTTGTTCGCTCAAATCCCCTCTCTGAGCGTTAGCAATCATTGCTAAATGCCCTCGGGGATAGTGGCCACTTGTGTTGTAACGGAAGAGTGCATCATCACTTGAAATCTGCCAGAAACAGTCGTTCCCTGTTTACACAGAGAAACGCTGTAAAACACAGGACAACTTGCCAAATCTCTGTTTATCAAACTTCAAAAGTCCTTAATTCCGCCTTATATTTCTATCGGGTCCGCTTGGAATCGCTATCGCATATCGCAAATGCCCATGTTTTATGGTTTCCCTTTTATATTTGAAAATACATTAAAAACATTACAAATATCGTAAAATGGTTTGATGGCAGACTTATAATATTATGTAATGGCGTTTACAAAACCCTTTCGGGTCTGTCGCATCGCATCAGCGCATATACATGTGGCCCGCTCCATCGCATGACCCCGACGCGATATTGCGATATCGCAATCGCACATCGCATGGGCCCGGGGTTCCCATATGGCATGACCGATGATGACGCCGATTGCGATCTACTGATATCGATGATCAGCATATTGCGCGTCGCGGGGTCCTACCTTTGCCTCGTGGCATCGCTGATTGTGATCCGCTGATATCGGCAATCGACATATCACTCGGCCTGATCCCTATGTTATATCACATGTGCCTTCCCCCGACCCGATATGTCGGGGATCAGTGATCGAGGGTGGCTTCCCTTTTTCACTTAATCCGCTCTTTTTCCCTTGTCCGATGCGATTTCCCCTTTTGAATGGTTTTTTTTGCCTTTTTTAAAGGAATTTGCATCTTTTTCTAAGGAACAAAGGGGAACTTCTTTTTGTGATAACTTCTCCATCTGAAGTCCATTTTCACCCTTCTGGATCACACCTTCCCACTAAGGGAACTTTTGGTCTCCAAAAGACTGATATACTAATCTGAACAATACTTGAGAGTAACAACACCCTCTTCTTTCAGCCTCCCTACACTTGCATTGCATAGTGCCTTTAACCAAAGTTTCTGAACACTTCCCTTCTAGATGGGCTGGTCTTCCTCCTTGCCTTCCTGCAGAACTCCTGCTGAAATGGTCTTCCTCTTTGCCTTGATCATTGATCCAAGTTGGCTCAAACAAATGTGAAAAAATTTCATTTGTACCTGTTTGAGAAGCTACCAACAACAATTGTTAACAACAACACGAATACAGACAACAACTGGATGGACTAGACTCCTGCTTCAAAGAAGAAACATATTTCACATTTTGTGAACACCTCCATGTCTTACATCTGCATACAAATGATGGACTAGACAACAATTCCACAAAACATGCCTTTAGAACAAATGACCCTTCAACCCAAGCATGTAGAAAAATACCATTAGGATTCTTTTCAAAAGATGAACATTTCATCACTATCTCCATCTTGGAGACCAAATCAACTTTTCTCAAGTCAATATTACATGTATGTTTAAAGTAATCAGCCCTTCAAGTTCATTACACACACATGTTTAAATACAAGGAAAACATCAATATCCCTGTGTTCATGCATCTCATGCTCATTCATGCATTTCATCCTTCAACTTTCACTTAAGTACACTGTACTTTCAAAGCTGAAATGAAATACAATGTTGCAGCAACAAAGTGAGTCTCCTACTCATTTTTTTTTATCCATTCATCATCTTGGTAGAAACCTGCAACTTGCATCTCATCAACAAAGAAATTCCAATAGATGCATCAATAGACATGCAATCCTTAATTGGAAAAGAACTCTAAACATTTCTTACCAATCCATTTCAAAGGACTTGCTTTTGTCTGCACATCAGCATCAACACGTGAATCATTTTGAAACACATTATTTATGGAAACTTCATTTCCATTTCTACCATATTCTCTTTCCAATTTCTTCATCTTTGGTGGAAGAATGGTTGGATTCAGAGTCCAACACCTTTCAGCAAGATGCCTTTGCTTATGGCAGTAAGTGCAACACATGTGCATCCTCTTGACAGCATGATTTGCCTTGTCTAATGGACATTTGGCTCTTTGCTTCTTTTCCTTCAAAAGTTTCCTGTATGTGGCCATTCTCTTCCAACATCTAGAAACATGATGGTTATCCAAACCACAAAAGGAACATGCAATTCTTTTCCCATGCTTATGTGGAAATTTACCATGCTTTGAAAAATCAAAAGGAAGATACTTAGAACTAGATTTATACCTGCCTCTTTCACCTTTATTGCCTTCATGGGGAGGTGAAGCAAATGAAGAAGTGGCTCCTTTGGAACACCATCAATCTCTTCAAGGCTGTTAGAGTCTCCCCAACTCTCTGGTTCAAGTGTGTGCTTCTGAACACCTGCAATGCAACTCCCTCTTGGAGCAGTTTTAATGGCCTTCATGGCAGCTTTGGAACTTTCTCCATAAGCTCGTCCATAGCCAAGACCCAAATAATTAAGCCTTTCCTCAATCATTATTGGCTCAACAATACCTTGTGCATGTCTACCCAAGCCTTTTCCTTCATAGCCCATCTTGGACATTAGCTTGGAACCTATGCCTCTAGTATGTTTTTCAAAAGAACCAATATAAGCATCCTTAGAGGAATTTGAAGACAAACTGGAATGGTTTACCTCTTCTTCAAGCTGATGCTTGATTAAGGATTCTTTGGCAACAAAGAGCTGTGACTCCAACTCATGCATCCTCTTCAGGTTCATATTTGCAATATGAAGTTACCTCTCTACTTCCTGCAGTTTGTCAGAAAGCATCTGCTTCTCTTCCTCCATGGAATTCAACTGCTCTCTAAGTAGGCTGCTCTTCCATTCATCCTCATACATTTATATCACCTTGCCCATCATAATGAACAAGTATTGCTTTATGTCTCCATCAGAGAGTCTGTGATGCAATAGGAATTCGAAGATACACTTGTAGAAGTTGTCATTATGCCAATGAACAAAAAAAAACTTCAATAAGATAAATAAAGAGCTTATTTCAGCAACCTTTTGCAACAAATATCTTGTGCTCCAAGGATTGCCTTGAGGTCCTTTGGGATAGAAGAATGCCTTCAGCCCTTCTTCTTATTTTTCCTTCTTGGACTGAGCTAGCAACAACTTCCCCTTTACCTCTGCAAATTCAGAAAATAGTCAGTCTGCAAAACAAGCATACAATCAGCCTCTTGCTATTCAAACACCTTTCAGACAAGCAATCTTTGCTCTATCAATCAAGCATTCTAAAATAACCTTCCTTGAAGGAGGGATTAATCAATCTTAAGCTCCGATACCACCTGATCTGAAAATGGGGCACTTAGGTTTCTTGTTTAACTTACAAGAACCTCTTCCACTTCCAAAGCTTTAGCCCGAACACTGACAACAATTCTAATGAATCATCAGAGGAGGATGAAGAAGTGAATGGATTATTGACATCTAGGAAGGCCTAGGACCTTCTACATAGCTGAGCTCTACTGATGACATACCTAGGGTACAAGTTTGAAGCAGCCTGTCAAAAAAGGGAAGAAATTAAGAAGAAAAATAAACAAGGAAGTCAGAAGGGAGAAAACTGAAAAAGACAAAGAGTTGGGAGTCCAACACACTATTCCTCGTTAGCTAGCAAGTGCAGGGAACAAAGGAGGAGGAGGAAAAAAAGGAAACAATACGGGCCTTGGAAAGGGAGCGGGGAACTCAAAAAAGTGATTAATGAATATCATATCTTGGAATTGTAGGGGCCTGGGGTCTGTAAAAAGAATTACAGAAGTGAAATCCCTAATCAGTAAAGAAAGACCAGATGTCATCCTCCTATAGGAAACCAAGCTGGATGAGGAGTCTATCAACTCTATTAAAAACAAATTTTGGAATACTGGAAAGTTGGAAACAGTCAGTTCAAGAGGAGCATCTAGAGGCCTTTGTACACTATGGAATTCGTCGAAGCTACAACTGGTAAGTACCTTAAAAAAAACTCACTGGATAACAACTATTTTTAATATTAAAGAGAAACAACATCCCTTCACAGTGGTCAATGTATACATTCCCACACATTTTCAGGAAAAACAAGAATGTTGGAGTTCCCTAATGGAGCTAAAAGACACAGAGTTCGGGCATAACTGCATTTTTGGTGGATATTTCAACACAACAATGGGAAACCACAAAAAAAGAGGGGGCTCCATCATCTGGGATGCCCAACAAGAATACATGGAGGACCTCATCCTAAACCTAAACCTTTTCGATGTCAAACCTCAAAAATTTATGTACACTTGGACTAACAAAAGGGTTTAAATCATACAACGGACTTATTGGACCATTTCCTTACTGCTGACAACCTCATAACCCTGAATTACAGCCTCAAATCTTCCATCCTTCCATGGGCAGTTCAGACCACCATCAGATTAACTTGGCGATCTCTCAGCCCTTGGATCTAGGCCCTATCCCCTTTCAATTCTCTCTTCTTTGGATGGAAGCCCCCAATTTCTTGGAAATGGTCTCCCTCTCCTGGGTTGGGTGGGTTTATGAAAGCCCAATCACCATTTAGGAGTCCAAGATCCATAGGCTAAAAGGAAACATTAAAAAATGGCTAAAGGATCATCAATCTGAAATACAGAACAACATCAAAGACATGGAAGGGAAACTTGCTACAATCTAAGGGAGAATAGAAACAATTCCGATATAAGAATGAGACCCCCATAAGGAAGCAAATTTTTTTAAGGCTCTTCACAAAAACCGAAGAAAGGAAGAGGAGTACTGGAGAATAAAATCTAGAAATAACTCGCTTAAGGCAGGGGATAGGAACACTAAATTTTTCCACATGCAAGCCAAGTTCAGGGAATCAAAAAATAATATAACTCAGATAACTCATGGGGGGGAGACCATAAATAAGTTTGAGGAAATCAAAAGAGTAGCAGTGGAACATTTTGAAAATCTGTATACAAAGGATAATACTTGGGATCTTGCCAGTGAAGACTAATTTCTTGAGAGCATCCCTCAAATGGTGACAAAGGAGTGGAATCGCTCTTTGACTTCCCCCCGACGTTGGAGGAAATTCGAAATGTAAATTACTCTGTTTCCCCAAATAAAGCACCGGGCCCGGATGAATTCACAACAAGCTTCTATCACTCCTTCTGGGATGTTATCAAGAGAGACCTTTGCAGACTAGTGGGATACTCCTTCAAAAGATTTGTTATGGGGGGAGGCATAAATTCTTCTTTCCTGGCCTTAATTCCTAAAGAATTGAACCCATCCTTGTCCTTTAGATTATGCCCTATTTCCCTTTGCAATGTCTCCTACAAAATCTTCTTGAAGCTACTAGCCTGTCACCTTAAGCCTTTATTGCCCTCTCTGATCTCTGAAAACCAGGGGGGATTTGTTCTAGGTAGGAAAATATTTGATAATATAATCTTGATCCAGGAAGCTCTGGATTCAAGTTGGCGCAGGGGGGATCAAGGTATGATTATAAAGTTGGACATGGAAAATGCCTTTGACCGGGTTAGGCATGGGTTCCTGTTAAAATTTCTCAGGAAAATGGGGTTGGATGAGACCTTCATCAGATGGATAAATATTTGTATCGCCTCCCCTTGGATTGCTCCGTTGGTAAATGGAAGAGAGACTGGATTCTTCAGAGCCTTGCGGGGCCGCCTTCAACAAGGGTACCGCCTCTCTCCTTTTTTATACACTATCATGGAAGATGCCCTAAGTCAGAAAGTGGAGCTAGAAAGAGTCTCCCTCAACCTCCTAGGAATCTGCTACAAGGAAGGCATCAAAAGTATAAATCATGGTGTTGTAGCAGATACAACCATCCTCCAAAATTTTTCCTTAGCTTTGTTTTGGAGCCTCCCTACCAAGCATCCTTAGCAACATGTCTTTCACTGCCTAGTAATTACACGTTCAGTTGAGTTTCATTGGCTTATCAGCTTGTGTTCACTAACTTGTTTGCCTGTCACTTGCAAGCTGACCTCCCATGACTTGGTCTTCAACTGGTTCGTGTGTTGACTTGGAGAATTGAGCAAAACTGGAGGGAAACCAGCCTTGCTCTCCAGAATTGCGCAAAGCATCAAGGTAGCCAACTACTCTTCAAAATTGGGCAGAGCATGCAGGTTACCTTCCCCAAGAAAATTGCGCAAAGCAGCCCATCACCGGGCTTGAAAATTTGTGTAGTTATGGTTAGCAACCTTGGCTTCAGTCCATAAATTGCGCAGAACTGGAGGGAAACCAACCTTTCTCTCCAGAATTTCATAGAGCATCAAGGTAGCTAGCTACTCTTAAAAATTGCACGGAGCATGCAAGCTGCCTTCCCCAAAAAAATTGCACAGAGCAGCCCATCACCGGGCTTGCTCTCAGAATTTGCACAGTTCTGGCTAGTTGCCTTGGCTTCAGTCCTAAAATTGTACAGAAATTGAGTGGCAGCCAGAGCCACTCAACCCAGAAACTGCGCAGAAGTCATCCAGAGTCTTGCTGTCCATTGCATGTGCTCACAAGTTAACCGGTTCCCTCCAGGACTGTGCAATATTTCCTTGTATGCATGGGAATTTTTTTTCCAAAAAAAGAAAAAAACATCCTTGATCTATTTTTAGTAGTTGGGAGTTACATGCAAAATCCGTTTTAGAAACCTCCCGCCAAGTGTCACATTTTCCTAGATTTGTTGCATGCACGTCATAAGCATCGATCTTGTCAAAAATATTTATTCGATGCTTCAGATCTCATTCTTCACTTCGATCTTGGAGCTCTGGCATTCCCATCACAACTAGGAACCTTCAACACACTCAACACAACTTTTTCCGGGTAAGTCCACTTTTCATGTCTTTTGTTGCTTTTTTGTCGCTTTTTGTATTTTTGTTTGTGTGAGTGTTGTTTTCTTGGTTTTGTTGAACGCTTGCTATCATTTTAATGCAGGTTAGCTTGTAGAAGCATTGTTTCAATTTTTCCATTACATTTCCTTGCTATCGTATGCATAACACTGTTTTTGCACTAACGGTTGTCGTTGCGGCAATTCGCTTCACACACTTCATTGTCTTTAATTTTTACTGAATCTTGTACTCACTGATTGCATGCATGTTTATTCACTTATTTCTTCACCCAACTTCTCACATGCATTCAATTCTTACTGTTTTCAGTCACCCGTTGGCGGGTCTGAGTTGCCTTGGCTCGGACCTTGCCTTGCCGGGCTTGCACCGCGCATTTCTGGGATGGAAGGCCTTGTCTTGCCCCCAGAAATTGCACAAATATTGCCTCAAATTGGCCTCCCTAGATGTTCTCTGCGCAATTATGAGAGGCAGTGACTTAGTTTGCCCCAAGAATTGCGCAATGCAATTTGCCTGGGTTGTAGTCATGTTGACTGAAACTGCGCATTGCGCAGTTCCAGTTCTCAGCAGGCCAAGATGGAATGTGATCTATACAGTTTCAACAGTCAATCAGCTCACTGGTAGTCTGGAATATTCTATACGCAGTTCTAGCAGTCAGTCTCCCAACCTCCCAGTGAAAATTGCGCAAATGTCCTAGTCAGTCACCGAGGTGTGTTTCATGTCAGTCCTCAAGTTGCTTTTGGTTTTCAACTGACAATTTTCTTGCCATGAGTGTTGCTCTGTCTCTGGGTATCACATGTGTTCATCAGTATCTCAGTAGTATAGGTACGATGGATTCCAAGAGAGTAGGGTCAAAGGAAACCATTGAGAGTGCAACTGGAGATGTGGTTGAGAAAGTGTCTATGAGCTTGCCCATCTATGAAGACACTAAGCTGTTCATAGACAAGGAAATTAAGATCAAATGGAAGGACATAAATGAAATCTTTTCAGGAACCTTTGAGGAGAATCTGGAGGATTGCAGAGTCTATGTCAACATACACAAGTCTGGCTTGTACCGGGTTGCATGCAGGTATCCCGCATTTCCATGCATGGACATGGTCCACTGGATTGTATCGCATACTGATCTAGAGACAATGATGTTGAGCAGTGTTAGTGGAACAGAACTTGCTACCTTCAGGGCAAAGAACTTTTAGGAGATGTATCACTTATCACAGCTGGTGATCACAATGGATGCACCCTTCTCCAAGCCCAGCAACAGTGCTCAAGAGACATCTTGAAGAGATGGGTTAGAGAACCATATAAGTTTAGGACAACACCCAACCAGGTATACAAGACAATGATACTACAGAAGGATTATCAGTTCTTGGTCATCTTCGCATGCCGCTTATACGGCCAAGAGAGTACAAAGACCTTCCCGCAAAGTTGGGTGATTGTGTTGGATCAACTGGAGAACGAAGGAAGACCTTTCAATTGGTTTGACATGTTGGCTCTCTAGCTGAAGGGACAAGTAACAAATGCTCGACATTTGCCCAAGGGTCAACAAGCAAATCTCTTCATGTCCACCTACATTCTTGATGCAATATGTGCTCGTCAACAGTTACCTGGGTTAGGTTGGGCATGGACACCTTCTGAAACCTATGTGCACACCTATTGCATGTTGTTCTCCGAGTGAAACTTCCATGGAGTTATACTACAACTATCAAACCACTTCATCACCCCAGTGTACATGATGATCTTTGAGTAGGATCCACCTTGCATGTCACATGCAACAATGGAGGCATTGGTTAACATAGCAGATTGGTATGCTTCATCCCTTGGAAGACATCAAACAGGGTGAACAGTCGCAGGAGCAGGACTTTGCTCAGGAGATTGAATAGATGTTGGAACAAATGGACATAGATGTGGTTCAGCCATAGAAATATCAAGATACAGATCTCATGCCCAAGGGCCAAGAGGTCACTCCATTGACTTCACCAGATTCAGGAGCAGAGCAAGTCCCAAGTGATCAAGGAGACACCGAAATCCTTGAGGACATTCCGGAAGCAGATGCGCATAACATATCTTTTGATGAGTCACAACACAGAGTTGTGTAGTCACGCAGAGTGGCCATTTTGGATGTCCATGTATCTCCTGTGCATTTTCAAGAACGAGTGATCGAGTCCGACGCGCATAAACATCCAACTGCATTGGCTGATGCTACCAAGGCATATGTCGAAGTCACAAGCTCAAGTGTGATATTCTTGATAGTTGAGAACGAGCGCATGGCTAAGGAGTTGCAAGCAGCCAAGCAGGGAGAAGAGAAAGCTACAACATCTGCCACAGCAGAGTTGAAGAAAGCGATACTTGATGAAGTATTGTCTCTCGAGACAATCATGCGGAAGCTATACTTCAAGTTTGTCACTGTGCATAAGTCAGTTTTCCATCTTAACAGTTGGAAGCAACACTTTTCTAGGAGAGTACGCATCTTGAAAAACATACACACTTCTGTTGATCACATACATATATGGAAAGTGAGGTATAAGGAAGCCTCGTTGTAGTTGCCAAAGATGATGAAGCCAAAGGTAGTGGAGTTGAAGGCATACATCCAGAGTCAGATCCAGAACTATGAGGAACTCCCGCAGCTCATCACTAGCTTATAAGCTTCACATGCACGAGTATTCAAGAGGATGTCATTGTGCGCACACATGCGATTCCATACATTGGCACACTCACTGAGGTGAAGGAAAAGAACCAAGTCCAACTGGAGCTGGACATGTACTTCAAGCAGTTGCTGCGCAAAGCCAGCAACACAGATTTGTAGATGAGCACAGACATTATGCACCAGTATGTCGCTAGTCCGGATGCACTCAAGACCATGATGTGCATGCTACCTGACGAGTTGGACATAGGTGCCAAATCAGTGTACCCGGATGCAACAAAGGCAATAGTTCATTTTCAAAAGAATGCCACCATGGAGTACACGAACACCATAACATAATACCAAGTTTGGCATCAGTTTGCCACATTGATCACCAAGAGGATGTCGATGAGTTAGTCTTCCCACAGTTTTCTGAGTCTCAATGATGTCTTGTATGGCTTACTCAAGCCCATTTTTGTCTCACATGGGCACATGTACATATTGTATTGGAAACATGTTATAAAGTGAAAGACCAAGTGTCAATAGTAGAATGTAAACATTCATGTGTAAGTTGAAGAGTCATGAGGGTAGTTGAAGAGTCAAAAAGGGGAATGTCAAGGGTAACCCCACCCTTTTCTATATATAGGACCTCATAACTCATTGTATAGGCTTTTGGGAGCCAAGATTATGATAGGTATAACTTAGAGAAAGCTTGGAATGTATTGTAACGAGCCTTGGATTCTCCACAGTGCAAAGCGAGTACATCTCTTTGGAGTAGCAGGCAACATTGACTGTAACGTTCCACTATTGGGGCTAGTGGTTGTCATGGTTGTATGTATGATTAGATATTTCACTCTTTTAATATAACAAAGCCAACACGTTTCATGCATATATTTTTATTGTAGTTTGACTATCCTGATTACTCTAGCGATGCATGTAGTTGTAATTTATGAATCTATGTATGGACTATTCCGTATATGTTTGTATGAATCTTATCGAAGCACGTTGTTTGTATAACCCATCACTTTGGATTGTCGGCTATCTTGCTTTCCATATCGTGATGTCTTTCAGCTCATGTGTTCCCTTTCAAGCTAGTGCTATCACAGGCTTCTAAGGGGTGCAATCTTCTCCCCTTCTGTGTGTTAGAACCTTTCATGCACCTTCCTTGACTTGTTGCAAGGTAACACCCTTGCTTCCAACAAGGACATCTTACTTACCTCTGCGTGCAACCGCAGTCAAGGCAATATTGTGCTACCCACTGCTGGGACTCCTTCTCCAAACGGTCTGAGGTCTAGTTAGGACTTCTTACTGGGGATATTGATCCAAAATGGATCTAAGATAGACTTCTAAGTCTAAAGTGTTCCTCAGAGAGGAAAATGAAAGTCCAAGTATGCTCTTAGAAATAGCCCCGTTGCATAGATCTTTTCATTCTGAATCTACTGCAACTTGAATGGGCTAAAATGGACTTTGGATGAAGAAGTTATTGCAAAAAGAAGTTTGGCTTTGTCCTTGGAAAAGGAGGAAAATTCTTATATAAATGGGACTTAAGGGAAAATGTGTTTTTTAACATAAAAACCCTTAAAACCCATCACATCACATTTCTTTATCGCATCGCAATAAACAAAGGGAAAGGACTTAAAACAGGTGCAAAGGCCTTCGACGGACCTGACGGATTTATAAATCAAACAGGTGAACCTTTTGAATTCTGAAAGGAAGGCTGTAAGTGGTATTTCGGGCGGGCTCCAAGCCGTAAGCGGTATTGGATGGGCTCTGCCCGAATCCATACATTGGCCGACGCGTGGCACGGCAGAGGAGAGAGGAAACCTATTTTTTCGGGCGGTTAATCCCCACACAAGTTACGTGCCCAAAACGGACTGTCAGCCATCGAATTAGGGGTCGTAGATCAACGACCAGGATCTGATCGGCGGATCAGTGATCGGAATGACTAAAGGAAAGAACCCCCAAGCCGTTACCAATGCGATATGTCGATTGCAATATAGCGATAGGGTCGATAGCGATCGACGATCGACAGTCGACGAACCCCTGATACAAAGGGCCAACACACTGCGATATGCCGATATGGGACTTGTGATAAAGGGCAGACTCGATGGAATTTATAAGTACGATTCCATACTATTTGAAATCCGGAAATTCAAATTTTCAATATATTTCCCGTGTAAATGGGTTTTTGGCCATTTGGCCATGCGACGATGTGATTGCGATATTACGAAGGATGGCGGACCCGAAAGGGATTATAGACCCGATTTCATATATTTTGAAATCCGGGAATTCAAGATTTCTGTGTATTCCCATGTATTGAGGTTTTTAGACCTCCTGCCTAAGCGATAATGATAAGCAATATTTGGATGGACTCGATAGGTTGATAGGGCTGATTCCATAATATGTGGAGTTCGAGCTAAAGGCCCATGATCTGTTTGCGTTCATTTCCTGTGTATTTCTGTTATTTGGCTGACACAGCCAGAGGAACGCAAAACGACCGAGTTTTCTTGCCCGCTTGTTCTTTTCCATTTTTAAACGGATTCTTGTGAGGAAACAATCGGGTTCTTCATGATGGAGGACCGTAATTGAGGCATGATAAAAACACAGAGAGCACAAGTGCTGAAGGGAGCTGAAGGTTGCCGAGGGAGCTAGAGGATTGAAAAAGGTTGCTAGAGGGTCATTGAAGAATCGCATGGAGGTCAACCGAATTACAAAGGCACGCAGAGGCCGAGAGAGAGCTTAGAGAAGCTAGAGCCAAGAGCCAAGAGCGAGAGCCAGAGCAAGAGCCACGAGCCACGAGCCAGAACCAAGAGCCAGAGCTAGAGCCAAAGCCAGAGCGAGAGCCAAGACGAGAGCCAGAGCGAGAGCCAAAAAGCCAGAGAGCTTTAGAGCCAGGGCTAAGATGGTGTTATAAGCCCATTGTGTTCAGTGTAAACCAGTGGAGTTGAGCGTGGAGCTTGTAAAAGGACTTTTCCATAATCCCAGAGAGCTTAGTCGAGTTGACTAGAGCTCAAGGAGATGTAGCCCAAGAGTTTTGGGTGAACTCCATATTATATTGCTGTTATGTGTGATTGCTTGTTGCTGCATTGTATCTGCTACTTTATTTGTTGTTATATGTTTTATATCAGTTCAAGAAAATAAACTTAAAACACATAAACAGTTTAAAACCAAATGCAAGCATACACCTATTTTCAAGCATTTATTAACTCCACAATTGGTTAATCATAAGGTCTTGGGTGTATTTAATCTTTGGAAGTGGGAGAGATTCTTGTAAGCCAGACAAGAAGCCTTTAGTGCCCCATTTTCAGATCAGGTGGTATCAGAGCCTGAGATTGATTAACCCCACCTTCAAAGAAGGTTATATCAGAATGCTTGATTGACAGAGCAAAGATTGCTTGTCTGAAAGGTGTTTAAACAATCAGAGGTTGATTGTATGCTTGTTTTCAAACTGACTAATGTTTGAGTTTGTAGAGGTGAAGGGAAAGCTAATGATAGCTTAGTCCAGGAAGGACAAGAAGGAAGAAGGGTTGAAGGTATTCTTCTATCCCAAGGGACCTCAAGGCAATCCTTGAAGCACAAGAGGTTTGTTGCAAAAGGTTGTTGAATAAGCTCTTTATTAATCTTGTTTGAAGTTCTTTTGTTCATTGGCATAATGACTACTTCTACAAGTGAGTCCTCAAATTCTTCTTTCTTCACAAAAGTCTTTGATGAAGACATGAAGCAAGAGTTGGCCACCATGATGGATATGGTGAGGGAGATGTATGAGGATGGAAGGAAGAGCAACATACTTAGAGAGCAGTTGAATTTCGTGGAGGAAGAGAAGCAGTTGCTTTTTGAAAAATTGCAGGAAATGGAGAGGCAACTTCATATTGCAAATATGAACCTGAAAAGGATGCATGAATTGGATTCACATCTCTTTATTGCCAGGGAAGCCTTAGTCAAGTATTGTCTTGAAGAAGAGGTAAATAGTTCCTGTTTGTCTTCAAATTCTTCTAAGAATTCTTATATTGGTTCTTTTGAAAAACATACTAGAGGCATAGGTTCCAAGCTAATGTCCAAGATGGGCTATGAAGGAAAAGGCTTGGGCAAACATGCACAAGGTATTGTTGAGCCAATAATGATTGAGGAAAGGCCTAAGTATTTGGGTCTTGGCTATGGAAATTCTTATGGAGGAAGTTCCAAAGCTGCCATGAAGGCCATTGAAACAACTCTAAGAAGGAGTTGCATTGCAGGTCTTCTACCTCAAGAGTGTGAAGATTGTATTAAGGAGGAATGCAATGGCTTGAAACATCATTTGCAAGATGCAGGTATTCAAAAGCACACACTTGAACCAGAGAGTTGTGGAAACTCTAACAACCTTGAAGAGATTGATGGTGTTCCAAAGGGAGCCACTTCTTCATTTGATTCACCTCCTCATGAAGGCAACACAGGTGAAAGAGAAAGGTATAAATCTTGTTCTAATTGTCTTCCTTTTGATTTTGCAAAGCATGGTAAATTTCCACAGAGATATGGGAAAAGAATTGCATGTTCCTTTTGTGGTTTGGATAGCCATAATGTTTCTAGTTGTTGGAAGAGAATGGCCACATACAGGAAACTTTTGAAGGAAAGGAAGCAAGAAGCCAAAGGTCCATTGGACAAGGCAAATCATGCTGTCAAGAGGATGCACATGTGTTGCACCTACTGCCATAAGCAAGGGAATCTTGCTGAAAAGTGTTGGACTCTGAATCCAACAATGCTTCCACAAAAGTTGAAGAAAGTGGAAAGACAAGATGGCAGAAATGGAAAGGAAGATTCCATGATTGATGTGTTTCAGGATGATTCACATGTTGATGCTAATGTGTAGACAAAGGAAAGACCTTTGAAATGGATTGGTAAGAAATGGCTAGAGTTCTTATCTGATTAAGATTGCATGTCTATTGATGCATTTATTTGCATTTCTTTGTTAATGAGATGCAAGTTGCAGGTTTTTACCAAGAAGGTGAATGGAAAAAGTTGAGTAGGAGACTCACTTTGTTGCTGCAACATTATATTTCATTTCATCTTTTAAAGTATAGTGTGCTTAAGCGAAAGTTGAAGGATGAACTGCATGCATGAGAATGATATGCATGAACACATGAATGTTTATGTTGTCCTTGTATTTGAACAGGTATGTGTAATTAACTTGAAGGGTTGATTGATTTGTTGTAACATGCATGTAATTTTGACTTGAGAAAATTTGATTTGGTCTCCAAGATGGAGATAATGATGAAGTGTTTCATCTTTTGAAAAAGAGTCCTAGAGGTCTTTTTCTACATGCTTGACTTGAAGGGTCATTTTTTGTAAAGGCATTTTTTGTGGGATTGGTATCTAGTCCATCATTTGTATGCAGATGTAAGACATGGAGGTGTTCATAAGATGTGAAAATCTATTTCTTTTGTTGAAGCAGGAGTTTAGTCCATCTAGTTGTTGTTTGTATTTATGTTGTTGTTAACAGTTGTTGTTGACAGCTTTTCAAACAGGTACAAATGAAAATTTTGTGAAGCAGATATAACTTCACATTTGTTTGAGCCACCTTAATCAAGGCGAAGAAGTTCAAACTACCTTCTGTGACCATCTCAACAGGAGTTCTGCATGAAGTCAATGAGGAAAACAGTTCTTCCCAGGAGGACCAACACATCCAAGAAGGAGAGTGGTCAAAGGCTTTGGTTCAGAGGCACTATGCAAGGCAAGTGTATGGAGGCTAGAAGAAGAGGGTGATGTTACTCTCATTTACTATTCAGATCAATATGTCAGTCTTTTGGAGACCAAAAGTTCTTTTAATGGGAAGGTGTGATCCAAAATGGATCTAAGATAGACTTCTAAGTCTAAAGTGTTCCTCATAGAGGAAAATGAAAGTCCAAGGATGCTCTTGGAAATAGCCCCATTGCGTAGATCTTTTCATTCTGAATCTACTGCAACTTGAATGGGCTAAAATGGACTTCGGATGAAGAAGTTATCGCAAAAAGAAGTTTGCCTTTGTCCTTTGAAAAGGAGGCAAATTCTTATATAAATGGGACTTAAGGGAAAATGTGTTTTTTAACATAAAAACCTTTAAAACCCATTGCATCGCATTTCTTTATCGCATCAAAATAAACAAAGGGAAAGGACTTAAAACAGGCGCAAAGGCCTTCGACGGACCCGACAGATTTATAAATCAAACAGGTGAACCTTTTGAATTCTGAAAGGAAGGCCGTAAGTGGCATTTCGGGCGGGCTCCAAGCCGTAAGCGGTATTGGGCAGGCTCTGCCTGAATCCATTTATTGGCCGATGCATGGCACGATGGAGGAGAGAGGAAACCACTTTTTTGAGCGGTTAATCTCCACGCAAATTACGCACCCAAAACAAACTGTCAGTTGTCGGATTAGGGGTCGCAGATCAATGACCAAGATCTAATCGGTGGATTGGAGATCGACATGACCAAAGGAAAGAACCCCCAAGCCATTACCAATGCGATATGCCAATTGCGATATAGCGATGGGGCTGATAGCGATCGGCGATATCGACGATCGGCAATCGGCGAACCCCCGATACAAAGGGCCAATGCACTGCGATATGTCGATATGCGACTTGTGATAAAGGGCGGACCCGATGGAATTTATAAGCATGATTCCATAATATTTGAAATCCGAAAATTCAAATTTTCAATGTATTTCTCGTGTAAATGGGTTTTTGGCCATTTGGCCATGCGACGATGCGATTGCGATATTACGATGGATGGCGGACCCGAAAGGGATTATAGACCTGATTTCATAGATTTTGAAATCCGGGAATTCAGGATTTCTGTGTATTCCCGTGTATTGAGTTTTTTAGACCTCCCGCCTAAGCGATAATGATAAGCGATATTTGGACGGACCCGATAGGTTGAGAGGGCTGATTCCATAATATATGAAGTCGGGGCTAAAGGCCCATGATGTGTTTGCGTGCGTTTCCTGTGTATTTCCGTTATTTGGCTGACACAGCTAGAGGAAGGCAAAACGACCGGGTTTTCTTGCCTGCCTATTCTTTTCCATTTGTAAATGGATTCTTCATGATGGAGGACTGTAACCGAGGCATGATAAAAACACAGAGAGCACAAGTGCTGAAGGGAGCTGAAGGTTGTTGAGGGAGCTGGAGGACTGAAAAAGGTCACTGGAGGGTTGTTGATGAATCGCTTCGAGGTCAAGCGAATTACAGAGGCACGCAAAGGCCGAGAGAGAGCTTAGAGAAGCCAGAGCCAAGAGCCAAGAGCCAGAGCCAGAGCCGGAGCCAGAGCTAGAGCGAGAGCGAGAGCCATGAGCCAGAGCCAAGATCGAGAGCCAGAGCTAGAGCCAGAGCCAGAAAGCCAGAGAGCTTCAGATCCAGGGATAAGATGGTGTTCTAAGCCTATTGTGTTCAGTGTAAACCAGTGGAGTTAAGCGTGAAGCTTGTAAAAGGACTTTACCATAATCCTAGAGAGCCTAGTCGAGTTGACTAGAGCTCAAGGAGACATAGCCCAAGAGTTTTGGGTGAACTCCATATTATATTGCTATTATGTGTGATTTCTTGTTGCCGCATTTTATTTGCTGCTTTATTTGCTATTATATGTTTTATTTCAATTCAAGCAAATAAACTTAAAACACATAAATAATTTAAAACGCATACACCTATTTTCAAGCACTTATTAATTTCACAATTGGTCAATCATAAGGTCTTGGGAGTATTTAAGCTTTGGAAGTGGGAGAAGTTCTTGTAAGCCAGACAAGAAGCCTTTAGTGCCCCATTTTCAGGTCAGAGTTCCCTTGGCATGTTGGTGTTCTAGCACCATCAACACATGGGAAGTTCGTGGATGATACTATTATGATGGGAGGAGCCTCGACCACAATTGATCGTCATTTTAAGGGAGTCTTAGATAGATTCCTTAGTGCTTCCGGGGGTGCCACTAATGATAACAAAAGCCACATCTATAGCTGGAACATCTCAAGACATAAGGAAAAAAAGATAGAAGAAATCCTGGGGTTTAAAGCAATCCAGGAGTGGAAAAATTTCAATTATTTAGGGATCCCAATCTTTTGAAGACGAGCTACACCACATGCCTGGAAAAAAGTGCAAGATAAAATGAAAACAAAAATTGTAAACTAGGGTGGTATTTGGCTTAATTATGCTGGAAGAGAAATCCTCATTAAGTCAGTCCTGTCGACGATCCCTCTGTATCAGTTCAATTCCCTTCAAGCCCCCAAGAGCGTGCTTCAACAAATGGGCATATATATATATATATATATATATATATATATATATATATATATATATATATATATATAAGAAAATTCATGTGGGAAGGAGAGAAAACAGAAATAAAGAAATATCATTTAGTAAATTGGAAAACGGTTAGAGCTACGAAACAACATGGAGGTCTGGGAATCAAGGATTCGAAGATATCTAACTTGGCAATGGGAGAAAAAATGTATAGAAGTTTGACCATGAAGTCGAGTCAATGGTGGTCCCAAGTGATCAGTGCTAAATATCCATCTTAGCAAATTGTTAGTGGGGGACATGAGGTCTCTGGTATGGGATCCCCCATCTGGCGACTGATCTTCTCCTCCAGGGATATTATCACCAAAAATATAAGCAAAATTTCGGGAAATGGAGCCTCCACCAAAATTTTCTCTGATTCGATTATGGGGCTCCAACCCTTCGATTTTAACCTATCCCTAATGAATCTCAAAAACTTCTTGTGCAGTAGGGGGAGGAAAATCTAAGCCAAATTATGGAGTGGAACCAACAAGGAGGTTGGAAGGGCTGGAAGCTCAAAAATATCCTGGAGGCACTTCTCATCCAAAGAGACAATCTTTTAAAGAAGTTAAGGGGATGTACCCCATACCTCTGATGGAGGCAGACAAGTGGGGTTGGAAGAATGTCAATTACACAGTTAAAGGCGGGTATTCGCACATGCTCTTAAACTCCCAATTACCTCCAAAAAACTCTATTTGGGGGAAAATATGGAAAAGGAATGCCATCCCAAAAGTCAATTTTTTTCTATTGGCTACTTCTGCATAAGAAAATTTTTACAACAGAAAATATTCAGAAGAGGGTACTAATCAACCCCTCAAAATGCGCATTATGTGAATTTGAGGAGGAAACAATCCCCCATCCACTATCATGTGACAAAAAAAATTTGGGTTGTGGTTCTTGGGCCTCTTTATTGCAGAAAAATTTGGCCTTTGGACTCCCTAATCTTCTTTAGCTCTTAGCTCAAATCCTATTTAGGATCCCTTCAGGCCAAAAGAAATTTCAAAGAAATCTGGTTGGATCTTCTGAAATATGTTTATTGGAAAATATGGCTAGCAAGAAATAAGGAAATATTTAAAAAGTCTCAGCCTTCGGCTGGGGTAATAGCTATGACTTCCCTTTCAGCTTGTATGGAACTGCACAAACCAGATTTAGACCCATCCTTGGATAAGATTGAATCTGTCTGGCTTGCTTCGTGGGTGTCTCCCCTGGCCTCTCAGGTTCTGGGGAGCACTTATCCCTCTCAGGCAAAGTGGATTATGAGGTTGTCCTTGGAAGCTCTAATGGACTCACTCAGATCCACAAATAAATGGACCCTTCAATTTGATGGGGCGTCAAAAGGTAACCCTGGGGTGGCAGGAGGGGGAGGGATTCTCATTAATCCCGAAGGAATCATTGAATATAGATATGCTTGGGGGCTTGGATGGAAGACAAACAATCAAGCTGAAGCATATGGATTATTTCTGGGCCTCACCTAGGCTCAAAAGAAAGGAATAAAAACCCTGCAGGTGATGGGAGACTCCATGATTATAATACGACATATGAACTATGCCTCATCTGCAAATTTTAAACCAAATTATCAAGAGATCCCAAGGGATGATCCCATCCTTCGATTCAGTGACCTTCTTCCATATTCTAAGAGGAAATAATCAAGAAGCTGACAAACAGGCTAACCTTGCTTGCCAGTTGATAGAAGAAAGGAGCGTGGTGAATGATGTCGTGGGCACGACTAGTATCCCATAAATTAGTTAATGATTTACAATTCCTGGATAGTGGAGGTTGCTCTAATCCTTTCTTGGAAGATAACAAACCTTAGAATTAGAGAATTAAATTTAATATTTATTGGGTTAACTTCATGTCATGCCCTCCTGCCCCTTATCCCTCACCCTCCCTTGTTCCTTCCCTCCCCCTCCCTTTGCTCCCCCTCTCCCCTATATATCCCTACCATCCCTTCCCTCTGACATTCCCCTTTCTTTCCCTCTATGGATCCCCTCTTCTATTCCGTACCACATCCCCTCTCTTCCATCATGATCCTCTTCCTTGCCCACCTCACCCCCCACCACTTGGGCCCCGAGCGTATCTCCTTACGTTCCCTGGCTTGTTCAGAAGCCTCGTGGCAGTCGCATCCTATGCTTTCACCTGCAACGTGTATGTTATCATCTCCCAGGTACTATATTTATTAATAATAGGGATCTCTTGGTACGTTTTCAATTCCTTCACCCTGGTTATTTGTGCAGGATAAGGGGAAGAGAGGAGAAACATTTATTTCCTGAACACAGATCAATCCTGAACACTCGTGGGAGGAAACTCAGAAGGAGAATGACGGATAATGATCAATGCTGGGAAATTAAGGTGGAAGGCTGGGAATTAATGGAAGATCATCAAGATCATAACCTCATTAGTTTCCTCACCAGGTACTGCAACATTTAACGGCACAATTACTGCTATATAAGGAATAATGGTTGGAGTAGTTTGCATGGGTTAATTCTCCTTCCTGCTCAGGTGGCCTCTACGTAGGCCTTGAGGCTAAAGCTGAGGTCATTGAGTGTTTGTAGTGGGGACTGGGTTGCTGGAAAGAATCCCAGGGAGCCTGGTGAGTCAGAATTTTGGGTGGGAAGCTGCAGGGGTTCGCGGGTCTAAGTGTTGTGGTTGGTTTGAGGGGTAGCACAGTGTTGGGAATTGTTATTCTGTTGAACTGGGAGGGGAATTTGGATCAGACCCTTAGGAAAGGTTTGGAAGCCGAACTGTAGAGGGAGGAACGTCATAATTCAACAGTCTTTGATACTAAAATTATTGTGAAACTTATCAAGCTTCTTGATTGGGAGGGGGTCTAGGGCCAGGACCCTGGAGTAGTGATTCCGAAGGAGAAGCTTCATGGTGTAGTGGGCTTGAGTGTAATTGACGGGCAGGGTGCAATTGCTGGGGCTGGTAATGTTATTCCACTGAATTGGGAAGTTTGGTTGATCTCAATCGGCTCTGAGTCTGCAGTTATTGATAAGGCTTCTATTCTTCTGGTCTGTGATGGGGTCTTGGGACATTTCCTTGGGGCGGCGTGCTTGGCCTGTGAGGTGGACTGGTGGGTTAAGGACATCCTAGACTTGAGTGGGGGAACAGAAGGAATTGAGACATTCTGGGATGTCATAAGATGGATCTGAGGGGGAAGAGTGCAGATGCCAGTCCTTGGTCGAGCTATTGGGGTAGTCGGAGGCCAAGGTTAGGACGAAAACGTGCTGGAAGTCTTTAGGCTGAAAGGAGAAATCGACCAACCTGCAACACTTGTGAGTAGGAGCACTTTGAATTTATAGAAGGCCTGGTAGCTTTGCAGCGCAACGTTTACTTTCAGAAACAAGAGAATCTCATAATGCAGGAGAGATAACTGGAGAAGAGGGACCGAATCTGCCAGCTAGAGGGTGAAGTGGAAGCACTATGACAACAAATTGAGCAGTTGAAACTCACGGTGGTGGAGAGAAACAAGAACAACGAGGATGACTCCACTGAACATGACCTATACAAGAATTCCAAAGTAATCTCCACCGATCCAGACTTGAAAAGTCCAAAACATCTGGACTTTTAGACTTATAGTATTTTCTATTCTGTCTTTGTTTTCAGATGATAAAATGCAAATGTGAATTTTTGTTGCTTCAATTTTGTAGAATTTACAGTTATAAGAGATCTGTGAATGGGAATTTTTGTATGCACTACAGAGAACACTTGTATAGTGGGTATGCAAACCAAATGTTGTATCACCTACCCTTAGAAGGTTGGAAATCACTATGTAAAATCCCGGTTTTGTTTGCGAACGAGCGCACCATATTTAAATAAAAAATCTACTCATTCTGGTTTAAAAAAAAGCATCTAATTAGTCTGATATCTAAAGGGTATTAAGGTCATTTTCTGATGATCAATTGTGAGAGACATTCATGCAATTAGTGTGTTGGATATGACCACCACTTATTTCCCTCTTTTAAGGGTTTTAACCATGTAAATATTGGTGTTCCAATCTGATGCAGGTGCATAGGCTGAGCACTAATTCAATGAAGACTGGACCAAAATCTTGCCAATGTGATGGGATGGTCACATAGTGATGCTAGGAGAAATTTTAAATGTCTTGTAAATATTTACATTAGGAAGTTAGTTTTGTTTTTAGAATAAGTTGGAGGAATTATTTCCTAATGTAAATATATTTTCGGTTTCCATTATTTTGTGGAGAAGGGAAATTATTCATCTCTTGTGACTCTTGGTTGCCTCATGTTAGATTTCTTTTTAAAGAAAAAGAGTGTTTGGGAAAAATGGCGGAGAAGAGAGGAAAGAAAAGGAGAAGCTCTAGAGCAAGGAGAAGAGACAAAGGTCAAAAGAGGCCTGGGCTGCATATGGCCACATTGTATATCTAGTCAGTTTACTTTATATTTGAATTTTATTAATGAGAAACATGTTTATATGCCTCTGTGTTTGTTAACTTCTCTGTCTGTATAGTGTTAATGAAGATTCAATTAATTGAAGTCTACACTTGTTGAGTTGATTTATATTAAGAATCTGAATGTGTCGGGAAGTGTGGTGGCTATATGATTCAAGGGAAAATTGATGTTTTGGTTCAAGTGTAATTTGAATCTAAACATATATACACCTCTGTGTATGAGTTTGAGATCAAGGTGATGCCAAGGATCATGTTTTGAAGCTATAACTTTATATTGTTCCCATTGTTGTTGCTGATGTTTTTAGAACATATGCTGCTGGCTTGAATATTGATGTGTGTCATTACTACTAGTATATTGTAGTGCCATATATGTGTTGTAGATGCTATATATTGTTGGTACACAATTTTTAAGACCCTTTAATTCGTTAAATCAATTGAGATTAGAGTAGATATTTTGTGACTTTAACCGTTATGTGCTTTAGTCATGCATCTTTGAAATTTTGTTGTAATTGTTTCCAAAACTGTGGAGGAATGCTCTCTGTGTTATGGAGTAGTGACAATGTGGTATTTACAACGAATAGAGCGCTATCACATAAAACATATTACACTATTTGAATGTTTTCAAAACCCTTTTTGAATTATTTTTAGAAAATTGTTATGGTATTGCAAATCCCAATGAAGAAAGGCGTATGAAGTCGTTATTTGTGTCAATAAGCAAGTTAGAGACGTTGAGAGTCGATTGGGAGAAAGGTCGAGTTGGTTCACCTTCCAAAAATTCGAAATACAATTTTTTAGGACATTACAAAATTATCTCGTAGTGCCTGCAGGTTTTTTTGAGTGATGCGAAATTATTTCGTGGCGCCTACAGGCAGAAGTTTTCAGGATTGTGTGTTTGGGTTTTTAAATGCTCATTTGTCCTGCCTATTGCACCATTTGATAAGTTTAATCCTATGTAAATTGGATGACGTGAGGAAAAATATTAGATGGCGAGAGAAAGATCTCTCATGGAAATTATCAAAGGAAATCCATATTCTTATTTTGCCTGTATGTGTTAAGGCTTCATGAAATACTGTTGAATTTAACTAAAAACAGAGTTGTGGGTGGAGTATCTTGGGTTATTGGCAGTCGGGGTAACCTAGTCTGTCATCAAGTGGTATGAAAGAAAGCTACGTTCCTTGGAGAATATCATAGCCTAAATGCTATTTGGTGATGGGCCTGAATTCTCTTTGGTGATGTAGTTAGAACAACAAAGATGAGATTTCTACAGTTACAATATAACTAAAAGTGAAATGAAGTGATATTGGAGATGTTTGCATCCATGCATAGATGGAATTTCCAGGTTTGAAGACAACTTGACAATAAACAAAGGCTGAAGAGAAGAAGCACCTTACAACAAGGGGTGGACAAGTTGAATTGTTAGGAAGTAAGTGAGATGATTGCAGGGAAGTGAAGAGTTGATATTATCTTGAGGAAAAAAAAGTGTATTGGTTGGAAAGTAATTTGTTTAGGAAGTGGATCCAAGAAATATTGTGGAATATGAGATATTGTTATAGATCTTATAAAATTAAATGTGATGTTTATGTAACTTCGTCATTAAAATAATTGTGTTTTTAGGACTGAATTGGTAGTAGCTACCATAGAAAGTAAGCTATTTCAAAGGAGACGGTGCAGGAAAATCTCTTACATGAAGAAATGGTGATGGAACCCAATATCGAAATAAATTTGCTGAAAATTAAGAAGATTGAGCAGTTGAAGATGCAACGACCAACAAATTTGAAAGCTAAGAAGCAAGAGTGCTCAAGAAGAGGTTCTATTGTAGAGAACCTAGAGAAGAGAAGATACCAAGAGGATGACTTGGTATGGGTGACAAGTAGCAGACTTGTTAAATAGAAAATAAGGGCTTTTTGCAACTCACTAGTAGACAAGGAGAGTTCATGTTAGGTCCCTATAATACTAGTGATTCCCCCATTACTATTGTCATTGTAGCCCTTATTGTTATTGTTGTGCCCCTGTTGTCCCCATATTGTTATTATTGTGCCCCATAAAATCCCACTATTGCTATTGTTGTGCCCTTATATTATTATTATTATGTCGACTTTGATTATATTGTGACCCCTTAGACTCCTATATATAGAAAGGAGGTTTTGTCATTTGTATCATCCAAGAATTATTCATTTGTGTAATGTAATGGAGGTTGTCGCCTCGAAGAGGCTGATTTTGAAGTCGTTTATCTATCTTTTCTTCTATTTTTTGAGCTAGTTGCATAACATTTGGTATCAAAGCTTTGGATTCTAGGGTTTCGCTGCTCCAAACAGGTCATTGCGAAATTTTCGCTATAACTTTTTTCTATGACGTTTCAGAAGCTGAAATCAAAACCAACCAAAAACCCTGATGGAACGGCACTAGAAGATATTGACACAAGAGGAAGAGATGAAGATGAATGTTATTAGTCATAATAGGGGTTCAGAGGAAAGTCACAAGAAAAAGAAAAAAAAGTGCCAAAGCAACTGGACTCAAAGGAATGAGTGATGAATAATTTGAGAAGGATATGGTTGAGTTAAGAGAAAAACTCAATCATGTGAAACAATTTCTACAAGAAAGTTAAGATGACTAGAGTTATGGTTGGATAATGAGTAAGAAGAAGGTGAGATGACATTCCTTGTACAAAAAGTTGAGACAAAAGATGTATGTCAACTTGGAAGGAGAACTCAGAGCAACTAAGTGTGAAATGGATGTTTTTATATGTAGATTTGAACAAGGTTTTTTCTCTGATGAAGAGGTAGAGTTTTGGAGGAATGGTTGGTAGAACATCCATGTGATTGATATTGCATAGAGGTTATTTTTCTGAATTATATGGGGAGCCGTAATTCTTGGAAGAGGGGATAATGAACCAAGGATTTCATATTCAGAATGTAAAATCAAAATTGGAAAATGAGAAGATTGTTTTGAATGACAATGAAGATGAAACTGCAAGCCATAACCAACAAGTTGTAAAGGAAAGAAATAAACCAGAATTAAATGAAGATTGTTTAAATTTTGTGGCAAGAGAAGGTATGCAACATCCCAAAGACAAAAAGTTTCAGCCGATGACTGAATTAGAAGATGAAATTGACAAAAGGAAAGCAGGAAGGTATAGTTGGTGTTGAGATTGCAACAAGATGATGGAGCTTAGTGAAAAGAGTTGCCTTCACTAAGTGGGCCCGCAGGCTATTTTTGGCGCAAGTCTATTTTTAGACTATGTCTATTTTTAGACATATGGATCATGTCTATGTTTATGGATGATTGATCAAGTTGGGAAAAATAGATGGACTTCTATTTTTGATGAAAGTGTGAGTGATCACAGTGTGAGTGATTACAGTGTGAGTGATCACAGTGTGAGTGATCAAAGTCAAAAATAGAAAAGTCAAATATTATTATCTCACAATAATATTTGGACTATAAACTTAATCTTATTCTCTTGGAGCACTTCAGTTTGAGCTACGGAAGTGGCACATGCAGCTGTCAGAAGGAAATTCGTTTTTCTTATGAGTCAGTTGAGTTGTTGCATGCATGACTTCAGTTAGAACTCAAGTGAGTTGAGTTTAGTGGACTGGAGGTACAGTTGATGGAGTTGTGTTCAGTTTAACTTAGTTAAACTGGTTGTAGTTAGTCTAACTGCAGATAGACTAATGATGAGTTGTTAAACTAATTATTAACTCATAATACAACTAAAGAATACATCAGTTAACTCAGTTGCATGTCAGTGCATGTTCAGTTCAACAGGGACAGGTGGTAGAGAATCAGATTGCTATCAGTTGTGACTATAGTTGTGCACCAGATCTTGCACAATCAAAGGATTGAGTATGCCAATGAGTTTGCTCACGTATTTGGCCCGCATTTTAGTCTTTGCTCACGTCCAACAAAGAGTGAGTGACTATTTTGCAGGTGAAAATCGAGTTTGGGAAGCAATTCTCATCAGTTCTTGAGCAGGTATTGAGCAGTGGAGGCAGGCAAGCAGTGGAAGAGATTTGGAGATCAGATCTGAGCTGTATTGTGTGTAACAGAGGTGGAGATACTTGTGAGAAGTATTATGCTGTGTAATGTTACATGACTCAATCATTAATATACAGATAGTGTGGGGTTTTTAGCGAGATGCTTTCCTCGTTATACATACTGTGTTAATGTGTGAATGCTCTTGATGTTTTATTGTTATTGATGCTGCTATATTCTTGATCAACGTAGAGGAGCTTATGTATTGTGTATGTTTTCCACATTAGTACATGATCAGGATAATCTCCATTGAATATGTGTTAAATTATTCAAAATTTCTACAGTTGGGTGTATGAAGAGACAACCTATGATTCCGAGGAAATTTTTGAGCAATGTGTTGGCAAGTTTCAACAATTCAACAACAAGTAAAGGGCAGGGTTCACAACATAAGCAAAAGAAGAAGGTACACGTTGATCAAAGTTCTAGCTATATTTTTACGTTTTCATTGAGCAGGTGACAGTAGAAGAAGGTGAGGATAGTTGCAACAACCTCGAGCAAGGACTGCTTGAAGGGTTCCAGAGAAGAGAACTGGGAAGATGCCAAAAGCCCAAACTCATGAGAAAGTTTGGTGAGGCATCATGTAGCAAGGTGGATACTTGTTACTGCAGAGGCATGTTGTAGCTCACGAGTTGAAGTTGTTACAACAAGACCAAATGCATATGACCAGGAGGTCATAAATTTTCGTACCTTGGGAGTCCGATGCAGGTGCCTAGGTCGAGAACTTAATTCAATGAAGACTAGACCAAAAGAGTTCCAACGTGATGGGATGGTCACATGGTAAAGATGGGAGAAAATTTAAATGTTTTGTAAATATTTACATTAGGAAGTGAGTTTTGTTTTAAAAATAAGTTGGAGGAATTATTTCCTAATGTAAATATAGTTTCAGTTTCCCTTATTTTGTGGATAAGGGGAAACAATTCATCTCTTGTGACTCTTGGTTGTCCCATGTTAGCTTTCTTTTTAAAGAGAAAGAATGTTTGGAAAAAAAGGGTGGAGAAGAGAGGAGAGAAGAGAAGCTCTAGAGCTAGGAGAAGAGATAGAGGTCGAAAGAGGCTTGGGATGCATATGCTCGTATTATATATCTAGCCATTTTAATGTATATTTGAATTCGATTAATGAGAAACGTGTTTAAATTCCTCCGTCTTTGTTAACTTCTCTGCCTATATAGTGTTAATGAAGATTTGATTAATTGAAGTCTGCACTTGTTGAGTCAATTTATACTAAGAATTTGAATGTGTCAAGAAGTGTGGTGGTTGTATGCTTTATGGGAAAATTGATGTTTTGGTTCAAGCGAAATTTGGATTTGAACATATATACACTTATGTATATGGGTCAAAGATCGAGGAGATGTCGGGGACCATGTTTTGAAGCTATAACTTTATATTGTTGCCATCATTATTGTCAATGTGTTTAGAATATATACTGGTGGTTTGAATATTGATGTGTGTCATTACTATTGGTATATTGTAGTGCCATATATGTGTTGTAGATGTTATGTATTTCTAGTACACAATTTTTGAGACCTTGTAATCCGTTGAATCAATTAATATTAAGAGTTGATACCTTGTGACTTTAACCGTTGTGTGCTTTAGCCACGCATCTTTGGAAATTTATTGTAATTGTTTCCAAACCCATGGAGGAATGTTCTCTGTGTTCTAGAGTAGTGAATGTGTGTTATTTATAGCAAATAAAGCGTTGTCTTAGAAAACAAAGTACCCTGTTTAAATGCTGTCAAAACAAGTTTTGATTGATTTTTGGAAAATTAATATGGTATTGCAAATCCCCATAAATAAAGGTGTATGGAGTCATTATTTGTGTCAAGAAGCAAGTTAGAGATATTGAGAGTTGATTGGGAGAAAGGTTGAGTCGGTTCACCTTCCAGAAATTCGAAAAATAATTTTTTAGGAGAACTACATTTTTTTTTTTCTCAATTAGACTACTTTTATATTAGTACAAATAGATAATACAGCAAGGCCGAAGCCTTGAAATTTCTAGCCATTAAAATGGCATTCTAGCAAAACGCTCTTGAAAAATCGACAATAGGACCTGCTTGTCTGTAGTTCAGCTGAAAACTGACCCAGACCTGCGCTTACATCGACCATACAGTAAATAAGACTGACACTTACATTGACCATACAATAAAGAAGAACTGATCCGTGCATAGTTCCAAGACCGACATTTGCTTTGCCAGCTATGGGCATTTTCCAACCAAAGCGTAGACACGAATAGACACGAGAAGACCGACCTCATTGGCATGCGAGGCCATTTTCGAGTCATTGTGAAAGGAGCTGGACTGCGGCGATTACCGATGGCACCTGTGGGCTGCCCCTTGCCCACCATCACCATCCTTATCGTACTGGCTCTCTGATCAACCCCTCTCAGCCTGGAGTGAGTAGTCCTGTTGCGCCAGAGCGGTGCATTCATTTTTGAGTTGTTCATCATTTGAATCACTGAGAGGGCCTGAGAAGTAGAGAATCTGCTGGTTGACCCCTGATTGGCCATTCTATCTGCCACTTTGTTGGCTGTGCGCCTTATGTGCTTGAATGTGATGCTCCGAGGTGTCCGCAGCCTTTCCTCCATTTGCTCCAATCTACTAAGTAATCTCCAACTTGTGGCTATTTTAGATGCTGGGGAACCTGCTTGTATTCTGATGACCACTGCTATTATTATGAGGGAGTCTCCTTCAACCTCAAGAGGATACAAGTTTTCTTGCTCTGCTATGCAGATTCCTTTCCAAATTCCTTCCAGTTCCGCTGCATTGTTGGTATCGTTGCCAATATTTCCATGGTAGATATATCTGATTGTGCCCATTTCATCTCTGAAGACACCTCCGTAGCCAGCTGGCCCAGGGTTTCCTTTAGCCGCGCCATCAAAATTTAATTTGAACGAATTGGGAGCTGGGGGGACCAATTTAGTGGAGAGGCAGAGCTGGAAGGGGAACTGGAGTTGATTTGGACCAGAGAGGTGAATTCCATGTTCCAGGCCTTTAAGATGAGGCGTTCCTGAGGGAGTTCTGGCAGGTCCACTGGTTGCCATTGTCTTGTTGCCAAAGTTTCTTGGAGATTTTGCTTGAGGAGAAGCCATAGAGAGTCGATGGGTTTGCTGGTGTTGTTGAAGACTCTGTTGTTTCTCTCTTTCCATAATATCCAGTAAAAGAAACCTGGGATAAGGTTCCACAACGAATTTAACAGAGAGCTTTGGAAGGGTTGCTTTGGCTAGTTTCTGATGGTATCTGCAATATCTCCCTGTCGTTTGCCAGATCTTCTGTTGCAGTGATCAATTTTCTCCCATAATTGAGTGGCAAGAGGACAAGTATCCATTAAATGCAAAGCGGTTTCTGCATTGAGGTTGTAGTTAGGACATCTAGAAGGTCCTATGAATCCTCTCTTTTGCAGCTTGTCCCATGTGAGAATTCGTTGTTTGCCTAGAAGCCATAAGAAAGTGGAGACCTTAGGCCATATTCCTGGTTGCCAAACCTGGTCCCAAAGCTTATCTTTGTTTTCCTGCATGGGTGAGTAGCGTAATTGGTGTGCTTCCTTAGTGGTAAACATACCTTTAGGCGTGTGACCCCAGCGAAGCTTGTCCTGTTGATCAGAGTGCTTGATTTTCCTTTGATTTAGCTCCTGCTCGATCTCTGTGTAGGTTTCCCCTTGCCAGTTGGCCTGCCAAGTGCTTGCTGATTTCCAGCACTGAAAGTCATGAGATGATTGCTGTTGCCAGAATTGATGAACGTGGATAAGATCAGCGTGATGCATATATGCTTGCCACATTGGCTTGTGAAAGAGAGACGCTAGTTTTGGGAGTTGTTGCCATGAATCCTCCCAAAATCTAGCTGAGGTGCCCGAATGAACTTCCCAGAAACTGTGTTCTTGTATGAAGGCGCTGTGGAGCTTGGCAGCGTTCCAGATCAGGGAGCCTGGAGTTGTGGGGCAAGTTCTGATGAGGTCCTTCCATTGACTTCCTGGCACATATTTTTCTTGCCAAAGACGAGCCCAAGGTGTGTGTGGTTTGGAGAGCCAATTCCACCATATTCGGGCTCCCATTGTGTTGTTGCTATGGAGGGGATCCCGCAGTCCTAACCCATCGACTGCTTTTGGTTGGCAGACCTCATTCCAATTGACCAGTGCCCATTTCCTGTTGAGACCAGAGGAGCCCCACAGAAAGTTTCTCTGCAGATTGCGGATGCTTTTGAGGACCCATTTAGGAGCAGCTAAAATGGAAAAGAGATAAAGGGGCATTGCCTGGAGAACGGATTTGATGAGGATAAGTCTGCTAGCCATATTGAGCGAGCGAAAAGTCCAGGAGGAGAGCCTGGATTCCAGCTTGTCTATGAGGGTTCTCCAAGAGGCGTGTTTAATGGCTGAGTCCAAGAGAGGAGCTCCCAAGTATTTCGAGGGAAGCGTTGCAATGGAATATCCCAAAATTCTTGCTATATTTCTTTGAGTAGGGGCTGGAGTATGAAAGAAGAATAGCTGGGATTTGGCGGCGTTGATTGAGGTGCCAGAGGCTTCAGAAAAGAGAGAGAGTAGAACTTTGAAGGCAGAGGCTTCTTGAGAAGAAGGATGGCCGAAGAGCATGGTGTCATCTACAAACTGTTGGTGAGATAAAGGGTGAAGACCATGAAGTGAAATGCCTTTCAGGGTATGAGAGGAGATAGCTGAGTGAAGCAAACGACTGAGGCCTTCGACCATTAAAACAAAGAGAAAAGGGGAGAGGGGGTCCCCCTGATGGATACCACGGGAAGGACGGAAGGGCTTTGAGGGAGAACCATTGAGCAGGATCGAAAAGCTGGGAGAAGAGATGAGATTCATGATCCACCTTGTCCAAGTTGCATTAAAGCCAAACGCCAATAACATCTGATGTATATAATTCCAGCTAAGTTTATCAAATGCTTTTGATAGATCAAGCTTCAGAATCATACCTGGCTTTTTAGAAGCTTCAGAGAGTGTATCACTTCATTTGAGAGAATTATGCCGTCCATTATTTGTCTCCCTTCTACATAACCTGTCTGCTCTGGCGAGATGAGAAGTGGGAGGAGAGGTTTGAGCCTATTGGCCAAAACTTTGGATATGAGTTTGTAGATGACGTTACACAGTGCAATAGGCCTGTATTTGTCGGGCGTATTTGATTCATCCCCTTTGGGAATTAGCGCTAAAAAAGTAGAGTTTAGCGAAGGGAGAATCCAGTGCATTGATCGTGATTCCTCCACTAATTCCCAAACCTCTGTGCTAACAAGCTCCCAAAATTCGTGAAAAAAGTTAGCAGTGAACCCGTCAGGACCGGGTGCCTTACCATCCTTGATTTGAACCATGGCATCTTCCACTTCTTTCATTGAGATGGGTTGAAGCAGCTTATTGTTGTGGTCCTCCGTAATGATTTTAGGGATGAGCTGTGTAATTTTTTGAATGGCTTGATCTCTGCTTTCTGGTCGTTCCCTTAGGATTTCCTGAAAGTATGCTTGGAATTCCTTTTCCATTTCTTCATGCTTTTCTAGTTTTTCCCCTTGCTTATTATTGATGAATGCGATATTGTTATGCATCCTTCTTTGGATTGTGGATCTGTGGAAAAACTTCGTGTTTTTCTCCCCCTCCTTAAGCCATCGAATACGAGACTTCTGCTGCCACAAGGTTTCTTCTTGCTGTCTGCGTGTCTCAATTTCAGTCCAGAGGATCTGCTCCTGTTGCGCCCTGTCTTCTGTTCGCCCCTCCATGATAATCTTCTGTTGTAAAGAGCACATTTGCTGCTCCAGCTTTTTTCGTTGCTCAAATATATTGCCGAACTGAGTACGATTCCAATTTTTGAGAACTTGTTTGAGGTTTTTTAATTTCTGTTGGAACTGGAACATTTTGGCTCCTTCAGAGGGTTTGAAGGTTTTCCAGGCCTCCTTAACCACTGCTTTGAAGTTGGGATTTGAGAACCAAAACGCCTCAAATCGAAAAGGTCTGTTGCTTTTTGTACCTGGGCACGTCCATTGTAACATAATGGGCCAGTGATCGGATCCTCCTTGAGGCATGATAGAGGCGTGAAAATCCCCTCCAAGGTGTATAGCATTATCCGAAATGAGAAAGCGATCCAGCCTTGAAGCAATATGCTGAGATCCTCTTCGTTTATTGGTCCAAGTATAGATTCCATTTGAAGTATGAATGTCCATAAGATGGTTGTTTTGAATGTAATTTCGGAAGCCAATACTGTCCCCTTCTAATTTCGATCTACCGCCACTTTTTTCCTCCAGAGCCCTGATGATGTTGAAATCGCCACCTCCAATCCATAGCGGAAATTGTCTGTTGGAATTGAGAGCTGTAAGAGTGTCCAGAAGAGCCAGTTTCTGATTTAAATGTTGCGGAAAGTAAACATTTGAGAGATGACCGTGAATATTTGTTCCTATGAGATGGAAGGTGGCTTGGATGAAGAAATGAGATGCGTGGAAGTCTTGGAGAGTGAGTAATTGTGGATTCCAAATGATCGCCAGTCCTCCCGAGGCGCCTGAGGCATCCACTGTGACTGAGCTGCAGCCTGACCAGATCTTTCTCAGAACCTTTTCTATGATAGTACTGTTGCTTTTTGTTTCTTGAAGAAAAACTATAGTGGGCTTTTCTTGCTGTATCACGTTTTTTAACATTCTGTGTTTGGGAGCGCTGTTCAGCCCTCTTACATTCCAGGAAATAAGCTTCATGAGGAACAATGGGCTGAGATTAGGAGAACTACAAAATTATCTGGTAGCACCTACATGTTTTTTTGAGCGATGTGAAATTATTTCGTAGCACCTACAGGAAAAAGTTTTCAAGACTGCATGTTTGGATTTTTAAATACCCGTTTTGCCTGCCCATTGCACCATTTATTAAGTTGAATCCTATGTAAATTTGATGAAGTGAGGAAAAAAAATGGACGGTGAGAGAAAAATATCTCATGGAACTTATCAAAGGAAATTTCTATCTTTATTTTGACCGCATGTGTTAAGAATTCATGAAATACTATTGAATTTGACTAAAAACAGAGTTGTGAGTGGAGTATCGTGGGTTATTGGCCGCCGAGGTAACTTGTTATGTCATCATGATCTTTGATCTATGTGTGTAATAGTTTGGAAAATTAAGGTGTTCAACTTACAAGGTTTTTATTTATTTATTTATCTATTTAAATTATGGCATTAGATCTCTTATGAAAATCCACTACCACTATTGATTGAGATCCTATATTTGTGTCATTTCATGCAACAAAGAACTTATGGATTCTCCTATTTCTAAGCATTTTTGAGCAAGTGGACCGTGCTAGTATGTTTGTAGCACCAATTTTAGCTGGAAACCCTTTTTGTTTCATTCCAAAAGGTTTTTGTTTTTCTAATATACAATCGTTTGTATTAGATTTGAATGTATACAACTTCATTTTTTAGTTTTTTTTAAACCTCCTTTATGTTGTTATAATAGTTTCGTTTTTTGTTTGTATATAAAATTTGCTCCTTTTTGATATGCATGTTCTCTTTCCCTTGCCTTGTGTGATCTTGGTCTATTATAAACACAAAGGAAACTATTTTCACATCTACACATGTTCTTTTGCCTTGCACCTTATACAACATTAGAAAATCAGATATAGAGAGGAACAATTGCATTTTATAAGTAGAATGATTGAAATATAACCCTCAACATATGTGATTCTAAAATTATTTTTCATTTTATATTTACTCGTTTTCATGTGTGGTGGTGTATGAAATTGTTTTTAGGCAAAAACAAGGGTTTTCAAGGTAAACATGCATTTCAAGGAGATCATCAATGAAGAAAAATAAATCATTTTGATCCTTTCTAACGTTTGGTATACTTTTGTTACAGCTCACTTGGATGAAAGTTAGTTTGTTAGAAATGGTGGTACAGAGTTCAAGTCTTTGTTTCTTTAAGTTACTCTATGGTAAAAGGCATTTCACTTAAACCCCCTAAATGACACCATTAATCTTTTTAAAGTTAATTTTTGCATGAAACTTAAGTTATAAGTATTTTTTTGTAAGAGTGTTTATCATTTTTTAATTATAAAATTGGGCTATAGAAGTTATAAAGGTAACTTAATTGTAAAAGTGAGTTTATAGGTCAAAGTTAGAGAAGGAGGATTTCTTATTTTTATTTTTCAAACTCTTTACAACTCAACAACGTCACTATGCATCCATCACCATCTAGGAAAACCACCACTTCCTGTGTGGGATCCTCGTTACTATTTTGACTTTTTATGTCTTTCTTCGAGCTGTTCTAACTTTATAATTCAGAGTCCCTTTTTAGTGTTTCTTTAATTTCCTTTTCTTTTTAGCCATCCCTAGTATTTAGAAAATCTTGTTATTGTCGGGGCCATCTTATCTTCATATTATAATATGGTCAATCCAAGTGAAGCCTACTTACCATTTCTATTTATGTAGCATCGAAATCACATGTGGAATACTTACTAAGAAGTAAGGGGCATTATGCGTTACCATAGGAATATAAGTTTCCTTAGTTTATACATTAAATAATCCAAATGGAGCAACATAAATTATTGAACATGTGGATTTATAGGGATGCCAATCTCCAATGATTTACAATTTACATTTAAGGGATTGAGACCGTAGATGTAACTTGGAAAATGATGGAAATTGTGCTTGGTACACACCAAGATTTAAACCAACCAATTGGAAAATCAATTATTTCTTTGAATCATAGTGCTTTCTCTTGTGTTGAGGATTTTAAATATAAATTTAAGACAATTAAGACTTTTGCTTGTGAAATGTAACATGCATAAGGAACATGACCAACTTTTATATGATATTCTTGTTAAGATTGGAAAATTTACCTATTCTATTTTTGTATCTACTTTTCACCCTACCAGAGAAGTAGTTATCAGTTAAGGCTTACTTACAAATGCCTTGATTTTAAGAGTTTTTTTATTCTTTGATCAGAGAGAAAGATAAACTTTTGCACTTTTAATTGATCAACAATGTAACTTGTAATGCCCTAGGGGGATTAATTAGCCCAAGGGACGAAGTAGCCTATCAATCCTCGTAGGCCATGGTCCTCGATAAAGGGGAAAACCCCACAATGATCAATATTGGGCTAGTTTTGGGGAAGCTATTGCAAAATCCCAAAGTCGGGGCTGGGTGTAAACATCACTCAACTAATTAAAGAGAAAACCCCCTTAAGGAAATCTATAAATACATTAGAAGCACTTGAGGCATGCCTTGGATTGGTTTATCTCATCTCTATTTTGTTGAGCCTGAGGCTCTAAGGGCTTAAGACCTCATTTACTCTTTTGGACTAGTTTTGATGGAGGTGATCCCACCCTACCTAGTCACTCTTTCTTGTTCTAACACAAGAATCATCTATTTGAGGAAGAAACAAAGCATTTCTACCTTTCGTCTTTGTTTACTTGTTCTGGCCACAAGAAATTATTCATTTGAGGAAGCAATGAGACTCTGTGGAGATCCTAAGGCAAATTGACCTAATTTTTATAACCTTGCAAGTTTATTTAAAAAAAAAACAGGAACACAATTCCTAAACTTTTGAGGCAAGACATAATAATTTTGAGATATGGGATAAGGGTTTTCTATGACTAAAGACTGAAGAAAAATTCTAAAGATAATACATGTTAATTAAGGTGGAATAGGGGAATATTATGAAGCAAAATGATTTTGTCTAAGGTTGGAATATGCACGAGTTTCATCCCTGAGGTAGCCACAGTGATGCCTGAGGCCAGTAGGCTAAAATTTTTGAAGCAATTGGAGACCTTGCGGCCATAAAACCAAGTACACTAAGTTAGAGTGTCACCTCTATTGACGGAATACATGCGAAATTATACTGAAGTAGACTCATGACAATTCTCTGAGGTAGGTTGAGGCTGAACATAAGGTTACACAGGCAAATCAAAGAGTCTTGTTGAGTTCTATAGTGGTCTCGAATCATACAGATAAAACTGCGGAGGAGCATTCTAAGTAATATTCAGAGGGTGGGTTTAAGATAAGCCCTGAGACAAGGTTCATCCTTCATTTCTAGTAGTCGACTGCTCTTCTAGGACCGGATTTGTTCAAAACCCTAGGTCATTCACTCTATGGAAGTTCATAATTCTAGGATTGCAAGAAGTGATAATTGAGTACTGTTTTCAGATTACGTTTTAGTTTCAGACAAGTACAATTGCTCATCATTAGTTTTGTTGGATTTGAATCATATTCTAGATCTTTTACTTGAGGCATTATAGTACTATGTTAATGAATTACTCTTTTCACGTTAATTGGTTGGGTTGTGTTATTGTTGGAACTATACTGATTATCTTTGTATTGTGTTATTTATTCTATGATTGAATGAAAAAAGGAAATTTTTGTTGTGAAGCCCTAGTTGTATGCAGAAAAAACTAAGCAAAATAAGAAGAAAATTTCCTAAGATATTACAGTGTTATCAGAGCTAGAATCCTTCCAACTTGTGAGGGTGTCAACCTTGTATGTTTCCAGGGTATAAAAATAACATTATGGTAAAAAATAATAAGGTTAATCACAACATAGCTTGGGGGATAGGGAAGATTGAGGAAGACCCGATTCTAAGGATTTCTTACATGGACAAACGTAAACAACAAATTTGATATTACAAGGGCAACAACAAGGACAACAGTTAATTCAGGGGCAACAAGAAATAACTCAGGTACTAGATCAAGGACAATAAATATTAGCCCAACTAATGGTACAACTCCTAGGAATTTCTAACATCGTTGGTAATAATGATAACAAAGCAAATTTTGGTAATAAGGCTGGTACTGAATGAAGTGACAACCACAACCCTATCTTTTCCAATGTTGTTCCTCAAACACACAACAAGACAAATAGTGGAAGGAACCTCATACCCTTACTCCCTCAATTTTTAAACCAACAAAAAACAACGACCCAAGAAGGAACATAAAATAATAGGCTCTTTGATGAATACTTTCGGGAGTATGCAACACTAGAAGATAACACTCAAGTGGCCCTAATCTTATGGGAATATAGTAACATAAGATATTAGAATAGATCTAGGGAACAACAAAATCTGGAGTTGGCGTGCAAAGTAGGAAAGCTACCCATCCCCTCTTATGATGGGTCATCAAAATGCTCAGCTAGGGCTTGGGTGCAAAAGTTGGACACCTATTTCCGACTTAATCCCATGCAGGAAACATATGCTATTCAATTTTCCATGCTACACCTAGAAGGAGAAGCACATGATTGGCGGTATCATGGACTAGTTATGTTGGGGCATGAAAACATTACTTCTTATGTACGCTTTTCATAGAGGTTGATAAATAAATTTGATTGAAAGAATCTGGATATACACTTTAGAGAGCTGGCACAACTCAAGCAAACCATGTCACATGAGTATATCAACAAAATCGAACATACTAAAGTTATGGTCACATGCATCGCCAAAGAAATATTGATCATGCTCTTTAGCAAAGGATTAGCCAAACCCCCACAAGGCTTGGTTAAGGCTTTCAACACCGCAACCCTACAAGATGCCATCAAGAAGACTCGAAATATGGGAGGTGCAACACCAAAAGTGAATGTTTCACCCCTGACTCTAGTCATTCCAAAAGACAAGGGAAAGAAGATATCTCTAGACAATGAAACCAAGAAGGATCGGTTAAATGATGAGGCACAAAACGAGCTTAGAAGAAAGAAGCTTTGTTTCACTTGCAAAGAGCCATGGGAACTAGGTCACAAATGTTTGGGAAAAGGTAAGATTGACTAAATTGAAGTGTTGCCTGATAGCGACAATGAGAGTCATACAACGAAACCACCAAGAAAGGAGCTTAACATCTATGAAGAAGTGTCACCCCCAAAAGCAATGAGGAAGCCACTTCCGAGAATTGAAGGAGGTACTATCACCACTCTCTCAAGAGTACCTAAATATCACACATTCAAAATCAAGGGAACTATTCAAGGGAAACATGTCACAACATTGATATATGGAGGAAAAACATACAACTTTATCTATGCAACTATAATGGTAAGGAGAGGCATCCTCATCTAAGAATTTGAGGGCTTCAAAGTGAGGGTAGCTAACGGCTATCATATGACATGCACCTAGGTAGTTCCAGAATTGAGCATATCTCTTGATAAGTATACACCTACTGATGAATTTTATGTGATAGAATTGGCATATACTAATATTGTGTTGGGAATTCAGTGGTTGTACTCTCTAGGAAGGATTGTGATGAAATACCAAATAATGGAAATGGAATTCCAAGACCCAAAGGGAAACAAGGTAGTTCTGAGAGGCATGACCAATGGTGGTCCCCACATTGTCATAGCTCAACAAATTGAGGTTATACCCAAATAAGTAGAATTCAATTGCATGTCAGCTTGTAGAACTACACGTAACAAATTACAATCCAATGTGGTCAAGAATCTGGAACTCAACACATTCTTGAGAGATTAGAGAACCCATCTCTTAGTAGAGTACTCTAAGAATAAATTTACTTGCGAAGTATTAGATGGAATCATTCATGATGACAAGTATAAGGTGGAAGACGAAATCATCTTCTACAAAGATGAGATATGTTTTGTCCCAAATCTATGCTCAAGGAGAAGCTCGTTAGAGCTACACATAGAAAACCAACTAAAGTCACAACATTGTCTTGCCCTCAATATGAGTATTGCATAGACAATGAGAATTTTTTTACAACAACAAGGGAAGAAATGCACACAAGTCAAACTGGCATGTAGACACAATATCCAACCAACACCAATGTTTCATATGTTGACTGGCCTGTTGTTGAACAAGTAGGATAAAACAAGACTGTAACATCTTTACCAAGCATGATTTTGAACCAAAGGAAACCAATTATCTACGAAGTATATCTTGGTGTAAAGCATAATTTATATGCTAGCACACTTGAGGTCACAATGCAAAATATAATGCATCGGGCTGAAGATAGTGGTTGTTGTCTATATTTTGAACCAATTTTTCTTGTCCCTAGACCACTTTGGGAGATGATTAGGCGAAAATTTCAGAGAAATTCTATTGGAGGACGTTCTTGGGAATTGTGGAGCAAGATGGAAGTCTAATGGGTCAATTGATTGCTACAAAACAAGGAGAATGGTGCAGCCTACACATTTATGAAAACTATGATGGAGGAATCGACTGGATTGTATATTGGAAACATATATTTAGCAGATTGGAACCTGTGAAGTTTGTGCCTTATGGAAGTATAGAAGTTGAAGCATACAAGGGTCACTATCTCCAAGTAACTAATGAATACATGGTCGTAGGAAGTAGAGTGCAACCTATAATGGAAACAATAACATCTTGCAGTGCTGGTATTTTTAGAATGGTAATTGTGAAGTTTGAAGGAAATTTTTCATGTTCAAGGGTTGATGAGGAAAAGTGGCAGCACTCAAATTTATCATTGCTTGGGGACAAGAAATGTTAGGAAGGGGGGACTGTAATGTCCCGAGGGATTAATTGGCCTAAGCGACGAAGTAGCCTATTGATCCATCTATGCTATAGTCCTTGATAAAGGGGAAAACCCCCAAATACCCAAAGTTGGGAAAGTTTTAGGGAAGCTAGGGAAAAAATCCCAAAATCGGGGCTTGGTGTGAACATCACTCAATTAATTAAAGATAAAATCCTCCTCAAGGAAATCTATAAATACAAGAGGCTTCAAAGCACTCGTGGCATGAATTGGATTAGTTTATCTCATCTCTCTTTTGATTAGCCTGAGGCTATGAGGGTTTAAGACCTCATTTCCTCTTTTGGACTAGTTTCGGTGGAGGTGATCCCACCCTGCCTAGTCACTCTTCCTTGTTCTAGCACAAGAATTATCTATCTGAGGAAGCAATGAAGTCTTTCTACCTTTTATTTTTGTTTTCTTGTTCTGGCCACAAAAACAATATTCATTTAAGTCAGCAATGACGCTTTGTGAAGATCTTAAGGGAGATCAATCCAGCTCTTGTAGCTCTGCAAGTCTGTTTGAAAACAACAAGAATAAAATTCCTAAACTTTAAGGAAGGACACAATAATTTTGAGATATGGGATAATGGTTTTGTATGACCAGAGACCGAGGCAAAATTCTAAAGCTAAGATAGGTTAATTAAGGTAGAATAGAGGAAGAATCTAAAACGAAACGAGTCTATCTGAGGTTGGGATTCGTGCAAGTTTCATCCCTAAGGTAGCCGCAGTGGTGGCTGAGGCCAGTAGGCATAAATTTGTGAAGTAATTTGAAACTTCTGCAGCCACAAAATCGAGTCCACTAAGGAAACTTTGTAACCCATGTTGACTGAATACATGTGAAATTGTACTATAAGTAGGCTCGTGATATTCTCTGAGGTAGGTTGAGGCTGAACATAAGGTGACACAAGAAGATCAAAGAGTCTTTTTGAGTCCTGTAGCGGTCACGAATCATACAAATAGCACCGTGAAGGAGCATTTTGAGTAATATTCAGAGGGTGGGTTTAAGATAAGCCCTAAGACAGGGTCCGTCCTTCATTTCTAGCATTTGATTGCTCTTCCAGGACTTGATTTGTACAAAACCCTAGGTCATTCACTCTATGGCAGTTCATAATTTCAGGCTTTCAAGAAGCGATAATTGAGTGTTGTTTCCAGATTGTGTTTTAGTGCCAAACAAGTACAATTACTCATCATTATTTTATGGGTTTTGAATCATGTTCTGATCTTTTACTAGAGGCATTATAGTATTGTGTTAATGCATTATTGTTTCCATGTCAATTAATTGGGATGTGCTATAGTAGGAATATAATGATTATCTTTGTACTCTGTTATTTATTTCAGGATTGAATGAATAAAATAATTTTTTTGTTGGGAAACCTTAGTTGTATACCTAGGAAAAATAAGGAGAATATTTCCCTGGGAAAAATAATAAGAATATTACCCTATAGTATTGGGTTAATGAATTATTGTTTTCAAGTCAATTGATTGGGTTGTTCTATTGTAGGAACTATAATGATTATATTTGTACTATGTTATTTATTTATTTCATGATTGAATGAAAAAAAAAAAAAAATTGTTGTGAAGCCTAGTTGTATGCAGAAAACCCTAGGTAAAATAAGAAGAAAATTGCTTTAGGATATTACATAACTACATCTAAGAAAGCCAAAGTAGCACAATAGAAAAGGTCTTAAGCAATTGAGTAATATTCTTGAAAAAACAAATAAAAAAAAGGTCCTAAACCCTTTTATCTTTCTCCTACTCCCGATGATGATCAAGGAAGAAAGTTAAAAGGCAATAAGATTTAGAGACATTACAAATATTTTGGGGTAAAAATCAAGCAATAATTCCCTCTCCCTTTGTTTGAGCATTCACATTCTTGCCTAAACTAAAAAAGTGAACTAAATCAAAGTTTTCCTAGATAAACATTTTCTTCCTAACTTAGGTGAGGGACAAAGGAAGCCCACCATTCTTGCTTGAAATTGGAGTTTCCTACTCGTAGATATCCATTAAATAGGTATGTCTGTTATGGATTGGAAAAAGTCACGAGCAAGCTTAACTCCCTCTTGATTAGATAAAAGAAGCCATGATATAACATCACACTCCAAGCCCTTATCATTTGCAAGCCAAAGGGATAGTTGATGGTCATATAGAGACTAAATGTTTTAAGAAGATGGAAGCCTTATAAGCGATAATGAAAAAGAACAACATCAATCTAGATATTTTTTCTTTTACCTCTTTTTCTCATGGAGATGCACATTTTACCTTTGTTTTTTCATTTATTGCTACACCTACTTCTTCTAACGAGTCATTAATTAATTTTTTAGCATGTTATAATATGTTGAAGGATAAAGCCAGATTTTCTACTCTTAATGAATGCAACACCAAACAAATATTTGTTGGTGATGATAGGTCTCTTAGTGTTTTATGGTTTTGGATAATTCAACTAGAAGATGACCATTTTAATGATATATTATGTGTTCCAAGTCTTTCTCGCAACAAGCTTCTATTGGTATGTTAGATCACCCATTTAGGTGAAGGAAAAACAACAAAATTACCAAATTATAATCAAAGATTTAAAGGATCCTCAACATACTTTAGCAACTGAAATTGTTGATGATATTACCTGGTTGTATAGATTTGATTTCTCTAGGTCATCATCTCTTCTTTTTATTTTTATTTCTCATAGTAATGACATGAGCAAACTCTAATATGAGCAATTTGGTCATAAACAATTGCTCATTGCCTCAATTATGTAAGTAGAATATGCTGAATAAACTTCCTTTCGTTTCTCAAATATATGATTTTTGTTCTAGTTATGTTCTCAATGGACATCTTTAGGAAAATTTTTATAAACATACCTCTTGGCACACATCAACCCCCTTACAACTTTCTTGTAGTGATTAATGTTGAATTTCCATGACCTTGGGTCTAGGTTAGAGTCTTAAAATCACTGACGCTATCAAACCAGGAATCTCAACCATAAACTATTTTGCACAACGGAAATATAGAGCAATAAATCACACATGCACATAACATAGACAAATTTTAAATTTTTTAACCCAACTTCATTATATTAACAACATATAATACAACAGTCTAGGGCTCCCATACCAAGGATAATGGCCCTTAGTACAAGATACAAAACTGTGGCTTGGTGTCAGTCCATTGACAACCAATCTGCCCTCAACAAGATACCCTGACCATCTGGCTGATGTAGTCGACTCTCTCAGCTCCCCTCAGTCGTACCCTGTACCTACCCGGTCTTGCGGCTCCCAATCTAGAACTCCTGCCTCTATCAATGCTCCAAGTCCATCTGGTCACTGAATCTCAACTGTCCAATATGCTCTCTAGTTGTGCCTTTGTCCATCAAGGCCACAACACATCAAGGCTCCTATCGATTTGTTCACAGCTCCACTTGTGAACAACTCTCAATTTGCCCACTGCTGCTCCTCAACTACTCAGGGACTTGAGCCCACTATGGTCTTCCTACGCTGCACTGATGAAGACCAACACAAGACACGGAAGGCTGCCACCTATCACTGTAAGATTTCCATCACCCATAATGAACACCGGCTAGGAGGACTGCCCATCATCTGCTGTACAGTTCCTTCTCCACACACAAGTCTCGGGATCCATAACTTCTCCTCTAGTTTGTCAACCCTTGAGCTCAACAATTGCCTCTCTCGCAACTACCTTTGTCCATCAAGATGTTGCTCACCGGGCTTCAACTTGGACACTATCACGTTATCCTCTAGTAGCCGATAAGTGCCCAATCTCGTCCACACTTGGTCTTCTCTCACGCTGCCCTCCAAGAGTCCACGAGAGACCAAGTCCACATTGTAGCATCTACACCTAGTAAGGGCATCCCCACACCTAGGAGACCCTTATAGATGGTTGCCTACAAACTTCACCAATCTTCCCTTTGCTCTGCAATAGAGGAGCTATTGTACAAATCCAAGCACCAGTAATGTGTCCTTTCCCAAGACACCATCAATCCATCATATAGGGGTCCATCTGCAATATACCTTGTTGCTGTCCTCTTGCCTATTGATCTAATCTGTCTGCTGTCACCTTGGCTTCTTGGTAGGCCTCCCAACAGTCCATGTGGGATCCTCCAAACAACTCCTAAGGCCTCCTACAAGTAGCCCACAAATTTACTCAAGATATGGTCAACACTTTGACCTAATGCACAACAATCTTCTGCTGCAAGTTTGCTGCTCAATCAATGTGGAATCTGTCACTAGTGTAGGGAATCTAATCTCCAGATTTGCCCCTCCTTCTTGACTTCCACAGGCTTCCATTAATTGATCCAAATCTGATCCTCAACCTAGGATCCAACACCAATAAGATGCATCAACATGCATACCTCCAACTCACTGTTTGAGGTCCTCTTGACTGCTGCAATTCTGGACTGGTTAGGGCACAACACAGACCCTAACACCCCTTAATTCTGGCCCAGAATTGCCTTCCCTTGCTGTGACATACCCTTGGAGAAGTCCCCTCGCTGCTGCTGTTCTGGGCATGAGAAACCCCCAAATATCCCTATGCTCCCCTCCAAACAGCTGGTAGGGCTTGCGGCCTACCCACAATAACCCTTAGAGGCTACAACTGCCTCTCCCAAGAGTCCTCCACCCACAAACATACCTCAACCATCCATGAAACAATCCACCCTAGCCTCGGCCTTCAAGAATAGACCCTCGACCCTTTAACCAACAACTCGACCCTCTTGAAATGACCCTTAACCAGTCTTCAAAAGCCCATGTTGTTCTGTCCTCTTTGTTGCGGCTAAAACAAAGAATTGTTTCTCCTCCAACGAGCTGATATCTTGTGTATTGTTGCACAAATGGATGGTCTAATGCTCTAATGCTCACCTCTTATTTATACTCAATAAGAGGGCTCCAAAATGTCATATTCTAGGGGTTGCCAACCTGTCAAGTACCTAAAACTCCTTAGGCCGACCTTGACATTCACATTGCAAACCCACCATATAACTTCAAAAATTCATAACTCCTCAACGACAACTCGGAATCGGATGATTCTCGTTGTGTTAGAATCATCTCGCCGAGAGCTATCATCCTCATCTATCACATGTCGTATCTTCATCATGGTTTTGGCCCAAATCACGATGGGTGCAAAACCCCCAAGCTTGGACCTCAAGCCCACAAGCCCATTTGTGGCACTTTGACCTCAAACCCTTGAACACTAGGGCTTGGAGTACCTCCCAAGCTACACAAAAATCAACAATTAGTTTGATCATCTTCATTTTTCTTTATTTGGGTTCAAGTACTTATTAAACTTCACCTATGACTTCTCTAAATGCATTTGGATTTACTTAAAAATTAAGAGCGATTTTTTTTGGCATGTTTTTGGCCTACAAGGCCCTTGTAGAAAAATAGTATGGGCATCAAATTTAGAAGTTGGGAACAAATAATGAGGGTGAAAATGCCAATAATAAATTAACAACTCCTTACACTATGCAAAGCATCATATGTAACATAATATCCCATATACAACACAAAATAATTGTGTTTCTAAGAGAAAAAATGCACATAAAAAAAATGGCAAATTGTATGATTGAATATAAGGCATCATGTCCTCGTTTTTGGGTGGAAGCCATTAATTGTGAAATTTACATAGCTAATTTCACTCCCATAATGGATTCAAAATATATAACACTAGAAGTAACATTTAAACAAATTATAAACCACTTTTATGGGTTTGGTAATGAACCATCAAATCACATTCATGATGAGAAAAGGAAAGCATTATAGCGCAAAAGTGAGAAATGCATTTTTTGGATATTATGAAGATGTAAGAGGTTATATACTTATTCAAACTATTTAGACAAAAAGTATTATTGGGAAATATGTTAATTTTGATTAAGTTCTCTTGACGTGTGTGCCTAAATTAGTGTTTTTTCCATCTTTGGCTTGCAAGCCATCTTTGATGAATGTGATATCTTCTATTTCCAACTTTTATACTAGTGCCCCTATGCCATTTTCTTCTTCTCTAGATGTGACAATGAGAATGGGAATCTAGTTATGTCTGGTCACCTTCCTCCATTGAGACCATTGAATGTGAACCATCTCTAGTATCACAACTTCCTAGATGATTCCATACAACATGAGAAGCAACTAGTGATCTAATAGGTGATCCTAAAGTTTAGTACCATACATGTTCATAGTTCCATTGAACCTCTCTTTTGGCTCAAGTTTCACATAATCATGATCCAAAAACATTTGTAGAAACTTTTGGCCATCCAAATTGGGATGCAACAACAAACAAAGAATATCTTCAAATCTTATCCCTCTTTCAAAGGAATATTTTTTTATTATATATGTAAATGGGTGTATGAGACTAAGCATGCAACAAATGATAGTGTTAATAGAAGCAAGGTATTATTGGTTGTCAAATGATTTTCTCAAGTACAAGGGGTTGACCATACTAAAACCTTTTCCCATATAGAAAAAACTAATTCCATCCACCTTGTTCTAGCCCTTGCAACATCATTCAAATGGGATGTCCATTGGATGTTAAATCTACCTTCTTGAATATGGGTTTACAAGAAGAAATTTACATAGAACAACCTCTTGATTATATTCAAAATGACTAGTCTTATTTGTCACCTTGATAAATATCTCTCTGGACTTAAGTAAGCTCCTCAAGCTTGGTATGCTAAAATTGATAGCTTCCTTCTTGAAATTGACTTCTTTAAATATCATTTTGACTTCAATGTCTCTAATAAGAAAGTGGGTGACCATCTCATAATACTTGTTCTATATGTTTAGTGACCTCAAACTTCTAACCCATGTGAAATCTAGTATTAAGAAGAAATTTGACATGATAGAATTAATACATTTGCATTATTTTCTTGGTCTCCAAGACTTGAAAACAAAGGAATGAATTTCCCTTTCTCAATATGCATGTGACCTTCACCACTTTCAAATGGAAGATTGTAAACTAACCCAATCTCCTTTTCAATATAGATTCTAACTTTTTCCATCTGTACCACACCCAAAGTAAATATCACTTTATGTTTTTAGTTGGTAACCTTTTGCATTTAACTCATACATATTTTCATAATTCCTTTGCTATTATTCTTGTTGCTTGGTATATTCTAACACCCCATGAGAAACATTGGAAAGAAACAAAGAAGATACTTCAACATACCCCAAGTATGATCCAATTTGGGATACTAGAAAGGCCTCTAGTTTGGGATATCAATTTCGAATACTACCATATAACCACTAGTGTTTAATGTTTGGAGGTTCAAAAGACCACAAAGGCCTCAAATTTTCCTCAATGCACAATAAGAGGACAAGCCTACTGTTTGTTATTAGAATACATAAATTTGAATTGAGTTCCCTAATAAGTAAGGTATGAATCTAGATATGTCACAATTTCTAACAATTTGGTCACATAAGAAAACACTAGACTTCATGCATCCTTAAAAGGCATATGTGTACATCACAATCACCAACAATTATGGTTAGATAGGTAAACAACATTATGGAATAACCATAGATAAATCCTGGAGAAAGCACTATTATTGACACTATAATGAAACAATGTCATAAAGGAGTTCTTCATCAACCCTCAACTTTGTCCAATATTCCCACCCTATTTTCTTTTATTAGCTTGTAATATGTGTGAGAGAGAGAGAGCTCATATATAATAATACTTCATTACAATATCAACCTTAGTGCTATCTCTAGACTTTATCAATAGTTGTTTCATAATGTTGTTTACCTATGTGACCATGATTCAAACAAAAGCACACATGATTTGAAATCCTCTAAAGATGTTAGCATTTCAAGAATTTCTAGCTCCTCTACTTCTTTATAACCACTAATGTTTAACATATGAATTTTTGCAAGATTGCAAAGGCCTCTTGTTTTCCTCAATGCATTAAAAGAGGAAGAATCCAATGTTATTAATAATGTAGACAGGGCTTTGATCTACACCAACTCATCACAAAAAGCGATGTTGATATTTTGAATATTGGGGAAATCAACTCCAGAAAGGAAATTTTATATTCCTTGATCAGGTTGTCTTAAGAAATTTAGTTTAAACATGCATTTCTCGATGAACGAGTTGAGTTTATTCAACCCTTTCCCCCTATTGACTATATCAATGTCTCTTCATCAAAACTTTTAAATCATGGCAGTTTGTGCAATAGAGAATACATTACTAAATATAAACTTTCAAGATTTTTCATCTTCATAACAATAATATGTAACATAATCCATGACTTTCTACTTGCAAAGTTATTAATTAAACCAACAATTCAACAAAATTGAGCAAACATTTTAGTTCAAGGTAGTTGGATAATCATAATTTATTTAAGCTCAAATCACTTAGCAAAGGCTGCAACATTTCCAACAAATTCCTATTTCCAAAACTTCCAAATTACTAAGTTCTCCAACAAAAATTGGTCACATAATAAACAACATTATGAAACAAATATGTATAAAGCCTGTAAAGAGCACTATGGCCATTTTTGTATGAAACTCTATAATACAAGAACTCTTTGTTAACCCTCACCTTTGTCGTGTGTGTGTGTGTGTATATATATATAACTTCTAAAAGCTTTGGATTTTCAAGATTTGGTAGCTACTCTACTTCTTTACAATTAGTAATGTTTAGCATCTAAAGTTTTGCAAGACCACAAAGACCACCTATTTTCCTCACAACAAGAGGGCAAGTCTAGCATTGGTTATTAGAATCTAGAATTTCAAATGGAGTGCCTTGATGGTCAAGGGAGGCATCTGGGTACATTGAAACCACCAACAACTTGGTCACATAGGTAAACAACATTATGAAACAACCATGTATAAAGCTTACAAAGAGCATTATGGTTGACATTGTGATGAGCCTACACTATATGCTTTTATTAGCTTGTAATATATATTATACAATTTGAAATCCTTTAAAGATGTTAGTAGTTCAATACTTGCCAGCTCCTCTACTTCTGTACAAGTGTCGATGCTTAATATATAATGTTTTGGAAGACCACAAAAGCCTCCTATTTTCTTCCATCCATGATGAGAAGACAAATCGAATGTTATTAGTGATGCTAGAAGGATGCAATCTCCACCAACTCATCACAAAAGGTAATTTTGAGATGTTTGAGGGAAAACAACTTTAGGAAAGGAAACCTTATATTCCTCAATGATAAGGTATTCGTCGAAACATGCATTTATTGATGGATGAGTTCAATTTATTCAACCCTTTCATGTTTCTCTTTTTCCATCAACACTTGGACATGATAGTCTATGCAACTAAGAATACATAACTTGCAAACTTACAAAATTTTTCATCTTCAAAATAGTAACAAGTAACATAGTCCATGAATTTCTATTTTCAAGGTTGTTAACTAAGCCAATAATTCAACAAAATTGAGAAAACATTTTAGTCTAAAGTAATTAAACAACCACAATTTCTTTAAGCTTTTTAGATCATCAAGTAAATGTGGAAATATTTCTAACAACTTTGCAACTCCAAAACTTCCAAATTACTAAGGTTTCTATTAGAGATCGACAACCCTTTAAGTGTGTACCCTACAAATATATTTCCTCCACAGACCTTGATGAGCCACTTGGCGAGGATATACTTTAATGTTTGGGCAAGCTCAAAGGCTCAAATATTGAAGGGTACTAATATTATTTCCAAGTGTTTCCCTCAAGATCGACAATTTGTAGCATGTTTGTCAACCTAATTGCATACTATATATTATATTCTCCAAAGATTTTCCAAACACTTCTAAGTCCACATTTTGTATCACAACATTTTTTAGTGCGAAGTAGAGATAGACATAAACATATAAAGGGTCAACATAAAAAACTATCCTAATTACCCACACATAAGAATGCAAACCAAACAATGAATAATTAAAATATAGTGCACATGTTTCTCTAATAAATAATATATATCTAAAGATGATGAATAAGTAAAATGCTTACATTTGACACCCTCAAAAAAATCTAGATTTTTGTTTGATTTTTTTCTTTCATAAGTAGTATCTCTTCACAAATTTCAAAGCTAATCATACATTTTTAGCCCCAGCCAAAAAAACAAAGGAAAGCTCCACCATTATCCATTTCATATATCCTTGTCTTCTCTCAAGGACAAGACAAGTTGTTGAAAGTGGACCTGAGAAGAACAATTAAAGCAAGACCAATATGGAGGAGAAGCAGCATGGGTATCAGGCAGCCAAAGGCAACCACGCTCAAGGATTCCAGATGCTGGGACCCCGTGAGGGGTTTTCTGGTTTAAACAATGCAATACAAAATGTTTTTGTATACTTATATTACAGGTCTTTTATATAACTTAGTTGGAATATAGTATTGATGGATGATGCTAGGCCTAAGAGCATTATAATTATATTTCTGCAAGCTCAATTTGTAAAATTTGCATATTCAAGTCTTTTAGTCTTTTAATTATGTACTCTTTATCTGATATATGGATTAGTCTTTTTTTTTTTTTTATAAGTGGTTAGAGAAACTGTGTCTATATAGGCAGAGTTCTTTATTTTAAATTTTTACTTTGACCTTCTTGACCAATTGGACAGAGGAATGTTTAAAAGAATGTCAACATTATCTTTAAATTAATTACAAATGCCAAAACAGCTAAAGAGCATATCAAGTATCATTACAACCAACGAGTAAAATTGCAGCATTGTTTGTATGTAACAGCCTGTGCTCTTTATTGACAGTAGTAATGATCTGAAAATACAAGGACTAATCGGCAATGCTGAATTACAGTATGGAAACTCTTCACATGGGCTGCAAGTCTATCACCGCACCTCTGTACACATTGAATCTCTGCCATATTCCATAACTTAAAGTGCTTACCAGCAATGTATTCAGCAGGAATAACAAGAGAATTAAGAACAGAGAACAGAGAGAGCATATAATAACTGAACTTCCGACAAGCATGTACAAAATCTGAAATGAGTGAATTGAAGACTGAAGTAACAAAATGCTTGCATAAGCGATTTTGCGAAATATCAATAAATGATAATTAACACGGAAGTATTCGGTGCACATAGTACTTAAAGTATCGGGAACATCTGGTTACTGTCAGTTTGAAAGCTAGGATCCATAGACGGCAGGGAAGCTTAAAAATAATAGATATGATTCATAAAACAAACATAGAAAATTATCATATTGGAATTTTTTAATAATTCAGGGCTAATTGTGATCGCTTCTTACAAATTTCAATGTATTCGTCTGCATATATGGATAAACTGTATTGATGAGAGAACCCAAGTCAACGGCTACTTTTTTATTTGCGAACAGGTTTGGGCCTATTTTTTAAAAGAAGGGCTTGACATCATAGGAAAAGCATCTATATGAGCTAGATGTCTATAACATCTGGAAATTTTATTAGTTCTTATTACTTATTCTAAATCAGAATAAAATTGTATGCAAAGAACAGAACAACGATCTGTATGCACTGTGCACAGGACAACAATAAATGTTATGGATATTCTCAAGTTAGAGTCCTAACGAGAACGGAACAGCAATAAATAGTATGCACAATACAGCAATTTATGTGCATATTTACAGTTTTGGGTCACAATATTCTGCTAGTTGAGATTCAATGCCTATAAATAGTTGAGCAAGGAGAGAAGAATGAGATTCGATAACAGCAACAGTGACAATCACTCTTAGAACAACATTTATGAGATCCCATAAACTATGCATAAGATTTAGCCCATTTATGCACAGAACAACAAGACACCAATAACACTCATGAGGATTAGGGCATTAACCTTTTTAGGGTTTCAACTTTCAACAAGAAAGTACAAGTGGGCATTAACCGTTTTGAAAAAATAAATCCGTTTTGGGATCCGCGTGCGTTGGGCACTTCAAACCCTCTGGATATATTTCCCAGACAGCTCTATGTTAATTCCAAATTCGGGAGTCGTTTCCAGGCGGATCCAATCCAGGGATCTGCAGTTCCGTTTTCTTTGCCAAATGGCTCCAGCATCATTCACGTACATATATGATATGTTGGGAATTGCCATTATCTGATGGATAATGGCAAAACAGAGCATAGAATCCGAAAACATAAGGAATATTAGCTTTTCGAAACTTCACATGTCACCATTGCAGTGGACTATAATTTGTGACAACCAACATATTGACACGGACTTCTTGGGGGACAAATGGTATTTAATTTCCACTCCTCACAAATTTTCATCTCCAATACAAGTTCAGATCTTTAATTCAATTTCTCGTCCATCTGATGGTTCATTGTGTCCATTTTAACCTTATTTGGCTTATAGCATTTTTTAAAGCCACAATATATTTTGGGTGTCTGTGTTGTGCCTTGCTTTCCAAATAACTGCAGGGAAAGGCTTGCTCAAAACGATCGAGGATTTTCTCTGAAATTAAGGTACCTTCCACATAGTACCATGCGCATTTTATAGGGTAAAATAGTGGTGAAAGCAAAAAAATGAACCGCATCTATTTACTCCTAATCAATTGGGCATATGGAACTAAAATACCGATAATTCATATGCAAAACAAACGAAAGATTAAATGAGCTACTTTGGCATGCTCTCAGAACACCAATATTTTCGATTCAGGTAGAAACATCGACAATCAACACTCCATGTCATCATTCATATCTGGACTGCAATAACAATTGCTAATGGGATTTGTGGCCAATGCTGAGTTTGGTTACTAGATTTTCTCATTGTCATACCACAGGAAAACTGTTGTCAGAATGTTCATTTCAAATCCTCTCTAAGGGATGTAGCACTCATAAGTAGCAACTAAATTGAGCAAGAAGAGCTTTCTCATAGCTGCTCTTGGTACATGAATATTCTTCAGCATACCCATAGAAAGTATATGATTGTGGCACTGCCCCAAGCAACAAACGAAAAAAAAATAATGCTTCTTTTTTGCAATCTTCCCCTCCCTGAACACTATCAACAACACACTGATCACCAACATCTAAGGGATGCATAGTGAATACGAATGTGATTGTTTCAAAGATTCTTTTGTTAGGTATTCCTGAGCATGGATTCTTCTAATACCAATTGAGATGATACTAGTAAAATATGGTGGATAGTGGAAATCCCAAAACAAGAAGAATGAGCAATATGGAAATCTCTAGAACAAAAATAATGGCAATTACTATAATCACAATGAAGATTGTCTGTAGCTGATCAGATACAATGGGCTAATGACTTCCTTTCTAGATAAATATTCACCTGATGGTGAAGTCAAAAACATGTTTCATTGAGAAGTTGAAAAATTGCTTGCAAGTCTCCAATTAAAACCGTGTTTGTTGCCAATATACTTCTGGGCATTGACATTGTAGCAATCCCAGAGTTCTAAATCAAAAACAGTTGGATAGTTTATAAAGCTAAACTAGTTATTAGCCCAGTAAGCTCTGCAGAGCATTAACGTCAAAACATTGGGCACTTAGGATCACCAAATTCATGGAAGCAAAATGGAGGAAGCTTTAAGAACAAAATTAAAAATGCATAGCACCCAAACCAATTCTTAATAGAAGAATTTTTTATCTTGCCAGTGTCAATAGCTCCCCCAAAGCGCTGAAAGAGCCACCTCACTCTTCTTCTTCGGGAATCTCAAAAGGTCTTCTTCCTCGATATGCGTACACGATATGCAATCCCAATATAATAAAAATGTATACCCAAACTCAAAAGAAAAAAACAACACAGGCATCAATGATGGGTGTGCAAAAAGGACACCAAAGTATCCTTACCTGGCCCCTGCCTCGGAAGGAATTTTAAGAATGCTCTTTGCTATATAGATTTTGTTTACAATTCATCTGCAATGTCAATGTCTGTATCATGGCGGTTCACCTTGTGCAGCTATTCAACATTAATGACATTGAAGCTTATTTGCTAGTATGCTACTGTTAGGGAAAACTAAACAATGAAGAATTAAAGAAAAAAACAACACATGCATCAATGATGGGTGTGCAGAAACGACAACAATGCATCCTTACCTGGCCCTTGCCTTAGAATCATTTTTAAGAATGCTCTTTGCTACAACTTTTGTTTACAATTCACTTGCAATGTCAACGTCTGTATCATGACGGTTCATCTTGTGCAGTTCGTTCAACATTAATGACATTGAAGCGTACTTGCTACTGGTAGGGAAAACTAAACAATGAAGAATTAAAACATAGTATACAGGTTTCTCTTAAATAAACTATATTGATGAATGATTTAAGTGCTTACATATGACGTCTGCAGGAAATCATGAATGGATGCGAAAGACTACAGTGACAAGCCTGAAGACTTATTTTGATTGGCAATATCTCTTATCCAATACTGCAGGTGATCATGCTTTCTGAACCTATTTTCTCAAAAGCCTCGAGACTTTTCTTGACTGGAAAATTAAATTCTTAAAGTGAAAAGGTGTTAATGAATTCTTAACTTATTTTCTCTGTCCACCTCCACGAGAAATTGCTTTCTCAATTCTGGGATCCCAAAAGTCCTCTCTGCCTTGTTCCATCCCATATATTTATGGTATTATCTTTGTCTTCTCATAACAAAATTTAAATCTCTCCAAATGACATTCCTTGTAAGATTTGCCATTTTCTCCACAAGAGAGTAGCTCTTAAACTTGGTGGCAAGAGGGGAGAGATTCTTTTAGATCCCAATGGAAATCAAGAAGTTCAGTATGCATGCGGACTGGGACAAAGGACAAACAACTTGACAGAAATGTATAGACTCTTTCTCGGCCTCCAAGTAGCTCAAGAGAGGAATGTGTATGAAATTGTGATCATTGGAGTCTCCCTCATCATTATTCAACATATCCTCAAGGGTTTTCTCCTAAAAACAACTATCTTAGCTTTCTTCTAAGCAGGATCATCAACCTTCTGAACTCTTTATTTCTTTTTAAGGAACGATTATGAGATTTATTGATCCAAACTTAAACATGAATGCAACAAATTATAGATATGACCATAAATATAGAGATGCAACAAAAATAACACTTTATTTCATTAATATCAAATACTGAAATATGCGTACAAACATAATGGAAATAAACTAGCTCGGGAGATGGTAGCTTATCTCTGAGAAGAGATGTGGTGACTACATGCCTCTAATTGTGTTACAATGAGGCTCAAGGACCTATTTATTATTGAACAACAAGGGAAAACCTTAAACAACAAAAACCCTAACCACAAGAGACGGAACACGAAAAACCCTTTGGGGTTAGTTGGGCAGCCAACTTCCTGAGGTCGTAACTTGGTCATATTATCTCCATTTGGCACATACAATACCTTGTTGGAAAGATATCTCTGAGTACTATAGGATTTTCAGCAATACTACAATGACAAGCTTGTTGTGGACCTAGAAAACACAATTCAGGGGGTCAAAACTGCTCTAGAAATTCAGGACCCGCAAAACTGCTAAAAATAAATGTTGCAATAAACAAGGAAACAAATGAAACTGTCTAGAGGTCTAGGTTGAATAGGGGGTGGCCACCAATATCCACATGGATCATTCTTCGCCTCTTAGGAAGCAATGGTCCCCATTACATGTAGAGTCTCCATGAAGTGAGGAAATTTCTGTTGAACCTGGTCCCTGGTGAACCACTTGCCCTAGTGAAGGAGCTAGCCTGCTTTGACAACTCGATATAGCTGGATCCTCTATTGATGAGTGTTCTTGATCCGCGTGTCCATGATTTGATAAGTTGTGGCCTATCCCATGCAATCTGGGTTTAGCTCTATTGGGGTGAGTTGTTTTGCAATGTTGGATGTGTCCAACAATGGTGGAAAGGATGGTAGAAGGCGATCTACATTGAACACTAGGTGAATACCAAGGAACGATGGAATATTGAGCTCGAAGACATTTGCCTCCACAACCTTGGTGGTAGTGTATGGCCCATATCGGAGCGGGCGAAGCTTTCTATGGGGTCCAACGAGGCGCTCCTTCTGCAAATGTAGCCAAACTTTATCACCTACCTGGAACTTGTGCAACACCCGATGATGATCATGGCACTAGTTGTACTTAGCATTGGCTCTGTTCAATATATCATGGACTTGCTAACGAATGTGTTGAATACGCTCAATGAAGTTGTTAGCCCTATCGGCTTCAGATTGGACGTGAGGCAAATCTACCTGAGTAGCTACAAATGGCATGGCCACATCAATGGGACATAATGGATGAAATCGTAGCCCTACCTGAAAGGAGTTGTGGTCCGTTAAGCTATGTAGATCTCTATTGTAGCTATGATGGACATAGGAGAGGCTTTCATACCAGGTGCATGGATGCTTCGAGTTGTACATGAGTAGAATGTGTATGATCATCCTATTGACGACCTCTATTTGGCCATCAATTTGGAGGTGGAAAGCCGTGGACTTAGTAGGTTTGGTGTCCAACATCCACCATAGACTTGACCAAAATGTACTCAGGAATATGTTGTCTTGATCTAAGACAATGGACTGTGGGATCCCAAAGTGTACCCACACTCGCTCGAAGAAGAGCTTAGCAGTGGCCTATGCTGTGATACTCTTCTTGCAGGCCACCATAATGGCTATCTTAGAGAATCCGTCAACGATCACGAAAATGCAGCCGTTGTCGTGATTCGTAGAGGGAAGACCCAAAATGTAATCTATGGAGATGGATTCCCAAGGTTGACTAGGAGTAGGCAGAGGAGTATATAGGCCTTGCTTCTTGATGGCTGGTTTGACAATGATGCACGCAATGCAGGATCTAACGTACTTCCCAACACCCTGATGAAGGTTCGGCCAACAAAAATATTTCTGCAGTACTGCCACTATTTTCTCTACTCCGAAATGTCCAGCGACCCGACTATAGTGCGCCTCCCAAATCATCTTGGCACAGTCACTTGAAGGAACAAAGATGTGTCTCAGGTGGCATAAAAGTGCATCCTGGAGGTGAAAATTTGGAACTCTCTTACCTTACAACAATGTCTGATATGTGCTGCCGAATTCTGGATCACTTTTATAAAGATGCATCCACCCCAAAGTCTCGTGCCCATAGGAGTCGAGCACAGTGATCAAAGCCATGATTGGTGGTCAACTGAGTCAATCTGCAAAATTACTGGTGATCTCATTCTTGTACTTAATGTTCAAATGGAACTGTTGCAGGTATTGGACCATTTCTGATGGTGATTGTTCTGCAACTTCCCTTGTGTCTGTATGAACTGTAGGGGTCAGTGGTTTGTGCTGATGGTCGTTTCCTTCCCCATAATGTAATGATTCCATTGATGACAAACCTTCACGATGGAATATATTTCTTTGTCATAGGCGGGATACTTTCGCACTGTGTCTGAAAGTGTCTCACTATGGTAAGCCACTAGATGCCCCTGCTGAGTAAGAACTGCACCAATGGCATAGTCAGAAGCATTTGTCTCAATCTCAAATGGTTGTTGCATGTCTAGTAATGTGAGCACTGGTGCAGAGCAGAGGTGATGCTTCAACTCGGAAAACACCTTCTATTGGGTTTCAGACCAAAATAACTTTTCTTTCTCTCTGCCCTTGGTGACTTGAATTAAAGGCCAAATGATATGATAGAACCCCAACATGAACCTGTGGTAGAAACTGGCAAGACTGAAAAAGCTGCGGAGGTCTGTTATAGTAGTTGGGGCTGGCCAATCCCGAATGAATTGTATCTTGGCTCAGTCCACATGCACACCCTGCTCATCAATGTTGTATCCCAGATATTGAACGTGGGTCATGCCAAAAGTGCATTTCTCTAGATTGGCACACAACTTGTGTTGTGGTAGTATTTGGAGGACCTGTCGAATATGGTGGAGGTGCTCTTCCCAACTCTGGCTAAAGATCAAGGTGTCATCTAAATACACCACCATGAACGCATTGGTCAACGGTTGCAGGATGTTGTCCATCAATCTGATGAAGGTTGCGGGGGTATTCGCCACCCCGAATTGCATGACCAACCATTCAAAAAGATTATCATTGGATTTAAAGGTAGATTTCCACATATCGGAGGGTTTGATAGGCACCTGGTGATAACCGGACTTCAAGTCAATCTTGCTAAAATATTTGGCCCAATTGAGTTGTTCTAGAAGGTCATCAATCTGTGGGATTGGGTACCTATTCTAGACAGTGATCTTGTTCAACACCCGATAGTTAATATAGAGTCTCCAGGTCTCGTCCTTCTCTTGTACCAATACAATCGAACTCCCACAGGGTGATGAACTTGGCTTGATATGCCCTTTCTGCAACAATTCCTGAAACTGCCCCTTGATCTTATCATTCTCTAGAACAGAGCATCGATAGATTGGTCAATTTGGTAGAGGCGCACTCGGGGTCATATCGATGGAGTGCTTGACCTGACATTGTAGAGGTACCCCCGTAGGTGAGGCGAAAATGTCCCTGTATTCCTCCATGACCTTATCCATCTGCTGCTACTATGTGAAGGAGCCCTATCTGGAATCCGTGGCCACAATCTTCTTCTTTCCCTAAGGGTGAATCATAAAAAAAAAAATTCCTAGTCTGTGAAACGATCTTACTGCATTTCTTTACAGAGATCAAAGAGATGGCAGTAGGCGGGGCAACATCCTGTATCTTTTACAACTTGTTGCCCAAAGTAATAATCACAGAGTGAGGTTTAGACTCATATACAACATTCCTCTTCCACAAGTATGGTTGTCTTAATAATACATCACAAACTTCAAGAGGAGTGACATCACACAATACCTCATCTGTAAAGGGATTGATGTTGTAGGGAGACAACATCACTGGCTGACACGAAGATCTCGTCCTTGGTGAAGCCACCCGATGGTGTACGATTGTGGATGTATTTTTGTTGGTAGGCCCAACTGCTTCATGACCTCTGCTAAAATGAGGTTCTTTTGGCTCTCGCTGTCGACAATGAACTATAGGGGAGAACCCTTCACCCACATATGTGAGTGGAAGAGGTGTTCGCCCTGCTCTGAATCTTCAAGCTCATTCTTCTAGATCTTGGTGGTGGCCACAGTGGCACTAGGTTCCCCTTGTCGGATTTTGACTCAGAGTCGGAACATGCGTCTGATTCAGAGCCCTTCAGTTCGGCCACCAGTGACTGCTTGGCCATAACTTGGTCATATTATCTCCGTTTGGCACGTATGATACCTTGTTGAAAAGATCTCTACGAATACCAAAGGATTTGTGGAAGGCTCCTTCCTACAACTATAATATAGGGACCTATCGTGGACCTAAAAAAACACCGTTTAGGGGTTCAAAACTACTCTGAAAGTTCAAGATCTGAAAAACTGCTAAAAATAGTAAATGTTACAATAAACAAGGAAACAAATGAAAATGAATGGAGGTATAGGCAGAATAGGTGGGTGGCCAAAAATATCCACTAGGATCATTCCTCCCCCCTTAAGAAGCAATGGTCCCCATTGTGTACAAAGCCTCCATAAGGTGAGGAAATTTTTGTTGAACTTGGTCCCTAGTGAACCACTTGCCCTGGTGAAGGAGGTAGCTTGCTTTGACATCTCGATATAGTTGGATCCTCTGTTGGTGAGTGTTCTTGATCTAATGTCCATGATCTGATCAGGTGTGGCCTATTCCATGCACTTTGGATTTAGCTCTATTGGGGTGAGTTGTTCTGCAATGTCGAATGTGTCCAACAATGGTGGAAAGTATGGCCAAAGGCAGCCTATATTGAAAAGTAAGTGCAGACCAAGGAACTCTGAAATGTTGATCTCAAAGGAATTTTCCCCCACATCCTTGGTGGTGGTGTATGGCCCATATCAGAGAGGGAAAATCTTGTGGTGGGGTCTAGCAAGACGCTTCTTTTGCAAATCTAGCCAAACTTTGTCGCCCTCCTGGAACTTGTACGACACCGATGCTGATCATGGCGCTGCTTGTACTTAGCATTGGCTCTATCCAATATATCATGGACCTGATGGCAAATATGTTGAATGCATTCAATGAAGCTATTAGCCATGTCGGCTTCGGACTGGACGTGAGCGGAATCTACTTGAGTAGCTGCAAATGGTATGGCCACATCAATGGGACATAATGGTTGAAATCTCACCCCTACCTGAAAGGGGTTGTGGCCCATTGAGTTATGGAGAGCTTTGTTGTAGCTGTGTTGGACATAGGGGAGACTTTCATCCCATGTACGTGGATGGCTTCGAGTTGTAGATGCACAAAAGTTGTACAATCATCCTGTTGACGACCTCTGTTTGGCCATCAGTTTGGGGGTGGAAAGCTGTGAACTTAGTAAGTTTGGTGTCCAACATCGACTAGAGACTTGACCAAAATGCACTCAGGAATCTGTTGTCTCAATCTGAGACAATGGACTGTGGGATCCCAAAGTGTACCCACACTCTCTCAAAGAAGAGCTCAGTAGTGGCCTCTGCTATGATACCCTTCTTGCAGGCCGCCATAATGGCCATCTTAGAGAATTTGTCGACGACCACAAAAAGACTTTCATTGTCGTGCTTGGTAGAAGAAATGCCCAACACGTAATCCATGGAGATGGATTTCCAAGTTTGATTAGGATTATATAGTTCTTTCTTCTTTATGGTTGGTTAGGCAATGGCACAGGCAGTGCAAGATCTAATGTACTTCCCAACATTCCGATGAAGGTTCAACCAATAAAAATATTTCTGTAGTATTGCCACTATTTTCTCTACTATGAAATTTCGAGCAACCTGACTGTAGTGCACCTCCTAAATCATCTTGGAATGCTTGCTTGAAGGAACTCAGATGTGTCCCATGTGGCATAACAATGCATCATAGAGGTGAAAATTTGGAACTCTCTTACCTTCCAAGAGTGTCTGGTATGTGCTGCCGAATTCTGAATCGCTCTTAAAAATATGTGGCCACCCCGAAGTCTCGTGCCCACAGGAGTCGAGCACAGTGATCAACACCATGACTGGTGGTCGATTGAGGCAGTCTGCAACATTATTGGTGTTTTCCTTCTTGTACTTAATGTTCAAATGGAACTGTTGCAGGTATGTGGACCATTTCTGATGGCGATTGTTCTGCAACTTCCCTTGTGTTTGTATTAACTACAAGGGTCAATGGTCTGTGTGGATGACTGTTTCCTTCCCCAAAATGTAATGCTTCCGTTGACAGTAGGCATGCATGATGGAATACATTTATTTGTCATAGGTGGGATACTTTTAGACTGTGTCTGAGAGTGTCTCACTGTGGTAAGCCACCGGATGCCCCTGCTAAGTAAGAATTACACCAATGGCATAGTCAGAGGCATCTGTCTCAGTCTCAAATGGTTGTTGCAGGTCTGGTAATGTGAGCACTAGTGTAGAGCAGAGGCGACGCTTCAACTCGAAAAACGCCTTCTGTTGGGTTTCAGACCAAAATAAATTTTCTTTCTCTCCACCCTTGGTGACTTGACTTAAAGGCCAAGTCATATGAGAGAACCCAAACATGAACTTGCTATAGAAACTAGCAAGACCCAGAAAGTTTCGGAGCTCTGCCATAGTGGTTGGGGCTAGCCAATCCTGAATGATTTGTATCTTAGCTGGGTCCATATGGACACCCTGCTCATTAATGATGTACCCCAGATATTGAACCTTGGTCATGCCAAAAGTTCATTTCTCTAAATTGGAACACAACTTGTGTTGTGGTAGGGTTTGGAGGACCTATCAAATATGGTGGAGGTGCTCTTCCCAACTCTGACTAAAGATCAAGGCGTCATCTAAATACACCACCATGAATGCATTGGTGAACAATTGTAGGATGTTGTCCATCAATCTCATGAAGGCTGCGGGGGTATCCATCATCCCAAATTTCATGACCAACCATTCAAAAAAATTCTCCTTGGATTTGAAGGCAGTCTTACACACATCGAAGGGTTTGATAGGCACTTGGTGATAACTAGACCTCAAGTCAATCTTGTTGAAATATTGGCCCAATTGAGATGGTCCAGAAGATCATCAATCTGTGGGATTGGGTATCTATTCTAGACATTGATCTTGTTCAATGCCTGATAGTCAATATAGAGTCTCCAAGTCCATCCTTCTTCTATACCAATACAATCGAGCTCCCACAGGGTGATGAGATTGGCCTGATATGCCCTTTCTGGAACAACTCCTGAATATGCCTCTTGATATCATCATTCTCCAGAACAAAGCGTCGATAGATCTGTCCATTGGGTAGAGGCGCACTAGGAGTTAGATCAATGGAGTGCTTGACCTGACAAAGCAGAGGTACCCCCGTAGGTGAGGCTAAAATGTCCCTATATTCCTCCATGTCCTTGTCCATCTTCTACTATTGTGCAGAGGAGCCCTGTCTTGAAGCCATGGCCAATATATTATTCTTTCCTTGAGGGCGAATCATAAGGAAAAAAAATCCTAGTCTTTGAAATGATCTTACTATATTGCTTTGCAGAGATCAAAGAGATGACGGTAGGCGGGGCTACCTTTGGTATCCTGTATAACTTGTTGCCCAAAGTAATAATCACATAGCAAGGTTTAGACTCATATAAAACATGTTGCTTCCAAAAGTATAGTTATTCTAATAATACATCACAAACTTCAAGAGGAGCGACATCACAAAGAACCTCATCCGTGAAGGGCTTGATGTTGTAGGGGAGGTGACACTGCTTGCTGACACAGAGATATCGTCCTTGGTGAGGCCACCCAATGGTGTATGATTGCAGATATGTTATAGTCGGTAGGCCCAACTACTTCACGACCTATGCTGAAATGCGGTTATTTTGGCTAACTCTGTCGACAATGAAATGCAGTGGAGAACCCTTCACCCATATCTGTGAGTGGAAGAGCTGTTCCTCCTCCTCTGGATCTTTAGCCTCATTCTTTTGGATCTTGGTGGTGGCCACAGTGACACTGGGATCCGCATCAATGATCTGCTTCCCTTTGTCATTCCTATTTTCATAATTGAACTTAGAGTCGGAACATGCGTATGATTTGGAAGCCTTCAGCTCGACCACCAGTGATTGCTTGGCCCAACACTCACTTGTGTTGTGAGTGGAGCTCTTGTGGAACTCACACCATTTCCCAGTGTCCTTCTTTGTCTTTGTGGTATTGTTATTTGCTTGCGGCTTTGGCAGGTTGTCCTGGATCGCTCCACCTTGGCTTTGTCCTTTTCTTTGTGGTTTGGGGGCGCCTTTCCCTTGCTTCAGATTTACAGATCCAAAGTCTGACTTCTTATTTTTAAACTTCTACTCAAGATTTACAACGTATCGGTAAGCGGTGCTGAGCAAGGATATTTTCAGGAACTGCATCTCATCCTAGATGTACCTGTGTAGACAACCACAATACTTGAGTACCAAATGTCGCTCAGAATCCTTGATACCCAACTTCGTGCGAAGGGTATGAAAAACATTGGTAAACTTCAGCACGTCTTGGTACCTTCCCTGTCGCAGCATGGTCCACTTTATGTATTTATCCTCATAGCTCCTAACATGGTAGTAATGCTCCTTGATGGCATCCCAGAATGAATTTCAAGTGGGTGCAGATGAAAACAATGATGGCGTACTTTCGTCCTTCTTCTCACAGTAGGTTTCCCACTAGTCCTTGACGTGGGGGGCAACTGTGAGAAGTACGAAAGTAATATTTTCCTAATTGGAAAAGTCATGAAAAAGAAAATATCCTTCTAGCAGATTTAACCATTTATCTACAGCGTTCGCATCTATCTAACCTTCAAATATGGGGATGTAAAAGTTAACATGTACCTTAAAGGTGTAGTGCTTCCAGAGTGGCTGTTGGAAGAAGATGCATCGCCTTTGGGTAGCCGCTGAAGGATATGGGCACATTTGTCCATCATCACGTTCCTTTGTCGCTCGAGAGCTTATTCAAGCACGATTTTGAAAGGATCTCCTGCCCCCTTGTCTTTCTTTTCTTTCACCATGGGAGGCTATCGAGATTTGCGAGGTTGGTCTTGCAAAGGTTCGACCAGTTCGAGCCCTAACTCCTTATATCCCGACCTCGTTGGGGACATGCAAAGAAAAACAGAGAAAGAGAAGACCGCTTTGATACCATTGATCCAAACTTAAACAAGAACGTAACAAATTATAGATATAACCATAAATATAGAGATGTAGCAGAAATAACACTTCATTTCATTAATATCAAATACTAAAATATGCTTACAAACAGAATGGAAATAAACTGGCTCGGGCGATGGTAGCTTATCTTTGAGAAGATATGTGGCGGCTACATGCCTCTTAACTTTGTTACAATGGGGCTCAATGGCCTATTTATTTTCAAGCAACAAGGGAAAACCTTAAACAACCAAAACCCTAACTCTAGGAGATGGAATCCCAAGAGTTTGTGGGCCCTGGGGTCGTAACTTGGTCATATTATCTCTGTTTGGCGTGTATGATACCTTGTTGGAAATATCTCTTCGAGTACTGCATGATTTTTGGCAGGCCTGCAACTATGTCTGCAGACCTGCTGCAGACCTTAAAAAAAATCCATTTAGGGGGTCAAAACTGCTTTGAAAGTTCAGGACCCAAAAAACTGCTAAAAATAGTAAATACTGTAATAAACAAGGAAATTGATGAAATTGATTGGAGGTCTAGGTGGAATAGGTAGATGGTCACCAATATCCACCTAGACCATTCTTCTTCCCTTACGAAGCAATGGTCCCCATTGCATGCAAAACCTCCATGAGATGAGGAAATTTCTGTTGAACTTAGTCCCTAGTGAACCACTTGCACTAGTGAAGGAGTTGGCCTATTTTGAAAACTCGATATAGATGGATCCTCTATTGGCGATTGTTCTTGATATGTGTGTCCATGATTTGATTAGTTGTGGCTTGTTCCATGTAGTCTAGGTCTAGCTCTGTTAGGGTGAGTTGTTCTGCAATGTCAGATGTGTCCAACAATGGTGGAAAGTATGGCCGAAGGTGGTCTACATTGAACAGTGGGTGCAGACCAAGCAACGATGGAATGCATAGCTCAAAGGAATTGTCCTCCACAACCTTGGTGGTGGTGTATGACCCATATTGGAGAAGGTAAAGCTTGCGGTGGGGTCCAACGAGGCACTCCTTTTGAAAATGTAGTGAAACTTTATCGCCCACCTGGAACTTGTGGGCCACCCGATGTTGATCATGACACTGATTGTACTTATCATTGCCTCTATCCAATATATCATGGACCTGCTGGTGAACATGTTGAATAGGCTCAATGAAGTTGTTAGCCCTGTCAGCTTTGGACTGGACGTGAGTCGAATCTGCCTAAGTAGTTGCAAATGGTATGGCCACATCAATGAGACATAATGCCTGAAATCCAAGCCGTACCTAAAAGGGTTGTGTCTTGTCGAGCTATGGAGAGCTCAGTTGTAGATTTGCTGGACATAGGAGAGGATTTCATCCCATGTGCATGGATGCTTTGAGTTGTACATGCACAAAATGTGTACGATCATCTTGTTGACGATCTCTGTTTGGCCATCAGTTTGGGGGTGGAAAGTCGTGGACTTAGTAAGTTTTGTGTCCAGCATCGACCAAAGGCTTGACCAAAATGCACTCAAGAATCTGTTGTCCCGATCTAAGAAAATGGACTATGGGATCCCGAAGTGTATCCACACTCACTTAAAGAAGAGACTAGGAGTGGCCTCTGTTGTGATACTCTTCTTGCAGACTGCCATAATGGCCATCTTAGAGAATATTTCGATGACCATGAAAATGAAGTCATTGCCGTGCTTGGTAGAACGAAGGCTCAACATCTAGAATTTTTGTATAATTTTTCTACAAATCAATCAACTCTGATACCATGTAGAAATTTCCCACCTGTAGATCAACCTGGTAATGCAATGTACTAAAGCAAAACACTTGATCTACTTCTACAAAAAATTTAGCGGAAGCTTAATCAACCATGAGCAACATCAATAAGAACACATATAACTGATAAGAAGGAATCAATCACACATAACATAGAAGAATTTACCCGGGAAAGCACCTGCCTAAAACCCCATCTCTGTATTATCATACAAGTGGAAATATAGTCCGGATTACACAAAGCCTTAGCTCGGAAGCTATCCAGCTCTCAGTACAATCCCTCTGCTGCTCATAGATAGTTAAAGGCTTCTCACGAATCTTATCCTTTGCCCTCCAAGCCTCCTATTTCCTTGTGCAGTTTCCTTGGGGTCCAGTGCTACCACCTGTGTGAATTTGCCTCTTCACACACTCACTAACCTATGATCTAATTACACAAACTTGAAGGAGATAAATCCTCATCATGGATGAGCTTACATTATAGGAAAAATATTCATCCAACTGATAGTACACTGTCCCTTCTCTGATCTCAACTGGGTCTCTGTCTTAACTGCCATGCATCAGTTATCCATGAGTGAATACTCAATTATCTGAAATAATAGTTGTCACATGCATGCAAGCATCAACAAACTATATCTCATTAATTTAACAACTTGTTAAATTAATCTAACTGAACTTAACTAAGTTAAACTAAGTCAACTGATCCTCTCAATATAGAACTCATCCTTAATTCCTCAACCGGTGGAGCAAATCAAGGACACATTCCCCAATTAGTGGAGAAATAATTGCATGTTCTCACAAAGACTTCAAGTTTGCTTTTCCTTAACTAATTAACTCATGGAGAATTAATTAATTAATATTCCAAACTGCTGGTAAGACCAAATTCGAATTTTACTTCCTATTTTAGACCAGGGACTGTCTAAAAATAGGAATCCAACTTGAACTGCTAAAAATAGAACTTCTATTTTTAGCACTTCCATTTTTCATTTCTTGTTGCCCAATCCAGCACCGATGCCAAAACTACTATTTTTAGCAGTGCTATTTTTAGCACTTCTATTTTTAGCAATTTCTTGTTGCCAATTTTCAACACGACATGTAATCCATGGAGATGGATTCCCAAGGTCGACTAGGAGTATATAGGCCTTCTTGATGGTTGGTTTGGAAATGGTGCAGGCACTATAGGATCTAATGTACTTCCCAACATCCTAACGAAGGTTCGGCCAATAAAAATATTTCTACAGTACTGCCATTGTTTTGTCTACTCCAAAATGTCCAACGACTTAATTGTAGTGCACCTCTGAAATCATCTTGGCACGCTCGCTTGAAGGAACGCATATGTGTCCCAAGTGGCATAAAAGTGCATCCTAGAGGTGAAAATTTGGAACTCCCTTACCTTCTAGAAGTGGCTGGTATGTGCTGCTGAATTTTGGATTTCTCTTGTAAAGATGAGGACACCCTGAAGTCTCATGCCCACAGGAGTCGAGCACAGTGATCAACACCATGAATGGTGGTCGGTTGAGGCCGTCTGCAACATTCTTGGTGCTTCCCTTATTATATTTAATGTTCAAATGGAACTTTTGCAGGTATGTGGACCATTTATAATGAAGATTGTTATGCAAATTCCCTTGTGTCTGTATGACCTGCAGGGGTTAATGTTATGTTTGGATGATCGTTTCCTTCCCCGAAATGTAATGCTTCCATTGACGGAAGACTTGCATGATGTAATACATTTCTTTGTCATAGGTGGGATGCTTTCGAACTGTGTCTGAAAGTGTCTCATTGTGGTAAGCCACTAAATGCCCTTGCTGAGTAAGAATTTCTCCAATGGCATAGTCAGAGGCATCTGTCTCAATCTCAAATGGTTGTTGCAGGTCTGGTAATGTGAGCACTAGTGTAGAGCAAAGGCGATGCTTCAACTCGGAAAACACCTTCTATTGGGTTTCAGACCAAAGTAACTTTTATTTTGCTTTTGCCTTGGTGACTTGACTTAAAGTCCAAGTGAGATGAGATAACCCCAACACAAACCTGTGGTAGAAATTGACGAGAACCAAAAAGTTGCGGATATCTGTTAGAGTGGTTGGGGCTGGCCAATCCTGAATGACTTATATCTTGGATGGGTCCACATACACACCCTGCTCATCAATGATGTACCCCAAATATTGAACCTGGCTCATGCCAAAAGTTCATTTCTCCAAATTTACACACAACTTGTATTGTCACAGGGTTTGGAGGACATGTCGAATATGGTGGAGTAGCTCTTCCCAACTCTGGCCAAAGATCAAGGTGTCATCTAAATACACCACCACAAATACATTGGTGAACAGTCACAGGATGTCATCCATCAATCTCATGAAGGTTTTGGGGGCATTCGTCAACACAAAAGGAATGACCAACCATTCGAAAAGGTCCTCCTTGGATTTCAAGGCAGTCTTCCACACATCGAAGGGTTAGATAGGAACCTGGTGATAACCAGACTTCAAGGGAATCTTGCTGAAATATTTTCCCCCCTTCAGCTGGTCTAGAAGGCCATAAATCCATGGGATTAGGTGCCTAATTTGGACAATGATCTTTCTCAGTGCCTGATAGTTAACACTGAATCTCTAGGTCCCATCCTTCTTCTGTACCAATACAATCGGGCTCCCACATGGTGATGAGCTTGGCCTAATATGCCCTTTCTTCAATAGCTCCTAAATCTTCCTCTTGACTCGTCGTTCTCCAGAACATAACGTTGATAGATCAGTCCATTGGGTAGAGGTGCACCCGAGATCAGATCGATGGAGTGCTTGACCTAAAAGTGCAGAGGTACCCCTGTAGGTGAAGTGAAAATGTCCATGTATTCCTCCATGACCTTGTACATCTCTTGTCGTTGTGTGGAGGAGCCTTGTATGGAAGCCATGGCCACAATCTTATTCTTTCCTTGAGGGTGAATCGTAAGGAAAAAATTTTCTTGGTCTGTGAAATGATCTTACTAAATTTATTTGTAGAGATCAAAGAGATGGCGGTAGGCAGGGCTACCTCTAGTATCTTGTACAACTTATTGCCAAAGTAACAATCACAGAGCAAGGTCTAGAATCATATACAACATGTCGCTTCCACAAGTATGGTTGTCTTAATAATACATCACAAACTTCAAAAGGAGTGACATCACACAATACCTCATCTGTGAAGGGCTTGACGTTGTAGGGGAGACGAAACCACTAGCTGACGTAGAGATCTTGTCCTTGGTGAAGCCACCCTATGGTGTACGGCTGTAGATGTGTTGTAGTTGGTAGGCCTAGCCACTTCATGACCTCTACTGAAATGAGGTTCTTTTGGTTCTCCTTGTCGACAATGAACTGGAAGGGAGAATCCTTCACCCACATCTATGAGTGGAAGAGGTGTTCCCCCTCCTCTAGATATTCAGGCTCATTCTTTTGGATCTTAGTGGTGGCCACAGTGGCACTAGGCTCCGCATCAATGATCTACATCCCTTTTTTGTTCACCTTATTGAATTCTAGCTCAGAGTCAGAACATGCGGCTAATTCGAAAGCCTTCAACTCGGCCACTAGTGACTAATTGGCCCGACACTTACTTGTGTTGTGAGTGGAGCTCTTATGAAACTCACACCATTTCCTCGTGTCCTTCTTTGTCTTCATGGTGTTGTTCTTTTCTTGCAACTTTGGCAAGTTTTCCTGGGTCGCTCCACCTTGGCTTTGTCCTTTTCTTTGTGGTTTGGGGGCGCCTTTCCCTTGCTTCGAATTCGTAGATCCAAAGTCTCACTTATTTTGTTTAAACTTCTGCTCAATCTTGACAACGTATCGGTACGCCAAAATACAACAACAGATGCACAAGAAAATCAAGGGTGCCTCCTTGAAGTAGGACAATCAGTAATTAATGGGCTTCTAGGCATGAAAATTATCCCATGAAGATTTATATATGTGGATTCTCTCATCCTTTAATTTTGAATCTGGACAAGAAGGTGAAAAATAATACATTAATAAGTTGATCCTCGTAGCTAATATTCTTGTCCCATCTCACGGAAAAAAGCGACCTCAAATCAAATGGCATCATGTTATAGTGATCACGATGGAGTTGGCTCGTAGTACACGTGATCAACATGTTCCCTCCCTTTCCATGCATGTGGAGCCATCTACGGAGGGCTTTATCTCTGAAATATCTTTAATCCTTGTTCTAACTTATAGGAGGATTGCAAGGATGTGCCATTTATTGCAATTAAAGGCTGATTTGAACTCTCAAGCATGTGAATTCCTTGCTTGGAAGATTTTATCCATGAGAGTATTTCATTTGGAGTAATTCCATTAGAATTACCTCAGTCTCTGGTTGTCGGAGCGGGGTAGTACAATAGGAGGCTGGTAGGTTATATTTCCTTTGCTTTCCACAGGGATGAAGAGAATCAGGTTAGCTCCTTGCTTTATATTCTTTGTGTTGAGAGAAACTTTCTCTTCATCTCTCAACATTTCGTACCAATTTAAATTATATTGGCTTGCTCGGTATTTCAAAGGGAAGGTCGTCATCCTAGAGGCTGTTAGCACCTAAATCTGCCCTAGGCTGAAGGAAGGCAAAATTCAGAGTAACCACAAACCACCCTCAGTCTGGTAGCTAGCCCTACCAGAACAGGAGAGGGCTCTCACCGAGTCACGCTAAGTGAATGTATAAACGAAACGGTCTGAGATGACTTACAATGAAATATTTATCTTAGGCTAGTAAGTGAATATGGATACAAGAAACAATTTTTATGAATGACTGAGCTTCTGGGATGGTATGGAACCAACAGTCAGCAAAGAACAGAGAATTTAATACAAAGGCACATATTACTTCGTGAGGCAAGGCAGGCAGAAAGTGTAGCAATTTAGTTTGAAATAGCGCGGAGTGGAGAGATTGTTTAGGAGAGTGAAAAGGGCATGGGAACATGAATCCTTTTCAACAAAAGAAGAACACTGAACATGAAATTTTCCCATAGGCAGAGCAATAAAATTGAATTCTACCTTATCTAACTCAGAAAATTTCACTGGAAATGAACATGAACTGAATTATGAAACATAACGAAATACATATGAAAACATAAGAGACACATTTGCTACACTCACAACCACATGAATCTCATGAAACAGAGCCGCTGCCTTTCATTAATTCTCTGTCAAAAATATACAGTGAAGAAACAGAGTTTCTTTCCCACAGTCTCCCAGAAGTTACAAGCCAACCAACCCTTTGCAAATAGCTTGCATACAATATATAGAATGTGCCATGAAGAGATAGAACGCCCAAGGGTTGGGGAGTTACTCGAATCATTACAAAATGGAGGTGAAGAGCCAACCATCAGCTACAGGTGCAGCGTTACAAACATGACAAATGGCTTGGGTGACCGTTTGCCTTCCTTCGCCACTTGGATAGAAGCCAATATGGAGAGAAAATACTTTAAATGCCGCCTTAGGTGCCAAAAACCGAAATGTAGATGAGCGGCCCACTTGGAGAAGTCGCGAATCAAAATTTCGCGAAACGGAAGCAAATTTGGTAATTTTTCCTGTGTGCGTCGCGCCATTTTCTCTGTGCACCATGCTTATTTGGAGCCTGATTTGAGGCACTTGTAGGTGTCCAAAATGTGCCCAAGTGGGCTTGTTGGAAAGTCTGTCCTGTCTACTTTCTAGCCCAACTAGAATTTCTGAATTTGGTGCTCGTTTGCCCCTCCAAATCTTCATTCTCCCAAGACTGCTTCCTGTGTGTCAAAATAGACGCAGAGAGGTCATTTTTTGGGTGTTTTTGACCTCCTGGAGACTCAGATCTTGCCCATATTTCTTGTACAAGCACCAGTAGTCGTGATTTTTCATGCTGAATCCAAAAATGCAAACCATTCTTCATTTGGAGCTCCCAATTTTTAGCGAGGGAGAAAAAACCTATGTTTTGCCCAAAAATTTGTCATGTGACCAAAATTTCCCCAAATTCTTTGAAATTTGGGCTGGAGGTTCTCTATGGGGTGTTATGCTGTGCCAAAGAAGCCTCAGCCAAGATTCAAAGCCGATCTTGCTCTTTTGCCTCTTTTGCCTCTTTTGTTGCTTTGCTCAATTTTGCCTTCAAGCTCCTTATCCGGGCCTTTGCACTCATATTTCGTGTCCTATAATGATAAGCCATGTGTCTCAGAAAGGCATGGTCCTTGTCGTCTTTGTCCAGAAGCCTCTCCAAGTGCATGTTAACGCTCTTGAGATGGGCCTCCCGGTCCTCATTGATCTCTTACTCCAATGATGTGAGCTCAACTCTTCTTCTTTGTGCAGCTTGGCGATGCTCTCGAATGTTTTGTAGCTCCATGATCGCCCGTTGATCCTCTAGTTGTTTGTTCCTCTGCTCCAGGTACTTCATGTTCCACTTAGCCCTCTCCAAGTCAAGGGATAAGGCCTCAATCACTGATTGCTGCTCCTAGATGATCTCTCTAGGCTCTGCATTTGTAGGTTCTGTATCTGTCTCATCATCATGAAGGAGAACGAATTCTGTCTCTCGTTCACCTGATGGCTCACCTGAAGGCCCCTCCTCATGCATTGGCTCCTTACCTCTGTCCTGTTCCTGTGTCGTCGATGTTGGAAGCGAGGCCCCTTCCACCTCGGGTGGAGATAACACTCGCTTTGCCGCTGCAAACAAATGTCTACTGCGTCTCTGATAGGTGATGAATACTAGCATAGTAGCAGTCTCGTGGTGCTCATACTGATGTGAAGGACCACCTATCTCATGTTCTGCCTTTGATACTACCTGTGGAGTGCTGAAGAAGTCACGGGAGATGAAGTCCTCCCAAGAAATGCCCTGCAATCCCAACTGATGATCCACCAAAATTCGGATAAGAGCAAAGTGATAAACACTGTTGAGCTGCTGCTGAGGGGTCTTATGCTGCATGAAATTTTTCATCCTCTCTATGTTCCCGCAAATGAAAAATGGGAGGTTCATCATCCGCACTCTGGTAAAGTGCATGAGCAACCTGATGTGATAGGCATATAGGCAAGAAAACCTCCCCTCACAACTGAATTACTTCATGATCAATTTCATGAGCGGAGCATACTCATCTTTCAAAAATCTGAATGGGAAAACTCTTGTGAGATGCCTCAAAAAACTAGCCTTAATGTAAGGCTCATAATGATGCCTATCCACCTTCTTTTTCTTATGCCACTATTCTCCAACATTTGGTATGCCTGTTGCCACTGAGATAGTTTCGGGTGTCAATGTGAAGGTGACCCCGGCCAAGATAGACTGACCTCCATGTAGATGAAGCACAAAAAGATGGGCCAACTCATGATGAACTCTAACATTTGCCACCCTTTGACAAAATTCAAAACATGTTAGGTGCTGGAAACATGACATAGCAAGAGGGCATGCCTGCAATTCAGTAAGGGTGTTTGGCTCATCCCTAACATGTTTTCCACTCCTGTGATGTCTCCTGGGGGCCTGTTCTCCTGAAGCTGTATCATTGTGAGTTTCCACCTCATACTTTAATGAACCCTCAGATGCCATGACTACTGTTTATATACTGTATTAAGGATGCCCTTTGATGATGGTGAAGTTGGGTGTTGTTTGTGGTATCTGCCACCAAGGGGAACAATGAAACAAAGGGAGTATTAGGAGGGGAGTAATGTAATGGGAATAGGGGTTATAGGGAGAATTTTGTTTAGGGATATGTAGGGGTTTTGGGTATTTTGATAGGTTAGGGTTTGGGGTTTTTATTGACCAATAGGAGGAGGGGAAAGGGAATATGAGTTTGGTAGTGTTAGGGTAGTGATAATAGGGAAAATGGCATAGGGGAATAAGGAACAGGGGTAAGGTAGGGAAAATAAAGCCTTGGCAGCAACAACACAATGGCACAACCCTAGCAAAATGGTTTTTTGGTGTCTTCTTGTGGTTAACTTTATGAAATTTTTTGCATTTAATCACAGGCAATAAACCACCATATCTTTATCAAATTTGATGCACAAGTGAGTTTATGGAGCCTACCTTGCAATTTATGTGCTTCACAAAAAAATTTGAGGGAGTTTGGCAAATTCTGGGTGCTTTGTCTCTGTGCGCCGCGCACAAAACCCAGTGCACCGCGCTCTGGGTGTGCGCCGCGCCAGTTATAAAAAAGCACTGCGGGCGGGCTCTGTGTGCGCCGCGCTCCTGCCTGTGTGCGCCGCACCCCTGAAACCTCTTCCAAACTGCTCCAAATCACGCGATTTCACACTCCACAACCTTGCAACGTTTTCCCTATGCCTTTGATTGCACAATGGGTTTGGTTTGTGATGGAAACTTGTGTATAAGACTTGGAGGTCATGATTTTAAATTTTGCTTTTTCAAAAAACCCACTTTTCTAATGTCATGTTTGACACTTTTTCACTGATTTTAAAACAACCCTGATTTTCACTTTTCCTCTGAAATTTTGGCTCAAATGATGAAATTTTCGATACTTTTTGCAAGGATTGCATGACAGGGCATTTGGCCATAGAAACCATGATTGCACCTGAAGAAATCAGCTGTCGACCCTTTTTGAAAATTTTGCCAACAATAACACTGTTTGACTTTTCTTCAAACCAGAGTTTTGAAGAACAGTCGAAGTTTATCAATATGACAATGAAATTCTGTGAATCATTACTTTGCAAGGGAATCACTCTGGCCTACATGGCTTTACTGGACATATTTAAAGACAAAATTGTTTAATTCCTAGACCTAATGACCAAAAATGACTTTTGTCCATTAAAGGACCAGACCTTGACTGTCATGGACTTTGGTGATCATTGACAAAAGACCTAAGCCAACATGAGACAGACATGAGGGGAAATGACTAGCATGACCTTCTTCGTAAGATCATGGCATGCCCCTAGGGGAATGCAACTGAGTGAATGGAGCGGGACACCTAAAAATGAAATGCATAAAGAGTTTTGATCTCTGACGGAGGACTGACCAGACCGACTCTAACAAAGGCTATGAGGCTACAAATGGTTTCAAGGAACCTCTAGTATCATTTACATAGACTCTCTCATCAGTGGTAAGGGCGTCTCTGGTGCCTTCTAAATTTGCAATTTCTTATTTTAAATTTAGAGTGGCCACGGAGTTATAAATATGGTCTAGAGGGAAGCACTTGGCTCTTCTTAAATGCACCAATATAAATTCTCTCTCTGGGCTAAATGGTTATGATCCAAGATCCTCAATTCGAACGCAATGTCTTTCTTCTTTTGTCATTGATCTGAGAAGTATATTATACAATGCCTTCCCTGGAGAACTCAACAATATTTGTTTCCCCTGACTCCTGCTACGCAACCCTCCTCCCTCTGTGTTCTCAGATTGTCAAGTTTCCCCTCCTCTTTGCTCTTTTTTGCAGACCCTCTCCTTCTCCCTTTAGCAGTTTGTGCTCTTTGACTTGGTGCTCCCTCTTTTGCTCACCGAGAAGCATGGATCGTTTCGGGTCCACCCCAGCTACCTCAGGAGGAGATCATGTTTGTGGCTCTTGTCTTCACCCTCTAGTTGACCATCAAACAGAGGATAATGACCTCCATAGGTATCTTCAGCAACATCACAATTCAATCATATTTATCATGGATGAAGTACAATAGCTAAAAACTGGTGTAAACCATCTCGAAGATGAAAATGACATAATGCATTGTTAAATTTCTGAACTCAAAACCAAACAGAACGAAGAATACTAGCACAAATCTGACAATGGTTTTGGAGCCTTGTTGGAAAATACCACGATAGACCCTTTAGCCTTGAAGAATGGTCGCTTGCTATAAAGTTGTTTTTTTGGTGGGACAATTTTGTCAAATTTATAGTTGCAATCTAGTTTGCAGACTGTATGTGCATAACATATTTTTAGAAGGTGGTCTTAGATGTCTACCCATGATTTCTCTTGCAGAATATGTTTCAATTGACAAAATGTATTTTCTTCCAGTGTTTTTATGATGTGAACCAAAGAAGATTTAATATAAATCTAATAATTCCTGTAAAAAAATAGTAACTCTTAAATACTTTCGAAGATTTAGACACTCTATCACATGCCATTAAGAGTTCATCTACCAGATATTTAAATCCTCAGTGTAAATGACGCTGAAATAAGGCATTTCAAAGCAAAAGAAATCCACAGAGTATTCTCTATTTAGCCATTCAGGATTATAAATTAATGATTCCCAATCCCTGAGATTGTGAGGACATACTTGTCATGAGATGTAACCAAAATTGAGCTCTTTGGCGAAGTGCCTTCATTGACAAAAATGCATCTAGCTTATTGACATGATCTACATCATCTAAAATTATGAGGGTATGGACAAATTTAAGAAGTTTCTAAGCATATATATAGCTTAATCAATATGATCAATTTGTGAATCCAACTACATCAAACTCTTAAGAAGTGAACAAGACCTAGGATCCACATTAACTTGGAATTGTTTTTGAAGAGTTCTTTTATGACTATTTTCTTTCCTACTCCACCCAAGGCAATGATTCACACAAACTCAATTTTCATTCTTTATTGCTCCTAGAATAATATTGTCTCCTCAAAATCTTCTAAATTTTCATCCAGACCAGTTGGATTATGTCATCATTTAACATTTTTCATAATGCATTGAATAATCCTGCCATTAATTTCAGATATCACTAATCAGTGTACCAGACAAACATTACCTAAAGTATTTGTGATAGAAAAGAGAGTAAGTCGAAAATTCATCTAAAAACTTAAATTAAAATAAAACCATTTAACCCTAAAACATATACGCCCTCACAAATTTGCACTCATGTACTTTGAGTGCTTAAAAGATCCAATCTTGTACTTCAAGTGCTTAAAAGTACCTCTATAATAATAGACAATACAATCATATAGATCTATCTCCACTAATATATCAATACAATCCATATAGATCCATCTCCACAAAAATTTGTAGTACTTAAAGATCTAATATGCTTTATCAATACAGATATATTTTCACAAAAAATTACAATGTAATACATTTGAGTATAAATATAACTTAAAGAAATATAGGGCAAACCCGTTACAGGCCTTGGCTTGAAATCCAAAAGAGAGATGTCAAAGAGGCCAATTCTCCAACTTTCAATCTTATTGGGCATCTTCTTTTCTTCTGATGAATTTGAAATGTTTGATCATATTGTCAGTACATCAACATAGTATATAAATGTCTATTCGCCAGAGATAAAAAATATTGATACCATAAAAGACTGGAATAATGGTATGAGGACTAGTTCAATTTGTACCAGATGAGAAAAAAGTTGTCATAATAGTGCTTTCAATATGAGGAATTAAGTTCTCATCCTCATACCATTCCTAGTAGTTGATAACAACTCACAATCCATGGAAAATAAGACGGCGGTAAAGATGGCTTACGACTGTGTTCTTGACGTCTGGGCCAGATAAAAAAAAAACGGTTGGGTTTGGAGGTGGAGGCAGAGGCAGAGGTAGATGATGCGCCATTCATAAATGCATGATGGGAATTAGAAGGAAACAACATCCTTTCAATCTCGATTTTACCCTAGTGTTGGGAAAATGTGGATACAATGGGCATGTCACAACCATTGGATCCAGATGGGAAAGAGGGTTGTAATGCTTTCATGACAGTGCAAATAAAGAGGGAGGAGATCATGTAGGGTTTTACGGAAAATCTAGGTTATAGACCATTGGGAAGGAAGGAGTTATGAAACAAGGCGACCAAAAAATCTAGGTTAGAGACCATTAGGAAGGAAGGAGAGTAGAAAATGTAGTTTTGAAACATCATTAAGGAATCTAGCGGTTACACCTCTCTATTCCGAATCCAAATTTGGTCAGAATTTTTTCAATTTGATGTAAAAGTGGGACTTAAACGTTCAAATACATAAAGTCTATGTGAGTCAAAATAATCCATGACTTGAACCTTTCTCAATGTTTTCAAAAATAAGTCTTTAAATGTAATTGTTATATTATAAAATAATAATAACAAATATCATAAAATTATAATAAATGGTTATATTTTTAACCATTATTCAATAATTATATTTGAATTTTTGGATATTGTATATTTAATAATTGTATTTGAATTTTTAGATATTATATTTTTATTATTAAATGAAGATGGATGTAAATTATTATTAACATTTAAGGTTAAGAATTATTGATTATATTTAATTTTTATGTATTCCTTTACAATTTTAAGTTTATTATGTAATTTATATTTTATGGTTCAATATTTTATTTAAACGTTATTTAATTATCATAGTTTTATTTCACTTAGTTATTTTAATTTATTTTAAATCAAAATAAGAATTATTAAATCATCTCCCTTACGGGGTGATGGACGTAGATAATCTTGGGATTGGTGTGGGTGCCCGCCACCCCGCCAAATAGAATGGGTAGTGTGGCACCCTGCTTTCATGTAGTTCTGCACAACATTTAATTATGTTCATGGTGAGTTGATGTTTGTGGAGGAAGGCAATATGTTGTTGTTTATTGCATTGGTTGATTTCAAGCTCCATGAGTCTGAGGGTGGTATGGGATGTGAGGTCTTTGGAGGCAAGCATGTTTCTCTAAAGCAAGGGGTCAAGCTCTGGGAGGACTGATTTGTGGAGAAACTGGAAGCTGGGACGCAAGGAGCCAACTATGGTTATGGAGGTGACATATTGGAAGGATCACGGGTTTATGGGCAACAAGTTTGGGACCTTGGCATCGTAAGCTTCATCTGGATTCACTACACGAAGTATGTGAGGTGAAATTGCATTTTGGGGTTTGGTGCATGCATGTTTGCCTACCAGACTTGTCCTCAACTTTTCTAGCTTTGTAAGAGGTATGGTGTCTTAATTTTGTAGTCTCGTTTCCATTTTCAATTCTTAGAAGTTTCGAGGGTTTCCTATGTTTGCAAGGATGCTAGTCATCATATGTTAATTTCAGTAGAACTTTTTATTTCCATGGAGCTTAAATTTTAATGCTTTATGTGTACTGGTGGTGGTTTGGGAAGTTTGTCTGGAGTACGTTGGGGAAATTCATCCCCCTAGCTAGTCATACCAGGGGTGGGATTTCTTGAGGAAAATATGATGTGAATGTTTGGGGAGAGGATTTACTCAATTCAGGGAAAATTCAGTGATGTTTGGTGTTGGAGAGGTAAATCCCCTCTACGGATAGAGGCGATCCCTACTAGCCCAGGATGGGTCTAGCAACAATCAATCAATGCTACTGTGCAAGTTCCTAATTGCAAATAAAAGAGAGACAATGAACACCTACTTGGATTTCAACGCTATTGTTTGATGCAGAGATGTCGTTCTCACTCCTTCGCTTTGGCTGGTCACGAGCTTCCACGATCTCCGTAGATAGGTACCTGCACACACGAAGAGAAACACAAACACAAGCGTGAAATCTAATAAATGCAATTATACATCAGTCAGAAAGGATGTAATCCACATTAACCATTATAAAGACAAATGAGAATGGAACCATAACAATAGTCATCTATTATTAATCAATAACAGAGAAAGGGACAACCAAAGTTCTGACGCTGAGTCCTTCTCTAGAGGGTCCAGCCAGCAAGTCTCTTAAGCATTCACCCTTGGAGGTAGATTCTCCCAAGACAAAACTCTCTCTCACACAAGCAATACTCACAACCTTCCTTAAGCTTCCTCTAGCAAATCCACACTTGTCACACCAACTACCTACTAGCAGCAGCACTCTAAGCACTATGAATTCCACACTATCCAAACTAGCTGCTCATGGCAATGGTGGAGGTTTAAATATGAGAAGGAGTCTCCATGAATGGTGGGAGGATGAGCTTATCTCCAAGGAAGGTGGCTCAAATGACGAACAGACATGCCATAGAAGGTAGGGCGACATTCACAAGGCCAACAACCAGGTCTGGAGTCATCTGGAAGGCTGGCTGTTAGAACAAACTTGCCCAAACAGGATCAGCGTGGGTGCATAACTGGACTGGTGCGCTGACGTCGCATCTTAACAACAGAGCAGGCTGTGTCAGCGCGACTTAATACAAGCATAGGATGCGCTGGGTCATGAAATTCGACCAACGCGGAAAACCCGTGTGCTTCCGCGCTGGCAGCGCATCAGTTACACTATCAGCCGCCAGTCAGCGCGGTTATTTTAATAACAATCGCGCTGATGAAATAAACTTTGGCAAAGTGGGTCATTTGGCCAGTTCAGAGAGCATGAGCATGGTTATTTTGAATTCATGATACAGTAGGGAGACTGACAAGGAGACAATGACAAATTACTGCGTAACATTTGGTATCGAATTAAAAGACCTGGGGTCGAATCCAAGGGTGTGAAGCTTGTAACCTGGCTTAAATCCTAGGTGCATGTGGCTTATTGGTTGTTGTTAGTTGTTGGGTGTCTATGGTATTGGCAGGGGGGTCCTATCCTTGTCCTTTCATGCTAATCGATTGTCTCAAACTACTTCTAACATAAATTATTTCTATGTGAATACCTGAACTTATGGGATTGTGTCTCTATTTCTACTATGATTCAAGGGAACATTGGCGAAAGAGTTGTGAGATGGGTTAGTTCAATTGACAATTAGGTTGGTATGCTACGTCACCATGGGCGACAAGAAGGGGGATGCGGGAACGTGGCCAACTTGACATCCATAGGTTGGGAGACTGTGACCACGGCAATGTGGTCGATCCCCAGCCACCGAGTAGTGTGGTTCATGCCCCTTCTTTGGAGACTCTTGATAGTCAGCTCTGTCATGTAACTCATCTTTTGGAACAACTCAATGGGGATCGATAGGAGGATCGAAATGCGATTACTGGTTTCATGAACGACCTTCAACATAACCAATGACACATACAAGACCGTTTGGCCAACACTTAGAGAAAGCAATGGCACATACAAGATAAGTTGGACCACCTCAAAGGAAGGCTGGCCCATATGGAAAAACACGTCCACTGTGACTTCAGGGCTCCTCCATCTCCAAGTTTTGGTCCAGATCATCTTGCCCTAGTCAACCCTTCTGATGCCTATTAGTTTTTAGATGTATTTTGATTTTGAATATCTTTTATTATGTTTGGCCCTTTAAGTTTTGGATACTTAGACTGTTTTGACAATTAGCTATCTATTTAGGGATCTAAGTACTGGCCAATAAATATGTTAATAATGAGGCCAATAGGTTTTTGAGAAAATGTAATTATTGTTGTTATCTTTCTGATTAATATAATCACCTTAAGATACAAAAAAAAAGTTTTATTAAATCATTAATGTTCTTCTCACGCTCCTTAGCAGTCTAATCTTTCTCTATTTAATCTTGGTCTTGCACTCTTTATATCTTCATCGCTTTTTGTCCTTGAAGATGGGTGAAGTGTTCATCTGAAATGTTGGACACCTTAATGAGAGCACACAATACTCTAGAAAAAGTTATCAATATCATATATTCATCTTAACTACGAACTTATTAGGGTTGAGAGTGATGAAATCTCTCAAGGTGCAAACTTTTTCTCAAGTTTTATCCTCGAAAATAGGTTTGCATCTTGAGAGATTTGATCCCTTCATCTAGATGCTTGGTAGATCTAGAGTTAATATGGATCTATGTTGTTCTCCATAGTTAATACTTCCACACTATCATACCAATAATTGCCAAAATCAATACTTGCACATTATCGATTTGTATTGGAAATTAAAATCATTGTTGGGGAAAGTCTTGCTTGACATAAATGATGCGAAGGGTGATTTCTTTTGTAGTTAGATGACATCCAACTACAATTGAAAGACATGGACAATGAGCTAGCCTTTATTGAGGCATGTTTCACTCCACGTTAGAGACCAAGTTTCGATAGCTCAGCAAAGCCAGTACCCATTGAGGTAGATGCCTTAACTTCTTCTTAGTATTCAATATGTTCAATTACTCTTTACTATTTTAGCTTCTTAATTTCTATACGCAGCTTCAAGTTGTTAAGTTGTGCTTAAATATTCTTTTTCAAACTTTCTCCTATATACTTGAGTCTTTTATTGTTTTTGATATTATTTTGAACTTGGAAATAATCTGAATATAATATACTCTATTTTCCCTCTCCAATAACAAATAAGAATAAATATATAGAAATAAAACATACATGTAATATCTTTTATAATAAAAAAATTAACTTAATTTTTTTTAAATAAAATAATAGTTTTAGTTTATTTTATATTAGTATAAATTTCAAATATTCGATTTTGTTAAACACAACAAAGCACATTGAATTTTAAAAAATATTAGCCATTATCTACTTAACAAATCTAATGAATTTAATATAGAGGACCAACTTTGTATTATTCATGATAACAAGTGTGTAAATTCCTTTATAATCCTCATTTATATAACACTTCATATATTTGAAATATATATATATATTTATTGTAACTTTAAGTTTGTATCGCCTCAAAAATTCACATTATCAACATACATCTACCATTTTTACATGATTTTCAAAGTTCATTGAAGGCGGTCTCAATATTTCACTAGGAAAACCAGATTTATTGACCACCTTATAAGAAAAAACCCATACCAGTACAAAATTAACAAAAAGTCAACCGTCATATCATCTAGAGAACTGAAAAGGAAAATATTTTTGAAGACCATAAGAGCTCAAGAGTCTGATGATTTTCAGAGGTGCAATATCTTTGGTGATGGAGCCCGGGGGAGCTGAAGGCTTAAGCTCACACTAGAGGTGGCTCTAAAGGTGAGATAATCGAGCGTTCAAACTTTCTAGGCATAGATGCTGAAGTCTTTGAACACGTTTGATTTCATTCAGGGAAACAAAAATATCATATTGTTCCTCTTACTTCTCCTTTAATACTCTACAAAGAAGAGCTTTGATTTCCCAGTCGAGAGTTATAGAGTTAAGATATTGTTTTCGTCTTTCCCCAGTGTGACTAGGGTCAAGAACCTAGTGGGAAACATTTTCAATAATATATGAGTTTGAATAAACAAGACATTCATCAATAGACAATGTCTCAAGATGATGAATCTCGACATGAAACTAAGGTGGAACAATAGTGTGGTAAATATCTACAGCCTCATGAGCCTAAGCTTGGGCCCATGTTCTAATCTAAGTAACACGACCATCGTTACCCCACATCCACCCCACCCTCCTTGGTGATTTCTCATGTGTTTTCAAGGTTGGATACTCATATTGGGCACAAACTGGGAAGGTGATGCAACCATGGGGTAGGTAGCAAGGTAGTAATAAAAATAAGGGTACAATAAAGGCCTGTGTAGGAGGAAATTGAAAGCAAGTCTACAAATAAAGAGTGGGCAAAAAATGGAGCCAATGGGAAGGATGGAGATAAAAAGTTGAAACTTCAAGATATAAAATCCATGTCATCCTTCTTGGTCACATAATTTAACAATAACAAAATCTCAAACTAAGAAAAAACCAACAATTAAACTTTTAGAGGGGAATTGTGACAATAAACATAGAGAGTACCACTAGGAGAGTTTCACAATGAGGCCCAAGGAAAGAACTAAGGTGGACTGCTGATAACGCCACTGCAACAATTGAAGGAATAAGCCAAGGCCCAGCCAACCCACCAACAATCAAAAGTTCGTCTACGCTCTTAAAGCTCTGGCTCTGTTCGCACTGTGTAGACTCGGCTATATATATATATAGATATATAAGGAAAGTGGATTGAAACAAAACAGATTCTTTAGTTGAATAATTATATGATGATAACTGTAAAAACAACTTATGGAGAAACATTGGATGGATCGACAAGGTTTCAATTGTTGAATAAAAATGATACAAAGAACACAATACTACTTGTAGAAATTAATAGATGAACACATTCCCCAAATTGACTCAAATGTCCCCTAAGATCATATGGTGCTTTAATTGCACCCTATGCAAATACAAAGTTCCAACTTTTACAAGATAGTATAAAAGTAACCCTCTTTGTATGTTAATATTGACATTCACCATTTCTAAAGATTTTTCCTTTTCACCTTCGTGAAGATGGAAATTGTCAAAAATACATAATGATTATTGTACAAGGATCATGAACTTCTCAAGTATACAACTCATTACATTTTGGATTCAAAGTATCAATAGAATTGTACAACCCATTTGTGTCAATATTTTGCAATGCATCACTAAGCATTTGTTGTGCCTTACCCATATTTGATCTTCATAGGAAGCAAGTTTTGAGTGCTCAAAACCCCAACTTGGAAAATACCAATGTAAGGCTTCCAAATATTCTTATAATTCATCCTCAAATGATTTTGTAAGACTTCTAGCATTTTCACATATAAGAGTTATAAAGCAAGTTCTAAGATCTTAAGGTCCCAACTTGCAAAATACCAATGTAAGACTTCGAGAGATGCTTGTGAGTTGGTTTTAGATGACATTGTTTAGCTTTGGACAATGATTGCTACAATGTTCTACAAAAATGTTTCTACAAATAGATCAATATGTAGATTCTTCCTCTATCTCTGAAATTATTACTTACTATGTGTTCATCCTTGCCATGGTACATTACATGCATTGCATTTCGATGTAGTCATGATGAAGGTAATCATTTGGCCATCTCATATATTATAATTGGTATGGGAAGAGGGTGCATGGTAGTGGAAAGTGATATATTGCCCCCTCTAATCATAATATGCTCCAATTAGACATGGCATTATAATGTGAGAAGGTTATGGTAAGACATTAAATTTATTATCAAATCAAAAGTTTAAACAATCATTTATCTTATAATATTGAATTTTCAAATTTAAACATTACGTATTGGATAGTCAAAGGTGCAGCCAAGACAATACCTTAAGTTTGAAATTACCATCAGAGAAAGGGGAGCTACATTGGCTGGTCAAGCATTGTGGGGAGGGGAAGCTATGCTGACCGATTGAAAGCCGATCACTGCAGGAGTGCCAGTGATGTTCTCATAGTCAGAATCAGAATTTGATACACATACTTTTCCACCCTTTGCAAGGGTATAAGTATGTCATCCAGGCAGTAGCTGACGCTCCTTAAGAGGTGTTTTAGATCCTCCTGACCTGCAAACACTTTATAATTATCTGTTTGTTTATCTCATAGCACTAGAAGGAATAACGTGTTCAGCTGCTGATAACCTGCGACATAGTGTAAGAAATGCAATCTTCTTCTTCTAAATTTCCTAGGGTCGAGAATTCATTTGAAATAATGAACACCCACCTCCTTATAAAATTAGTAGGCCTTATCACCAAAATCACGAGATTCAATGTGTTGAATCTCCTTCATGATATCTGGAGGGACTGAGTCAAACAAAGTGCCACCAAGTTCTAGCTAAATAGACGTCTGGGCTAGGAAATAGAACTATTGTTGGTTCCTTCCCTACGACTTTTCATCCTCTGTTGAGGTGGAATAGTCACCCAAGGGTATGCAAGACTCACATTGGCTTGACTAGCCCCAAGACTCAACTCAAGAATTAAAAATGGACTCTCAAAACAAATAGTAAGGGGACTCCCAAACAAAACTATGTCATCCCCAAAACCCACAAAGCCTTGTTTTGGATAATACCCAAAAAATTGGAACCCTCGCGATATTCGAGCCTAAGCGAGATTAAAACTTCCACCAAGTATATAGATTTTATGACTCTGAATTACAGTAACCCTTGATAGGTATCAATTAACTGTGGCAAGAAAGAAATGCAGAGACTTCCATTGAATTTTAGAGTGCACAATTGCAGGACCTTTTGGAACCAGTATATTTTAACCCCATAGATAAGAAGAGTTGGAAAACCACACATGAATGAAACATCCTTACCTACAGACCCAATTTTGTAACTAGCCTGAACCGAGAGAAAGTTGTGGCAACCAATTGAAAGAAAATGACAACCCACATGATACCAAGGCAAAGCATTATACACCGCAGGCCAGAATTGACTACCAAACAACAAAATAAAACAATGTGACCCAAAATTAGACACAGTAAGCCACAAAATTCCCCATTGTAACACCAAAAATCCATGGGAGATAATAATATTAAAACCATATCAAAAAGTTCCTTGGGTACCAAACCCCACATACCAAAACTGAGCAGTTGAAAGAGATACCTAGAAAATCCAAGCCCTGTGTTACATAGTAAGTTGTCACTCTCCTGTCACTCCCCGTTTCTGATCCTGGAGAACCCTAGTAGTGACTAATGTGTTATACTTTCACCATGAAACCTATGCTCTTGCATCCCTTGAAGTTTGAAGAAATTAATCCCCACTCCCTTCAAAACATTTCTAGAGAATCCTTCTTAAAACCCAGTTTTTAAGATCAGCGCTCTTTCCCAGTGTCTCACTCGCACCGATTTGCAAAGCTTAACACTGTGACTCGCGTCGATCGGTGCTACTATTAGCCCAATACCCACCACGGTCTACTTCTAGAAAGTTTTTATAGAAGGAAATGAAGTTTCACGTCTAGAAACTTCTAGTGGCGATGTGTTGGATGTTCGTTTGGTTGGATAAGGGCCGAGAAACCCATATAAGGTTCTTTCCCCCTTAAAAGTGGACCTTACCAAGGAGATAATACCTTCTTCCCCCTTTAGTGGATCTCATTCTTATCCTCCTCTCCCTATATAAACCACTTCCTCTTACCCTTTTTGGTTACAATATAAAAAACTAGCTGCAAAATTCTAAAATCTTTAGTTTTTGATAGAAGAAGATTAGTCTTAGATGACAAAAGACTAGTCTTTGGTAGCTAAAGCATGAGGAGAGAGAGTTAGAGCTTGGAAGCCATTTCGTGTCAAGCTAGATGAGGAAAATAGTGTTGAAAAGGCATGTAGTGGGACTTGGATACCGCAAAGGAGATCTCCAACGTCAAGGTTTCGGTTGTATTTCTCTTTGGAGTTTATTTTAATACAACTAATGGTTTATTTCATATATCGGGTGTAATATTACATTTGATAGCTTAGAACTCCTTGACATTTTAAGTAGATTGGATTTAATTTCATGCTATCATGTTTTTTGTTTTTTTAGGTACTTGAATGAAAGGAACGAAAGGAAGCTAGAGCAAGGAAGCATGATCACCATCAAGTGGATTAGCGTTATAAGAGGTAGGCCTTATTATTCGATTCTAATCTAGGGAAATTTACATTAGTTTGTCTTATTTGTGACTAGACCCACTCTCTTGGGCTAGAGGGATTGTCTCTGTCCACAGAGAGAATTTTCCTACACCACAAATTGGTGACTCTGCTGGGGACCATACATCTCCTTTTCATCACTCTGTTTTTTTCTACTTGTGTGCCTAGTTTGTTTATTTATGGTTTTCTGGATCTGTATTGACCTGTTTGAAGGCATACAGACTCTAGCCCACCCTCTGATGTGCTAAGTCTGGCCTTGTGTGAAGTTATTTTTTTATTTGTTCTTTGAATCCCTCGACCATCGCTACTTTTGGCCAAATAGTCGCACCAATCAGGCCTATCAGCGCTAGTTTTAGCCTGACATTCGTGTCGGTCATGCTGATCAGTGCTGGTTTTAGCCCAAAAGTCGTGTCGGTCTCTGAGTTAAGAAAAAATCGGAGTTTCTTCCCCTTCCAGTGCCAGTGTGTATTGACCCTCAGACTCTCTTCTTCCACCCAGAAGTGACTAGGATGCTTTGTTTGCTGGGTTTGATTGATTGATTGTATTGAAGTTTCATTCCTTGATTTTTTTAGTGTTTTTCTATGATCCTAGGGCATCTAGGTCAATTACTGTTCATTCGTTTGTTTACTCATTGTGTCAATTTTCTGATTTGATGCTTCATTTAATCCATCTTTCAATCACAACATATTCATTGCTTCATTTTCAATTAAATGAGTGAAAGAGTCTCGTTTGTTCTCTTATTTCAAGTGTCTCTTTTCTCTTTTTGAGCATAGATTACATTGCTTGGTTTGTTGATTGAAGAATTTGTGTGTTTGGTTTGTTTGATTCAGGGAAAAAGTTGTTTTTAGTTTCATTTATCATGCTTTGGATTTGATTGATGCTTGTTTGTTCGGAATTGTGAAAATTTTCATTAAAGTGCTTTATGTGAATGATTCATTTTGCATTTTATGAAAAGAAGATCATTCTAGTGTACTTAAGTGAAAATATTGCATTAGTAGCATCATTGAGAAGCTAGAATTTCATCATCATAAGCATTAGAAATGAAATGAAACTTCTTTTGTTGTTAAGGGAAGATTAAGCGCATTTAGGACATGGATTAGTGAAAGATTTCATTCTTTGATTGTTGCATTGATTGTGTGCTCTATATCCCTCAATTAGTTTTAACTTTCATTGAAGAAAGATTTCTTTTCTCATACAGTTGAATATAGGAGTTTTTAGATGATAGCGGTAGGGCCTTGAAATTGAAACCTAATTCAAGATAAACCATTAAAATTTATTGAATTAACCTAAGCAAGCATTGAAACTTAACGCTCACATTTAGTGTTCTAGGCTAGAGACGTGTTCTGATGTCTTTAAACCTAGCAATTGTCGTTCACTTCAGCTTTAGACAGCGCTAGTACGGACCTGTTCTCCCCTTACCATTGCGTATATAAAGGGATACCCTTATTGGTTGCAATCCTTTATCCATAGGAAGCCGAGCCTGTCGCCTTGTAAACGTGATACACCGAACGCAACATTCGGGGAGATTTCCTGCTCGTACTTCTCTGTTCGCTGAGAGGTATTCTGTAGTTCACAGTTACTAGGTAATCCCTATTTTGCCTAGATTATCCTGAGCAGTCATTTTTTATCTTTACTGACCCTTTAAATTTGAAAATATCATCGAGCACTTGTCCTTTTGAGCTCGTTCAAACCAAAAGTGAGTAGAGTCAACTTTCATCCTTTTCTCGACTCTTAAAACATAAAAAGGAAAAGTTTTGTTTCAGTGTCTTAAAATTAACTTCCCATGAATATTCATGGTTAAGGTTATCTTCCTTAGTGATTCTTTAGGGTCATTTCCAATGGCAACATTTCCAAAGTCTACCAGTCAAGGATTCCCCTCGGATGGGAATCCTGGTCGTTTTCCTTCTGTTGGAAACGCTGGTGCTCCTTATATGGAAATGTTGTCCCTCCCTGGGTTAACCATTGGTTTACCTATCCAGCTATTTTCGACCTCTATGGTCCTGAGTGTCCCAACTCCTGCCCAACCATCTCCTTCATTTGAACTACATCACGTTGATTCTAAGGTTGACCTCTCCCCTTCTTCCCCTATTTCTTCACCCTCCTCTTCTACTTCGCCTGGTGAAAGTTTGAAATCCAGTAACCGGGAGGCTAAGAAGAAGAAGAATACGAAGAAGAATAAGTCAGATAAGTAAGAGGCCAACCGTGCAACTAGTTCTCCAAATGCACTTCTCGTCGACAAACCTTCTGATCCTTTGCAGAAGGTAAAATTCCCTTGCAGGCTTGTAAGGGTGACCATCTCCTTCGAGAATGTCCTATTATTCCCAGAGTCTTAGAGTTATGGTCTCAAAATCTGGATCGACCATCCCCATCGACCTCTAGAGATCATGTCGATGCTACACCCTCGGCTAGCGATGGTAAGAAGAAGGGAAAAAATAATTTCCCCTGTAGGTTATGTGAGGGAGATCATCTTCTTCACCTTTGTCCTCTTATGGATAAAGAATTTTCGGAAAACCTTACATCTCCTCAACCCCAAATTCCTGTTGGTTATCAGAGGCTTTCTTCTGACCCTCTCCTAGTTGGTAAAGAGATTGACTTGGATTCATCTCTTGCCCATCCTGCTCTTCCTGAGCATGACTCTCTTGTGTCTATTCCCGACCAACCATTGGTCGAAAAGAGTGTCGACTTGGCTCCACCTTCAATTGTTCACTCTGTTCCCGAAGAGAGTAGTGATCATACTTCTCATGTTCTTCTCGTCTCCTCAGATTATCATGAATCGAAGAGTGGCCCTCCTGTCCCAGCTATTCTGGAGAGTCCTTCTCCTATTCCTATACAGAATGGGGGCAATCTTATGATATCGCCACCAAGTAGTTCTGTTGTTTCTTTTAATTGGAGTCAATTGGCTACATTCTGCCTCCCATCTTATGTGCCTTTCCAGATTACAGTACAAGCCTATAATATGGCAGTACAGGGCACTCTATTAGATGAAGGATCGTATGTTAACATCATGTATTCTACTACTTGGCAAGCTTTGGGATCCCCAAAGCTTGTGCCTGTCACCCAGAATCTATTGGCTTTCAACGGAGGATCTAGTCAACCTTTAGGGATCCTTCTGAAGTTCCCTATTACTTTGGGAGGAAAGACTATCTATATAGACATGATGGTAACCAAAGGTCCCTTAGACTTCAATCTTCTCCTTGGGCGCGACTATGTTTATTTCATGGGAGCTCTTGTTTCTTCACTCTTTCGTGTGGTTTGTTTTCCACACGAAGGGAGAATAGTGACCATTGATCAATTATCATTCGTTGGTCACTAGATGGCTCCAATCCTACCATCATCCCCTATTGGTTCTCATTTGCAAGCAGTACCCTCCTCGCCACAGGTCAATTATGTGGCTACCCATTCCGTCCCCACATCTGCTGATGATCACGTAGATGGCATGGTACATTATGTATTGGGGGCATTGGAACCTGATCTGTCATTTGTACCAATTGACATGTGTTCATCCCAGAACGTAGTTCTCCCATCCAGTGAGGACCTCTTGGGGTCCATGTTCTTGTATGGTCCATGATCAACTGTCAACGAGGATAGTTCTTTTTTTGTGTCAGCCTTGTTAAAAAATGAAACAACGTACGAGGATAGCTCTTTTTCTGTGTCAACCTCGTTAAGAAATGAAACAATGTACGATGATAGCTCTTTTTTCTGTGTCAACCTCGTTAAAAAATGAAACAACGTACGAGGATAGTTCTTTTTTTGTGTCAACCTTGCTAAAAAATTAACAACGCGCGAGGATAGTTTGTCCCTGTATCAACCTCGTTAAAAAATGAAACAAATGTCATGAGGATAGTTCTTGGTCTTGTGTCAACCTCGTTAAAAAATGAAACAAATGTCATGAGGATAGTTCCTAGTCTTGTGTCAACCTCGTTAAAAAATGAAACAAATTTCATGAGGATAGTTCTTGGTCTTGTGTCAACCTCGTTAAAAAATGAAACAAGGTGTCGGAGCATGGTTCCTGGTCTTGTGTCAAGCTCCTTAAAAAATGAAACAAGGAGTCATGAGGATAGTTCCTGGTCTTGTGTCAACCTCGTTAAAAAATGAAACAAAGTGTTAGAGCATGGTTCCTGGTCTTGTGTCAAGCTCCTTAAAAAATGAAACAAGGAGTCTTGAGGATAGTTCTTTTACTATGTCAACCTCGTTAAAAAATGAAACAACTCCCTTTTCCAAATCGAGTATTTGATTAAGATCTCGTCAAATTCCAGTCGAGTCTTTCCTTGATCTCGAAAGTGAAACTTCATTCCATCCACCTTTTAGCAACCCGATGTCTACTTCGATGAATGAAATGAAGTTTGGGGGGCATGTGCCTCGGCTCTCATCATGCTGGGGGCATGCCTTTTTTTCATCCAAGCATAATTTTTTCATTTCAAGCTTGTGTAAACATGAAACTGAATCCAAGCATAGTTTTTCGTTTCAATCTTGTGTATATGTGAAACTGAATTCAAGCAGAGTTCCCCATGATTCAAGCATGTGTAAAAATGAACCCATGCCCAATTTACATCTTGTGATTTCCATTTTTATCAGCCTCTCCTGTCAGATGAGCCTTGGTTTTTCTCCATTCCATAACCACCATCTCTTTGGCCGATCATTCGCTTTCACTTGGTTGTTTTACCCTTTCTTGAGGAACTGCAGCGATGAGTGGTTTTACTAGCCAGCCTCTTGACCTCTTAGTTTTTTAGCAATTCTACCATAATCGGAACCAGTTTCTACCCTTTATACCACTTGTTCCTTTAGGACGAGTCACCTTTAAGCTCTTTTTTGACTCGTAAAATATGAAAAGATTGCCGAGTATTTTTCCCTTTTAGACTTGTTAAAGTATATAAAAGGAGGGAGTCATCTTTGAGCTCTTTTCTGACTCTCAAAATATGAAAATATTTCTAAGCTCTTGTCTTTTTGAACTCGTTAAAGGTTGTGAAACGTCGTTTACCCAGTATACATTTACCCCTTTTTCGGGCTAGGCTAAACTATTTACGAAAAAGGTACTCCTTGGCTGACATGGTCAAGAGGTCCTCTCAAGTATTGTTTTCTACCCTTTTGGGCTCAAGAGACAACTGTACGAAAAGGGAACTTTTGGAGTTTTCTTTTCCGTGTCTTTTTCAAACTCTCTAAAAATGAAAAAGATACCGAGTTTCACCTTTTTCGAACTCGTTAAAATATTAAACGACATCGGATTCGATGCCATGATGGACGTGAGCTTCTCCTTCCTAGGGCTCATTAATCTTACTAGGTCGGATTCATCCGAAGGATGGGATTATATTACAAGCATATGCTATCCCCTTCAAGCTTGTGTTTCAAAAATAATTGAGGCACTCGCTAGAAATGGTAGGGGAAAATCGGAAGTATTCATCAGTTGTATTCTTCACTTGAGGAAGCATGTCTCTCTTGAACATTAACACTCATTTGTTGTTCGTGTCGGGTTTTGGGACATCCTCACCCTGTCACTTTCCTTCCTCGGTTCGGGTTATCCATTTTAACCTATCATATGATCTCTGCCACGTCACCATCATCTTTGATCCTATGATGTAAAATGCTGCCAAAATCTGGAGTCGTGTCATCCACATGTTCAAGAGAAGTCTTCTTGCCTATACATTGTCTGATCATCTGTCACATTCTTGGATTACTCTCATTCAATATGTTTCCCGTTTTGTTCTGATGATGAAAGATCCATTATGACCTTCCTCCGATAGATCGCTTCCTGTCGACTTCAGCTCATTATCCAGGAAGTTGATCTAGAAATTCCTTTCCAATACCTTAGAGCTTGCATGCCTCAATGGAAAGTTCTTCGCACTCGACGACAGGTTCTCATCATTGGCCCTCGATCAAGTGATTTCACAGGTGTTCGACTTCAGTTCCTTATTCACACTTCGTGAATTATACTGATAGTACCTTGAGAGCCATTGACATTATGGGTGGTTTCTCTTGTGCTTGTTAATGATTCACATCATTGGCCGGTAATCAAGTGATTTTCTAGCATGTTCGACTTCAACATGTCTATTCACATGTTAGAGTTTGTACTTTTATCGGGTCATGTGAAAGCGCAAGACCTTGGAATTAGGTCATAAAATTCCAGGTTGCGAGGAGTGATGAGTCATTCATGATTATATACATGATTCTTTAGATGGATGGCTGCGACCATGTCGTGGGTATCATTTTGATCCTGCTCAGTTGAATGGATGCGACCATACCATGGGTCTTTTCATTTTGATCCTCTCTATGTGGATGGTTGCGCCCATGTCGTGGATCTATTTCATATGATCCCTTCAGTTAGATGGCTGTGTCCATGCCGAGGATCCATGCACATGATCCTTTTCTTGATGGATAGTTGCGCCTATACCATGGATTCATGTATTGTTATATGCCTCTCATGTTTATCAAGCATGACTATCAGATTTCAAATATGTACATGTATGTTTGAGTTGCAGGTCTTCCGATGCTGGTATTCCAAGTCCTCACTTTGTCTTAAAGCATTTCAGCCATCGCTCTCAGCTCTGACTTCATGCTTTAGGGGGCATCTGTTACACAGTAATTTGTCACTCTCCTGTCACTCCATGTTCCTGATCCCAGAGAACCCTAGTAGTGACTACTGTGTTATACTTTCACCATGAAACCTATGCTCTTGCATCCCTTGAAGTTTGAAGAAAGTAGTCCCCACTCCCTTCAGAACATTTCCAGAGAATCCTTCTTAAAACCCAGTTTTTAAGATCAATGCTCTTTCCCAGTGTCTCACCTGTGCCGATTTGCAGAGTTTAACACTGTGACCTGCGCCGATTGGCGCTACTATTAGCCCAATACGCGCGCTGGTCTACTTCTGGAAATTTTTATAAAAGGAAACGGAGTTTCATGTCTAGAAACTTCTAATGGTGATGTTTTGGATGTTCGTTTGGTTGGATAAAGGCCGAGAACCCCATATAAGGTTTTTTCCCCCTTAAAAGTGGACCTTCCCATGGAGATAAGACCTTCCCCCTTGAGTGGATCTCATTCTTATCCTCCTCTCCCTATATAAACCACTTCCTCTTACCCTTTTTGGTTACAATATAAAAAATCAGCTGCAAAATTTTGAAATCTTTAACTTTTGATAGAAGAAGATTAGTCTTAGATGAAAAAACACTAGTCTTTGGTAGCTAAAGCACGAGGAGGGAGAGTTAGATCTTGGAAGCCATTTCATGTCAAGCTAGAGGAGAAAAAGAGTGTTGAAAAGGCGTGTAGTGGGACTTGGATACCACAAAGGAGATCTCCAACGTCAAGGCTTCGGTTGTATTTCTCTTTAAAGTTTATTTTAATACAAGTAATGGTTTATTTCCTATATCAGGTGTAATATTAAATTTGATAGTTTAGAACTCCTTGACCTTTTAAGTAGATTGGAATCAATTTCATGCTATCACATTTGTTGTTGTTTCTTGCATGTTTGTTTCAGGTACTTGAACGAAAGAAAGCTGGAGCAAGGAAGCAAGATCACCATCAAGTGGATTAGCGTTATAAGAGGTAGGCCCTCTTATTCGATTCTAGTCTAAGGAAATTTACATTAGATTGTATTGTTTGTGCCTAGACCCACTCTCTTGCGCTAGAGGCATTGTTTCTGTCCGCGGAGAGAATTTTCCTACACCACACCGTGGAGCGTCGATGAAGGAAGCACGACCACCAATTCAAAAACATGCCCTGAGGTAGCGCTGTGGAGAAAAAGGATTAAAAACATTGACTTCAAAAGTCTTTGAAATAAAAGAACTGTAAAACCACCATTCCCTCCTCTGAGCAAGGATATCTCAGTATATCGAGAGATGGTTTCTTCAACAACCAACACACAATGTCGAACATAACATGATAGACTAGGAAACAAGGACTATAAAATCTTGAAACATCTCCACAAAGTACAAAGTACACTCTCCAACCTGGTGAAAATTCGACCCATTTATAACGATCAGAAAAAGAGGAACACCATGAAGTGAAGATAACATTACTTTGTCATTGAAGGATAGACAAATGACAAGTATTAACTATGACACACTTGTTAAGGAAAACATTCCTTCTATACTGCAGCGAGCCATAAATGCAGTGAGAGCATGCATCATGCTCTCCCATGGTAGAGCTCATGAGATCCATTATAGCTATCCCATCTAAAAATGTATGAACACACCAGAGGCGGTGAGAAAAACCAGCAAATTATGATACCCTACTCCAATTACCCTCACATATTGATGAGGGAACGCCACCAAAGATTGATGTCCCAATCGCATAATTCGTCACTTCCATGTATGGGGTGCGTATAACCACTTGTCCATACCAACACATATTCCAAGGAAGATGAAATATGTGACATTATTGAAATATAGAGTAATGGAAATAAATAGAAATGATGTTCATTAAAATTTGAAAATGGAGATAGAATATGATAAAATGAAATTCATTCATTTAATAAAAAATCATCTAAAATGAAGAATGAATAATAATAATAATTGCAACAACTTTTAATGGGTGAATGGTAATAAAAATTGATGATGATACTTGAAAAAACATACCAACTTAAAAAATATAAACACTTTATAAATAAACACAATAAAATAAATTTTAAAAAATACAATATAATAAATTTCGAAATAGTTCAATATAATAGATTTTAAAAATATATAAAATAAATAAACTTGAAAATACTTTAATAGTTTTTAAAAATATATAAAAAAATTAAATTTGAAAATACTTTAATAGTAAAAGCAACGCCATTCATAATAGTGAAATGGTGGGTGTGGAACAATATAGAAGTCTTGGCCAAGCGTTCAAGAATGGATTGTTTTTTCACCTTTATAAGTAAATGGACAAGTGATTGCATCCTTTTACCTCCTTTTTGAAATGTTTTATAGTCTTTAATGGAAAGGATGGAATTATTTTTGTCTTGCAATTATTTTTGACCTTTATAAGTAAATGGACAAGTGATTGCATCCTTTTCTAAATGTTTTGTAGTTTTAATGGAAAGGATGGAATTATTTTTTGATTTCTGGATGGTTGTGTAATTTTATTAAGCTTTAGTAGAACTAGTATAGATTTATCTTAATTTTAGCTTTATCTAGTTTCCAGAGGGATCAAACTTTTTTAGATGTAAATTTTTTTTTGAGTGTAAAACTTGAAAAAAAGTTTACACATCAAGAAATTTGATTACTCTCGGTGATTGAGAGATTTGTAGTTAAGATGGATCTATGCTAGTTCCTAATAATATTATATATATTTATATAAATTTCTCATCTTTCTAGATAGAAATATTCTTGTTTTTTATTTTATTAAAACCTTGATACATATAGTTACATACACATGCAGTTGGTATTTTTCTTTGACATGCTTTATAATTTTTTTAGTTTAATTTTTTGATGTAATATGCATAGAGAGATAGCTTAAAAAGAGAGTTTATTGTTAGTATTAAGTTTTTATATACTTATTAATTAAATTTAAATATGAAGTTCTCAGATATAAGGGTTACAAATATGATGATAGATTAGGGGTGGGAGAACTACACAGGTCAATCATGGCAGAAATGGTAGTGCTTCTTGTGGGTTAGGATCTTTCGAAAGTAGTTATCCTGGTGGCTTTCTCTTGACTCTCCCCTTACCCGCAAAATTACTTTCTTGTTATTGTTTAATATCTTAGTTTCTCTAAACCTATAACCGCCTTGTGGTTTTACCACTAACTGTTATAGTAGGGTAAATATTTTTTTTACAGGAGGCTCTTTTGTTGGGTAAGTTTATCTGATTTGGCACTGATTTGTCTCCCCACCATGGGGGATGAGGAAATTCTTGACTATGATAAGTACATGTTGGACTACCAATCCATATGGGCCAATCTACCTCAGCTTGATCACGAGGTTCGTGGAGGGATGGCTCTTTTACCAGTCGGGGAGGCTAGTTTTTTCCCTTCCTATTCCTTAGATCCATGAATATGGGGTTTCCTACACCTTGCGGCAATGTTTCCTCCTCAAGCATCGCTCTCTCTCTTGTTAGGGCTTCGAGTGGTGAGGAATGTCCTATTGAGGCCATAAGTTTCCAAGGGTTTCAAACTGACCCATGGTGCTCAAGATTCTCTGCTCAACCTGCGATTCATTTTCAATATTCCAAACCTTGGGATCTAGGGTTTTGACCTCAAAATTTTGTGGAAAATCTGTGTTTCAAAGGGCTAGGGTTTTTGGTGAGGGTTTTCTTTTCCCCAAGGTTCCCACTTCTTTTAATCTTCTCCATATCTCCCTGAAATTTCCCTTGACGAGCTGCTTCTTGAGGGATATGGTATCTCAGGTGGGTGATGAGAGGTCATTCAATAATGGTCCTAAAGTGCAACTTGTTGGTAGGGATGACATTTCTACGTTGGAAGGTGGTCAGTCCAAAAAGGAAAAGTCTGTAGTATAGGGGAAGAGGAAGAAAGAACATTTTATTAAACATACTAAAGACATGAAGATGTCTTTGTCCCTGGGAGCGGATGTGGCTATATAACAGGTGAAAGTCTTAAGTCAAATGTTGCCGGTAGGTAAGATTCAAGGATGTAAATTCGGTTTTCCTTTTCTTATTGAATGAGCGAAGTCTATGGTGTGCCCTCTGTTATAAAACCCTCTGACTGTTAAGGTTCTAACCAAAGGATGGGTGCATCTAAATTTCCAAGTTAGAGAAGATGCCAAGCAAGTCAAGGGTAGGGTTTGGAGAATTAACTCTTAGCATGTTGTCTTCAAACCCTACACCCCCCTATTCAATGCTAGGTGCGAGAAGACTAACATTGTTCCTCTATAGGTTAGAATTCCCAGTTTCCCTACTCATTTGTGGCATGAGCTCATTTTCTGTGACATTTGAAATCTTTTTCAGGTTTACGTGGAGCATGACTCCTCTTATCTCATCTCTAATGATATGTCCATGGTAGAAATCATAATTATTGTGGATCTCCATGGTGGGATTCCTAATGTGATTGATATGGGTCTTGAGGTTTCTCCCTTAGAGTTGGACTATGAAGGAGTCCCTTACAGATGCAAGAGGTGTCATAAACATGGGGACCTTGCAAAATATTGTGTGCTCCCCATGCACAAGAAAGAAAACAAAAAAAAAAATTAGCTTTGGTAAGTGGAAACGAGCAGGGGGTCCAATCAAAGGAGTTGTTGGTTCCCGCATCTAGTTTGAAATCACATGGACATGACGAAGATGATCAACCAACACAATGAGTGACAGTGGGTTCTAGGCCAGATTCCCATCCTTCAGTTCATACAACTTCAAGTTGTGAAGGTACCTCGTTGATTTCCCCCCTTTCCTCCTCAAATACTATTATCAATTATGTTTGTTTTTCTTCTTCTCAATCTCAGGCGTTAGTTCCTATGGTATCTAAGGGCTCCTATGTAGCCATTTCTTGAAACCCTTCTCAAATCTCCTCTACCTTTCCTATTTTGGCTATCTTCCCTTGCCCAAATTCTCCAAGTGACATTTCCTCTTCGTCATCCTCTTCTGTTTTTACCCCATATGATATCTATGAGGCTAATGTTGTCCTATATAATCTTCTTTCTCAGCTAGTGGTCCCTTGGAAGGATGGTATTGTCTAGGGCTTGGGATAACTTTCATTGTCCCATGTGGAAAGTTGAATCCGAGGTAGGAAATCATTCCTTTCCAATTTCAAGGAGAAAGCTCATGCATATATTGTTGGCAACAAACAATTGTCTATCAAAGGGTCCCTTAAAGATATCCCAACCTCTATGGGGTCACCTAAATGAAAATTATGCCCTTCAATTGTTGGGGTATTGCTTATCCCCCTAAAAAACAAGCTTTGAAGAGACTTGTCGATGCAAATGAACTAGGTATCGTCTTTCTTTAGGAAACTCTTAGTAGCAATATTCAGATAACCTCATGTCTTGAAACCCTCCTAAAGGGTTGGAGTTTCTCGGTTATGGATGCTTTTGGATGATCGAGGGGGCTTGAGGTGGGTTGGAAACCTCATCAATTTTAGGTTTCAAATATATGGAGCATCGAGTATTTTATGGGGATTGATGTCTCTTCTTTGGTTCTAGGTCAAGCTCTTTCATTGATTAACATCTATGGACCAACCCAAAACCACATAGAATTTTGGGAGATTCTTGTCAAAGATCTCTCCTTCAATCAAATAATGTTATCATTGGTGGGGATTGAATCTGTCTCTGGGTCCTTCCAAATACTGGGGCCCTTAGGCTAGGCCAAATCCATTAGCGTATTTCTTTAGGAGTAGGCTTGTTCACATTATCTTGGTGGATGTGGATCCATTTAAAATATCTCCTACTTGGAGGAATTGTTGTTTTGGAGAAGCTCAGGTTGCAAAGGGAATTGATAGATTCCTCCTCACTGAAGGTCTTTTCAATTCTCTTCCCATGATCAAACAATGGATTGGTGAGGGAGGCATATCGGATCACTCCCCCATCTACTTGGATATAAAAGGGCCCCAAAGAAACCATCCATCCCGTTTAAGATGAACTTGGTGTTGAGCCCCAAACTTTCATTTTTCCTATACACTTTCCTAGGCTCTTTCCATTTACCTGGACCTCCTAAGCTATCAACATCATTGCATATTGAGTTTTAAAGAGCACATAAAGTGGTTTTCTAACTATGTCTTTTGTTTGATGTTTGAACTAGATTTTTGCTCATAAGCTGCGGAATCTTGTCACTTTCCGCAACCAGTTCAACTTTCCGCAGCCTTTTTGTTAAATTCTATAGTGCAGGTGTCTTCAGGCAAATCGAGCCACATGGGCAAGTTGGAAATGACGTGGACATGGACCGAGCCCTATTGGCTTAGTCGAATTCATCAGAGGAGGCCATAGTCAACGGTGGTCAAGCGGTGGTCAACAGAAGAGTCCTACGGTAACAGAACTCTGTTTCCAGGCACGTGAAAGATTTTTGTGGCCGTTTCTAGATTTCTGGAGGCACGCTGACACCTGTAGGCTGCCCACGATGTAAATCCAACAAGCCGCTTTCATTAGATTGCATCATCTCGGCAGCCATGATGCTAGATCCATGGACATTGTCATTCACGTGTCCTCTCTCAGCACAGTTTTTAGGAAATTAGTTATGTAGTCTTCTGTTATAAATAATGCGTTTCCATACGCATAATAGTTAGTCTTTGTAATGTATTGTTGACTGTTAAAGAGCCCACTGTGCCGTGACACTGTTTCGTTGTTATGACTGTGTTTTGAATATATGAGAAGACCCTATTTATAAGCATAATTCGTGGTTGATAGCTGTTGCCCGAGGTTGTGCAGAGGGCCCCTGCACACGCCGAGGTTTTGTTTATTTGTTGTATAGTTTCACATTGTGTTTCTTACGTTCATTATGCCATAATTATTCACTTGTATATATTGCATTTCTTATGGTGCTAACGTTTTATTTTTGTCCATAATTTTACATGCTTTCCACTGCTGTTAACGCTGATCAGTGTATTTGTTCCAGATTACAGTAGGCAGCCCGGGCATTTGCATATAGTTTCCACAATGACTAATGACATGGAATCAGTCTTGTCTTTCTGCTGATTTATTTTTCTTAGCTTTTAATTCCAACACTGTTTTGTTTATTTCAAGATTGTTCATTGGCTTTATTAGTTAGATTAGATATTAAATTGCTCATGTCATTATCAGTTACCTCCGAAAGCCATAGCGAGACTAATGGTGAGGGATTGAAGTATGAGTGTGTAATTTGATATTAGTTTTATTTTCTGCAAATTAGATATTAAATTGCTCATGTCATTATCAGTTACCTCCGAAAGCCATAGCGAGACTAATGGTGAGGGATTGAAGTATGAGTGCGTAATTTGATATTAGTTTTATTTTCTGCAAATTAGATGTCAGATTGCTCAAGTTGTTTATGATTACCTCTGAAAGCCATAGTGAGACTAATGGTGAGGGGTCAGAATATGAATTGATGTAATTTGATCTTAGCTCTACTTTACTTGCAATTTTTGGATTTCTTTGAGTACAGTTTCTTTTGTATTTAGACAGCAGCAAGGATAATGGTTTCATGATCAATAGTTCACTGTTTGTTTGATTAGAATAGTGGCACATTTTCATTTTCTTTTAGGAATTAATTTCATCATTGCATGTTTTAAAACCCTTTTGAAGTTTGAAGTTTTGGAAATCATTATAAAGGACATCATTGCCTTGAACATTTATATCCATACTTGTCTTTTAGAATTTCCATCTCACATTAGGAAATCAACGAAGATAAACCCAAAAACAAAATAAAAACCAAAAACGACAAAAAGTAAGAAATAGGTTATCTTGCACATATAGTGCACCACACTTCAACAGTTTATGACTCCCGGATTGACAATTAATATAGCAATTTAGGACACTCTAAATTGACCAAACACTTGGCATGGTTAAAGGTTGAGGAGTTATTAATCCTAGTAACATACCATTGGATCCCATATTGTGCCCTCTCGAATGCATTGGCAAAAACCCAATTCAAAGCTAATCTAAAATTGATCAAACAAAAGAGAAAGGAATGGGCAAAAAGGAAGAAATTGTTAGATCTCCAAGAGATAGAGGAGTTAGAAAGGAAACTCCAAACTATTTCAAACTCATAAGGGGGAGGATTCTCATCCTAAGAGTCTAGTGAGACCCATGAGAACCTTGAATAAAGAAATATCGGCCTTCTTGAAACTAGGGAGGATTGGTGCCTAAGAAGTAGAGCCATTGGGTTAAAAAGTGGTGATGAAAACACAAACAAACAAACAAAAAATCCAGCCCCAAGGGTTAGCTGAACTAGTCTAGTCCTTGTTGTTAAGTACCTCATCGATTGGGAGGTCACAAGGTTAATTATCCTCGACGCCCTTGGGGTTAGCCCATGATAGTCGGCCGAAGGGATTTAAAAGATTCCCTTCGAGGTTGATCTGCCCAGATTTTCCGTGGATGTAGCAGCCACCTGTGAACCACCTCTAAAAAAAAATAAAACACAAAAAAATCCATGCCTTTGCTAAAGGATGGAAAATGATGAACACCATCTGGATTCTGCAGGGTGAAAATGGTCCTAAGGTGTCATCCTTTTATGGGATAGCAAATCTAGGTAAATAACATTGAATATATTTTTAGAGCTCCTATGAAAACATCAATCCCCGAAGTAATTCAAATTACATAACACTTTCCTAGAACGGTGGTGTTGTAGCCACTACAACACCACCGTAATTTTTTAGCATGTATATCTAAATTTTGGGCCCCCCTGTGCTTTTCAAGGTCTTAATGGATATCCCTGTATATTGTAACAGTCAAAAATCTTTGATAAACTAATTATCATCGAGGCTACAAGTGCTTATATGTCTGTGAGGCACATCACCTAAGCTTTTTTGTCTTGCTTCATCCTTCACATAGGGTTTATGGAATTTTGCATTGATTCATTTTGTAAAAAATATTTTGGCACTGCCTCTCCATTTATGATTATGTAGGTTATAAGAAATATCTCTTTAAGAAGTTGTCGAAATTATGCATATGCATTCTTTTTTATATGCCCAGGGTTTGGACAAAGCTACAATTGAGCGAGGAGGCTTAATACCACTAGGGGAAGCTCGTAATGGGAGCATATATTGTCATGTCAGTAGGGTTATAAGTTGCATCAGGGTTCATATGTAGTTCAAGTTTGACAAATGTTTCAAGAATCAACCTAGCTTTATTCACACTTGAGTTTACAGGTGACAATGGGCCTTGCCTTAAGCCTTGAAAAACTTGAATTTTTTCCTTTATTGCAAGTAGTAATTGTAACTTGCAGTAACAGTCTTCCTGGCCTTTGGAAGTGCAATTTGCAACTTACATTGTAAAGCTCATCTTATTAGTCACAAGTCGCAATTCTAGTGCCTAGTGACTTGTTGACTGACCTCTACAAATGTGACTTGTGACTAAGATTGTCCTCATCGCATGCGACAAAGCCAAGTCACACTTTTAACATGCAACTGCCACTACAAATTGCAATTGTGACTACACAGAGTGATTGTGACTAGAAATTACAATTGCAACTACAAAAGAAATTGTGACTACAACTACAAAGTGCCACTGCCATTAGAAATTGTGACTGCAACTACAAAGTGCCATTGCCACTAGAAATCAACTACGAAGGGTGACTGTGACTAGAAATTGTGACTGTAACTACAAGGGTGATTCTGAATAGAAATTGTAACTATGACTACAAAGTGCCACGACCACTAGAAATTGTGACTACAACTATAATGGTGATTGTGACTACAAAGTGCCACTGCCACTAGAAATTGCGACTACAACTACAAAGGGTGTCTATGACTACAAAGTGAAAATACAACTACAAGGAATATGAAAGGTCATGGGGAAGGTGAAAATATACCTCCCCATTTGTATAAATATATCCTCATGCCTCATTTAGATGGATTTTGAGCACTTAAGCTAGGCTAGCATTAGATATTTTTTTGTGCTTAAGGAGAAAAAAGCACTCAACTCTTAGTAGATAGTAGGGTGTGTTATCACTGAAAATTCTGTTTCCAAAAATTTTTAGCCTAGCTTAAGGACAAGGTGTTTTCGCAGCGCATGAATCCTTTTTAGCAGTTTCGCAGTGCTACCTGTTTAGGTGATTTCGTAGCGCGCTACGAAACTGGGGATTTGTTCGAATCCATAGCAACTGTCATGCAAAATAGCTCTGGGGTGTATGCATTTTACAGGTGGCTTTTGAATAAGGTGCCAATCATAAGAAGGAAAGCATATCAAGATTTAGAAGATGCTGGTCGTGGTATAGTGCCTTAGAAGATGCATCATTGGAAAGGGAGGTTTTTCAGACTTCTGCAAGTGATTAATTGAGAGCTCTTTCTATATTAGAACGCTTGGAAGAACCCAACAGTCGTCATATTTCACAACTATGTTTTAGAAATGAAGCTGAGACATCCAAAGATGAAAGTTCTGGCAAATATGCACAGACAAATAATGTTCCCGAGGGAGATCTCCATACTGGTACATTGGCTACAACTGCTGTGGACGAGGTTGATGTGCTTAAAGGTCTAATGTCAGATCTTTCAGATAAGATTGAAGATATCAAGGCGATGATGTCAGCTCCACCGTTGTCTGAGGTTCTTCAGGCTCTTTATGATGATAAGAACGTTTCTCAGGATAAAAATGCTTGTATAAGTGTGAATTCCTCTCGTGAAGTAGAAGCTGGTTATCGACTAAAAGGTAGTGCATGTGTCATCTTCAAGTATACATGGTTGTGGGATCGTGTACGTGTCAGTGATGAGTTTTTGAAATGTTAAGATTTGGCAAACGGTACTAGCTGTTCGTTCATTAGTTCTTTCACCGACAAAGGCACCGGCACATAAATTTTCATACACACAGGAAACTATTGAAAGGGTGAGAGCTCGTCTGAGAAAGGAGTGTAGTAAAACACAGGAAGATCTCAACGAAGATAACGTGCCAAAGACAGTGGAGGGCGCTCCAGGTAAGCATACCCCACAGGATGCATTGCCATCAGATGATGAAGCTGCACTACCACCCTCAAAAAGAATTCATCGTGCTTTAGAGGCAATGTCCGCATATGCTGCTGAAGCTGCTTCCGTTTCTGATGAAGTTGATGCCATAAGCATGGAAACACAAGACGATGGTAAAACTGTGTCTGTTTGTGTGAATAATGGCAATGAGGATGTTTCAAGGACAGAAGAGCATGCAAAAGGTGAAGTTTTATTGGTTCCAAAAGATTAAAGATGCTTGACGGAGAATACAAAGATCCTTGAAGAATTGATCCAATTAAGGCATAAGATGGCACGCGGGCTGGGATATTCTAATTATGCAGAATATGCACTAGAGAATCAGATGGCTAAAACACCTTTTAAGATTATTCTGAAGCGGTTTAGGGCTATCAATGATGCTCGGGTGCAAAAGCGCAAGGCTGGACTTGACAGAGCTCTACAGCGCCATATTTCCTAAACCAAATCTGGATGTGGGTCCAAGAACAGTTATGTTCCTCTATCATTCGGTTGTGTGCATCTGAAAGAGATTATTGTATCCGATTGCCCTTTTATCAGCGATAGAGGACTTCAAATCGACCGCCTCACAGTGTCTAGAACTTGCTCCTTTAGCAGTAAATGAAACCAGAGTTTCTTCTTTCGGAATCAAAAGTTTTTTTTCATTGCTGCAAACAATTTGCAATACCTTGACCTTTCTCTTCTAACGATATCCAATGAATTATTTCTTTCCATGGGAGAGCCTCAACTTCGTTTGAAAAGTTTGATTTTAGCTGGGTATAAAGGTATCACTGCAGCAGGAATCTTAGATTCAAGCTTCTTTTGCCTGCTAAAGGATTATCACCATTTAGAGGAACTTGAAATGGAGAGTACTGGTTTGAGATGGGGTACTTCACAAATGGTTTCAGACCAGGAGTGCTGGAAACTAAAGTCTCTCAATGTTGCGACATGGATGCAAACTCTTCAGTTGCAGTAACAGTTAAGTGACATTCATAAACAGTTATATCTGATCTAGATTTGGGCATATCCCTGGAATTCAAATGTTTGCTAAGATGAAGGTTACCGTCTTGATAATTGCCTTAACAGCTCTGACTATGCTTTGCCAAGTATTTTATAGATACCCAAAGAGCTTATGTTATATTCAAATATCTCTGAAACTTATAACATCAATGCCATGGAATTAACATTCTGCAAAATATAGTTCTTTGCCTGGACACAGTAAACCTATTTGGCAGCCCTGGTTCTAAATGTGAATGATGCAGTGATTTTTATTGAGTATGGTCTCAAGCAGTAAATTCCTCAATGCAAATATACTCTGTTTTAGCAAAAACAGCAGTTTCGTAGCGCGCTACGAAACTGCTGTAGGTGCTGTTTTATAAGAAAAACAAAGAGTTTAATGATGAGGTCAGCAAATTTTTGACGGAAATGCCTCAAGAACATGAGGGAGACCATACAAGACTATCCTAGCTATTCAGAGAATGACAGGTGTGCGTTTTGGAGAAAAGGTGAAATATTTTGTTTTTGGCTAAAGCCTTGTTAAAGGTACTTTATGACCGAATTGTTAGGGTTCTGGTAGGGTTACCGAAGTTTTTGGTTTGTACACCTGTTCAGTCCACAAGGCTTCCAGCTCATTGGATAGTATGGTGATCTGCGTTGTTTGTGAAGAATTAAAGAGCTGGAAACATGTTCTTTAAGTAGTGAAGAATGATGGGAGACAGAGACCGTGAAAACAGGGCACTTGTCTTGGTCAATTAATGAGCCATCTACGCAGCCAGTATCCAAAGCCAGCTCGTTCAGTGTATTCTCCTCCAACATATCTCGGCCAAAACAGAAAATATACAGGTGTCAAGGATCAGAAAAGCATCATGCTACGAGGAGGACAGATTTTAAGTTTTGAATAAATTAAGACCTTTTGTAATTACAGTTCAGCACTTATGTAATTAATGAATTAGTTAAACAGCAGATAGGAGTAGTTAATAGCAGCCTTCGAGCTCGCTCTAGGTGGTTAATAGTGTATTCCTATATATGGATCAGACTTGGATGTAATAAGGGTTGGATGTTTTTGAAGAAACAAAGTTTATATTGGCTTAAGTAAAGACTTGTTACAGTAATATAAAAGACTACTTTTCCTTCTCAGGATTCATACTTTGTTCAGATGCTCAAGATGTATGTGGCTTTGTCTTATACTTTATGTTTTACAGCTTTATAGATACACAATCACTCTGAATTCACCTAGCTGCTCAGATTTCCTGTGTGTATTTATGAGTTGAGGTTCATTTGAGAAATGTTTTGAGTGTTTAAACATTACATGCCCTGACTTCCATGAATGAGTAGTTTTATGGTTTACTGAAATGGTGTTTGACTCCATGAGCCCAATGGAAGAAATCTTATGTTGTCTGTCCAACCAGCATGTTTATTAAGTTTTCATTTCAAGAGTTAGCCCTCTTAGTGTTAATCATAATCAATAGTTTGTTTGAGAGAGCCCTCTCAGACTAAGGAGGCTAAGCCTTAGTCCAAATCTAGGTTTGAAATAGTTACACATTATCTTACTGATAGGCAGCCTTCAGTGTGTGATTTTGTGATAACAGGGTGAATTGTGGTGAGGATAGACTTTTGCCTTGAAGATGGTACAAACAACCTATGTTCCACTATTGGGCTTTGATGGTTTGAAGGACATGTACTTGTATTTGCAACAATATTAATAATGTGTTCTCAACTTTTGACATTGATTCCAATGCACTTTCATGGTTGTTATAATGGCTATCCGACATTTCCATTATGTGCATATGAGTGATTTCGTGTGAGCTATATGTTTATGAACTAATTTTTAGTTATTGCGCGTGTGTTTTCTTTCCAATCTCTTCTCTTTTATTCCATGTTAATGCTGGTAACGTATTGCAAACTAATTTGTAATTAACCTCCTGCACTCTCTTAATTCTATGTATGAGATGGTTTTGGCTTGCTGAATCCTCTTTGAGATGTATTTCTTCTTGTTATTTTGCTGCATTATTCTTCTATATTTCTTTGTGATTTTATCAATCATGGGTTGATTCTGTTCCCATTCTCTGGGCATTTCATTCAAATCCTTACACTTACATCTCTGCATTTGACATCTAGGAGGAAAAGATACATGGTGGCATATGAGCCCACATTCTTGATGGGGCTCCTATCCCAAACAGCGCGAGATCTGATTAGGACTTCACACCAGGTTGACCCCCAAACTATTGGTGGGACATTTTTCTTTATAAACAAACTTGGAACTAAGAGGGCCAAATGGCAAGTCGAGTCTGTGGAGCCCGTATTTAAACATTTTATCTTGAAATGGCTTCGTCCCAAATCTTTATCTCAAGTTGTTTTTCTAAAAGGCTATTTTTTCCAATCCTCATGGAAATAGTTCATCGCTTCTCACAAAATAAGTTTGATGGTGAGGGTGAAACATCTGCATTAGAACATACACTTAAATTTCTTCAATTTTTCCATTCTAATGAAAGATGTTGTAAAGATGTTGCTTGCAAGCTATTCACCCTCATGCTTCAAGGTTTCATCACGGAATGGTGCAAAACCTTACCAACTAGGTCTATCAATTCTTTCAAGCAACTTGTTAAGGAGCTTCGTATTTCTTTTGACAAGTATGATTACCAATGCTTGTTTAGAACTATCAATAAGCTTAGGATGAAACCAGATGAATTATTGGGATATTTTGCTGATATATTTCTTCACTGTTTGTTATGAATTTCCTAAAAGAGACGTGGACTGGGATTTTTTGGATGAAAAAATTTGACAATTGGTTTACCATTATGTGGAACAACTGATATTTGAAATGAATATTGATAATCAGTTGTCCATTGATCCTGGTAACCTGCAAGTCACAAATCAACCAGATCTTATCCCTATTTTATTATGCCAACTTTTTTTAGTCGGGAAAAACCTCGAACCTCAGAGGAGGAAGTCATCACTTGAGAGATTCCTCATCTTCATTCAACTTAATTACCCAATGAAATGAACTCTTGTCTTGACCATCAAATCATTTTTATTAATAATTTAGATAATGAGGGGATTTTACATGAAAATAAGTATAATTGTCCTATGATACAAGTTGTTATTAATTTCTCAAGAGTAGGACAACTTGAAAATCAAATTAGTAAACCACCTCTTGATCAGATCCAACTTCATCCCATTGAACATATTTCAAAATATATTCATGAATCTTCTTATAATATGCTTCCACCTTCACCTGCTTGCAAGGACCAAGGCCCTATCTCAAATAATATTGAATGTGTACTCAACCCCACATATCATAATATGAATGCTAATATGTTGATGCAAAATTGAAACCTTGAATCACATTTGGTTTAAAGTGATTTTTCTTCAAGGGATTCTTTGAATTCTCCTTCATCCATGACTCAGAGCTCCTTATATCCTGATATACTTGATGAATCTACTACACCAGTAGCCCCTTCATATGCTCTTGATTCTCATTATGTTGGGATAAATATTGAGTAGGTACAAGGTAGTAATGTCTTACATCTAGAGGAAGAAAATAATGGAAATGCATCTCAAATATCTTCTGATTCCCAAATCCCAACATGTCAAGATGACGGTTCCCTCACTCAAGTCTTTTGAAAGAATCCTTTAGTAAATGGCTCTCCAAATACGGTCAATGAATAATCTCATGTTTTGAGTGATCTGTCCAGTGAAATAAAAATGCTTAATCAAACTAGTGGCTTTGGAAATTGTCATCCTAATGAAAATGACCTTGCTAATATAGTTGATAAGGGATGTCGATGTCCATCTTTTGATTGGTTGACTTCTCAAGAAGACGTAGCTGTGCAAAAATTAGATCTGGAATCCAATTTGATTACAAAAGAATTTCTTATGGGAATTGATGCTTATTCTTCCTCAACTAACTACCCTTATTGTCATGAGTTGTGTAGCTAATATAATACTATTGAAGACACTTTAAATACTTCAAACCTTCATTCTGAAAAATTGAATCTTAAACAAGCACAAGGCAGTAAGGCTTCATCTTCGAAAGAGGAAAATAATGGAAAAATTACACATCTTTCTTGTGATTTGAAATCTCCAACATTGGAAGGAGTTAATCATTTTGTTAAAGTTATTCATGAAATCCCTCTAATCAATTCTTTTCCATTTATGAGCCAAGAAGAATCTTACGTCTTGAATAATCAATTTGGCGATGTTGAAAATTAGATTATACTAGTGATCCCAAAAACTATCATCTTATTAATAATGATATTTCTAATGATGATTAGTTGCATACAATTTCTTATCTAATCGAACCCTTGAAACATGATCATCCAACATTTGAAGGTTTAGGGACTTATCAGGGGAGTGAGCCACCTCAGCCTTCACTAACAGTTATGTCAGGTCCTCACAAGTTTGATATGATGATAGTACTAGGTCAAATTAGGGTTTCTTCACAAGATTCTCCTCTCAACATTGTATCACTGGATGTAATCTCATTTTTGAAAAAAAATAAACATTTTCAATATCGAGATAGAGACGATGATAAAAAAAAAAGAGTTTGATCTGGTCAATTCTCTGCAAGCAAGAAACCTTTCATCTCTCTTGTACTAAATTTAGGTTTTGAGTGTATATCTTCAAGAGTGTATAAGGCTTTAATCCCTGTCATTTGATTATCAAGATATAAATTTTCATCGGCTGGAAGATTCCTTTTGCGTGCTCAATATGAGAAATAATGTGAAGGAATGCACGCCTTTGAGAGGCTTCAAGGGTTTTAATGTTCATGTTGTGGCATGTCTTGAGTAGTCTTTTCTAGTAAGCTCTCTTATCAACAAAAAATATCTTCTTCCTTTTGTCCATGTTATGAAGGTAAGCATTCTTGGCATTCTCTTGGGTAACAGTGGGTGTTAAAATCATTTGGTGAAGCATAACTTGTGTGTTGATGTGTTGATTCCTCAAGCTGATGTGAATGCACAAAACATAGATATCGAATATGATTTGATGCAAGTTTCTTCAAGAGAATTTTTAAATCTTCTTTCAGCTTTCTCTCACTATGCCTCGTATCCCGACTCATTTGTTGAATCTGCTATACCAACAATCATTTTTAATTCCATAGACTCCATTTTTGTTGACTTAGCCTATAATAGGATACGAGGTAATAATCTATTACATTTGGAAGGAGAAACCAATGATTTCTTAGCCCACTTTTTTGCTGGTTTTTGATTCTTAACATGTGAAGAGAGAAATTTTACAATCCAAATTATCCGCGAAAACTCTTTAGTTGATTCATCTCCATTTTTTAGAAATGAGGGATCTTGTGTGTTAAATGTTCAATATGACCAAAGCATTGGCTTTAACGACTGTCATCCAGTTAATTGTTGTCTCATTTATATGTCTGATGATAGTTATTTGTCTATATTTGTTGATTCACCGAGCCATTAAAATTTAAAGATCCATTGTTTGAAGGTTTAGAGGTTTGTCAGGACGGTGAGGCACTTCAACTCTCACCTATGGTTATGTCAAGTCCTCATGTCCTTGAAAAGAACCTTGAACAAGACCAAAATAGGGTTTCCTTACTAGATTCTATGCATGCTACAATTGCACCAGATGAATGCTCATTTTTGAAAGATGTCCAGGGTTTTCAAGTTTTTCATTTTAGACACTGAGATATAATCGCTAATTGATTGGACTAATCCTACCTGGTTAATTCCTCTGCAAGCAAGAGGCCTATCATCTCTCTTTTGTTTAATTTAGGGTTAAACATGAATGGATGGAGGAGTCGTATCTAGCAAATTCTTCTGCAATTAAGCAATATCTCTTCTCTCATTATCTTGATATAAATTAATGCTTGCTTTTGAGGAGCTTCCAAGGTTTCCATTCTATCTACCAAGATAGGATTGTGGTTTTGCTAGAGAAATCTTTTTTGGAACACCTTCCTGCGAGCAGGCATGACCTTATGTCTTTTGTGCAAGTTACACAGTTAAGCATTTTTGTTTTTGCACAACACTTCATACCAGGTTTAATTAGTGACACCTTTTTTTTGCAAGTTGCAAACAATTGCAATGGCTACATTGGAAGTTTTACTTCACATAACCTTATCTCCTTTTGGGTTAAATTAGGGTTTAGGTTTAGACTAGTTAGGGTTTTCTTATTAGTAAAATTATGCATACATGTTTTCTAATGTATATTTTTGCTATCTTCCCAACATTGAATTCTCTTTTTATTGTGGGGAGTTTTATGCATTAAACTTCCTGCATTTCATTTAGGAATTATCCGCATAAGCGCCACATGGCCCTCTTAGTTGCATTTAGCTCATGGTTCTTGCATTGCATAAACATTCCTTTATTGCATGTAACTTTGTCTGTTTCACCGCATCATGCATCTAACATTATCTTTTCCTTGCATTGCATTTACTATTTACATCACATTGCATTTACTCTTCCATTTGACATTTCCATCGCACTAACATTTACCCTTCATTTAAGCTTGGTTCTCTGCATGCTCTTTGTAATCCTGTACATGAATAAACCTTAGATGAGTTTCTTTGATCACCTTTCCCTAATGTTGAAATCCCATCAATGGTTGTGTGTGGATGTAATGGTCACACCAAGAGGAAACCTCTTGTAGACCCTAGCAATGAAACCTTGTCCCTAATATCTATACGTCAATCTGATCTATTAACAAGGAAAATATGATTTGATACTAGTGGGGAACTCTAATTTGTTCGTAAGGCCTATATCTATAACCTGAACTCCGTTTCCGATATGATCCTGATATTTCATTGTGTGTTTTTACTATCCACCTATCAGTCGAAGATGAGATGTGGAAGCATGGCATGAGGGAAAACCTAAGTCATAAAATATTTTAGTTTATGTCAAACAAGAAATAACCTCTCTTGCCTGTAAAATAAGTCTAGATCCCTCTTTCGCCCTCGCACAATGAATTCCTTATAAATCATGCCAATGTTAATCCAAAAGAAAACTAATTAAAGGGTAAGGAATGATAAAGGCTTCCTATGTAGAGAGGTGATGCAAACAACTTTGTCAGGGTACTGAACAAGCCTGCTAGCAATGAAGTAACACTGAAAACTCACTTTAAATTTCTGAACACAATAAATGCTCTGTCATGTTCTCTTCCCTCGTCAAAGAGTTATGTGTGCGAGCCCTTGTTTTAGTGTGTAAAAACTAACAATACCAACTAAGGAGACAGATGAAGGGCATATTTGTAAAAGGTCAAATAGCCTAAGTGGTACCCACAGTATCTAATTCAATACTTCCTTGCATTATTAATAAGACTATCTGTTGAAAGGACGTAGGTAGAGATGTTGGATTCTACTAATGGTTCACCAATTATTTTAGCCGCTACAACACCACTCAAATTTTTTAGCCTATATATCTAAATTTTGGATCCCTCTGTGCTTTTCAAGGTCTTAACAGATATCCTTGTCGATTGTAATGGTCAAAACTCTTTGATAACCTAGTTATCATCAAGGCTACAAGTTCTTATATGTCTATGAGGCACATTGCCTAAGCTTGCTTATCCTGCTTCATCCTTGACATTAGGGTTTATGGAATTTTGCATTCATTCATTTTGCAAAGGATATTTCGGCATTGCCTCTCCATTTATGTTTATGTAGGTTATAAGAATTATATCTCTAAGAAGTTGTCGAAATTATGCTTATGTATGCTTTTTTGTATGCATAGGGTTTGGACGAAGTTGCAATCGGGCCAAGAGGCTTAATACCACTAGGGGGAACTCGTAATGGGAGTATATACTATCATGTAAACAAGGTTATAAGTTGCATTAGGGTTCATATGTAGTTCAAGTTCGACATATTGTTGCAAGAATCAACCTAGCTTCATTCACACTTGAGTTTACAAGCAATAATGGGCCTTGCCTTAAGCCTTGAAAAACTTGCATTTTTTCTTTTGTCGCAAGTCGCAATCGAAACTTGCAGTGCTAGTTTTCCTAGCCTCTAGAAGTGCAATTTGTGACTTAGATTCTAAACTCGTCTTATTAAGGCACAAGTCGCATGCCTAGTGACTTGTTGACTGCCCTCTACAAATGCGACTTGCGACCAAGATTGTCCTCATCACATGCAACAAAGCCAAGTCGCACTTTTAAATTGTGACTACAAATGGTGACTATGAATAGAAATTGCAACTGCAACTACAAAGGTGACTATGACTAGAAATTGCAACTACAGAGTACCAATGCTAATAGAAATTGCGACTGCGACTACAAATTGTCACTACCACTAGAAATTGTGACTGCGACTACAAACAGTGACTGTGACTTGAAATTGAAACTGTAACTACAAGTGTGACTACGACTACAAAGTTCCATTGCCACTAGAAATTGCGACTACGACTACAAGGGTGACTCTGACTAGAAATCGTGACCATGACTACAAAGTGTCACTACCACTAGAAATTGCAGCTACAACTACAAAGGGTGACTGTAACTATGAAGTGCGACTGCAACTACATGGAATACAAAAGGTCATGGGGAAGGTGAAAATCCACCTCCCCATTTGTATAATTATACCCCCATGCCTCATTTAGATGGAATTTGAGAACTTAAGTTAAGCTAGCATTAGAGAGTTGTTTTCTGCTTAAGGAGCAAGAAGCACTCAACTCTTTGCAGATAGTAGGATGAGTTGTGGTGAGGTTAGGGTTTTGCCTTGAAGATGGTATGAACAACATATGTTCCACTATTTGGTTTTGATGGTTTGCAAGACATGAACTTGTATTTGCAGCAGTATTAACAAGAAATTATCCACTTTCGACATTGATTCCCATGCACTTTCATGGTGGTTATAATGATTATTTGATATTTCCATTACGTTTGTATGTGTGCTTTCATGTAGGTTATATGTTTATAAACTAATTTGTAGCTAATGCACGTGTGTTTGCTTTCGAATATCCGCTCTTTTATTCCATGTTAATGTGAGTAACTTATTGCAAACTAATTTGCAGTTAACCTCTAACACTCTCTTAATTGTATGTCTTGGATGGTTTTGGCTAACTGACTACTTTTTCAGATGTACTTCTTATTGTTAATTTGTTACATTATTCTTGTACATTTATTTGTGAGTTTATCAATCATGACCTAATTTTGTCCCCATTCTCTGGACATTGCATCATATCCTTACACTCACATCTACGCATTTGACAACTTGGAACAAAACATACCTGGTGGCAATCGGGCCCACATACTAGATGGGGCTCCTATCCCAAATGGTGTGAGGTCTAATTGGGAATTCACACCGGGGAGGCCCCCTAATTGTTGGCAAGACATTTTTCCCCGTTAGCAAGTAGATGAAGAAGAAAGTAGGGTAATAATGGAGGAGGTATCTGTGGAGGAGCTCTAAGCGGTGTTGCATAGTTTCCAAAGAGATAAAAGTGTCGGGCTAGATGGTTGGGGTGTTGAGTTTTTTCTAAAGCTTTATGATACTTTGACCCCTTATCTCTTAGGGGTAATCCAAGAATATAGAAAGGAGAGTATAATCCATCTTAATTTTAACTCAAATTTCATTGCTCTTATTCTAAAAGTGAGCCATCCTCTCTTGTTCTCATACTTTTGACCCATTTCCCTATGTAATGCCATTTATAAGATTATTGCGTCCAAGCTCAAGCCCTTTCTTTCTAGATTCATCTCCTTGGAGCAGTTCACCTTCTTGGTGGGGGGGCGGGGGGGGGGGGGGGGGGGGGGGGGGGGTGGGATTCATGAAGCAATTGGTGTGGCCCAAGAAGGTATACATGAGATAAAACTCAAAATATGAAAGGGGAAATTATCAAAATTGATTTATCTAAGGCCTATGACAGATTAAATTAGATTTTTATCGGGCTTATTTTTACCCATCTGGTTTTTCAATATTGATTTCATAAATTGGGTTATGAATTGTATACAATCGATCTCTATTGCGATCCTCATAAATGGTTCAACTTCCCCTTTTTTCGATGCTCAAAGAGGGTTGTGCCAAGGTTTCCCTCTTTTTCCTCTTCTATTTTTTTTGGTGGCTAAGCGCTTGTGTCGTCTGCTATCTAATGCTAAGAGGCATGGGGATTTTCATGGCTCTCTCATTGTAAGGAATATGGCTATCACCCACCTCCTATTTGTCGATGATATTGTTATACTTTGCAATGGTGAAGTTTGAGAGATATTAGTGCTTTTGGAGATTCTATCTCTCTTTGGGCACACAACTAGGATGTATATCAATTCTCATAAATATACTATATCTCACCACAATCTATCTAATGAAAAGATCTGTCATATTTCTCAGCTTCTCCATTATGCTTCTAAGCCATTGGATAAGGGTTTGAAATATTTGGGTTTTCAGCAGAAACCCTATTGTTATAGCAAAATGCACTGGACTTGGCTCATTACCAAGGTGGAAAAACATCTGAATTGTTGGTTCCGTAGATGTCTTCCTAAAGTAGTTTGCTTGGTTCTCATAAAATTAGTGTTAGAAAACATAGTGGTATATTGGGCTTCTTCAACTTGGATCTAAAATGCGTCCTAGAAAAAATTAGGAAATTGTGCTCTTTATTCCTTTGGGATAGGAAAAGGAATTCAAGGGCGTTTCCATGGGTCAAATAGGAAATTATAGGTAAACCTAAAGTCCTGGGAGGTTGGTGTCGAGAGAACTTATTCCAAATTTGAAAATATTTGGCTTCCAAATGTGGTTGGACACTAATCACATCGCAAAGCCTTTGGATGTTGGTGGTCAACAAGTACATTGTTCCTAGTTCTTTAGAAGACTATTTAAGAAGGTCATGCCGACCGAGATCAAATATATCAATCATTTGGAGGGAAGTTCTCAATTCTTTGATATCATTTGGAAGTGGTCTAGCCTGGAAGGTAGGTAGAGGTGACAAGGTAAGACTTGGCCTTGATCCATGGCCTAGTAGTGGCATGAGTCACCTGATGCCTCTTCCTTTAACTAATGGGTTTATGCATGAAGCTGAGTTACACTTTTTAGCAAGATAGGGTGCATTTTGGGTGAAAAACAACAACTCGATCAAGCCATTTTTAGCGCTCAATCAAGAAATATTTGAACCCTTAATCGAGGTGTTTGAGGGATTAAGGACAACTCAATCAAACCCTCAATCGAGCTCTTGTGTAACCCAAGGTTATCTAGGAGCTTGCTCGAGCCATTTTTTGTAAATTTCCCACCGATTAAACCTAGGCACGGAATTAAAAAAAGTGGTTCAATCGAGCTATGGGCTTGATCGAGCCTTAAAGCCATATTGAACTATAGGCTAAATCGAGCCTTAAAGCTAGACTGAGCTTCTTTTTAACCATGTTGAGAGCTCGATCGAGGGTTTCTTAAACCCTCGATCGAGCTATTTGAAATTTTATCTGAAGCGCTCAATCAAGCGTTTTGAGTGCTCAATCACGCTGTTGAGGGCCTAAAAAACAGAGTTTTAGCTCCCCTTCTACAAATTTCTCTATAACATTTTTTACCCTGGTGGACTTAAGGAAAAAATTTTCCTTAGGTGGCAGAGTTGAACGAATCCTCTATCTGATGACATATGAGTTTGATATTTTCAAATTCATATGATATTTTTCATCTAATTTCTTTTAAACATAATGTTTGAATTTTTTTTGGACAATTTCAAAGGGGTTGAATAAAAAATCAATAACATAAAATATACACAACGAAAAAATTTCAAAAATTACCACTATCTTCGTTTACGAGTCCTTTTCAAAAGGGTACTCTTGGTTTTTAATTTATTTAAATAGTTGGAAAAATTCTTATGTGAACACATGTATTTGCAAAATGCAATTGAAATATTACTTCACCAACTTCGAAAAATAATAAAAAATAGAATTTTGTGTAAAAAAAAAAATTTCAAATATGCATAACTTAGTTCCCTCTGTGTAGATCATGCTCATATATATCTTTTTTTTAAATTACACATTTTAGACTAAGTTATGTTACATAAACACACACATACCTCTTAAGATGTGCTAAAATTTGTAAGGACAAACATTTCATTTAATGGAAAATTGATAGACTATACGACACTAATTTTGTTTGCAAAAAGCATCATTAGGACAACATAATTTTCCACAAAATTCCTTTTTACTCTGAATCAAATTTCACAACACTTATATGAATTTTGAATGCTTCAATTCGATAAAAGTGTAAAATTTTGAAATTTCATCCCCACATTTGGCCCAAAAGTGTTATCCATCTTCATGCATTCACCCTAATATGCTCAGATATAGGGGTTACAACAAACTTGCTCACATTGCAAATCATGATTTTACATATATTTGGCAGCAAGAATGGCTTTTAGCAGAGGAGCTTGGTTTAGAGGAGGGACGCCGACCTAGATTTATGAAGGAACAAAATTAAATACATATATAAAAAAAAAACACAAAGATAGATCAAAAACAAAACTTCAATTCAATAATAACAAAGCACTGAAAATTGTTTACATGCAGAATGGAAATAAACTAACTCAAGCGATTGTAGCTTATCTCTGAGAAGATATGTGGTGGTTTCATGCCTTCTGAACCGTGTTACAATGCATCTCAAAGGCCTATTTATTATTGAGAAACAATGGAAAGCCCTAAACATCCAAAAACCTAACCCTAGGAGATGAAGCACCAAAAGTCTATGGGCCTCATTGGGGTAAATTGGTACATCAACTTCCCGAGGTTGTAACTTTGGCATACGATCTTTGTTTGATGAGTACAATACTTCGTTAGAAATATCTATCCGAGGAATACAACTTTCAACTACAAACCCATGCCCATAACTTTCTTCTTTTCTTAAAAAACATCATTTAAGGTCTCAAAATGGCTCTGAAAGTTCAAGACCCGAAAAATTGCCAAAAATAGTAAATTATAATACAATGAAGGAAACTAAAAGAAACAATGGTGGAGGTACAAGTGGAATGGGAAGGTGGCCACCAATATCCACCTAGATCAAGTTCCGATTCTCATGGCAAGAGTAATTGAAAGCTCTATTTGATAGTCGCATTAGCTTGACAAAAAGACTTGATGAACTTATTTGGAGTATCTCCCCTTTCGGATCCTACTCTCCAAAGTTGGGATTCATTTTTCGTATGGAAGATAGAGTGGGTGCGGACCAAAAGTGGTTATGGAAGGCGATATGGAAAGAAAAATTCCCTCGAAAATAAAAAATATTCATGTGGTGTCTTATGATGAAGAAGGTTCCCACCTAGGATGTTCTCCAGAGAAGGTACATGTCTAGGCTTGGTTGGTGTTTGTTATGTCAAACAATGGGGAAAGTGTAATTCGTATGTTTATGACTTTTCCTTTTTATAAATTGGTATGGAAGGTATGTATTGCTACTCTGAGACACTTTTTCGTGGGAAGGGGTGGATCTGGAGGTTGTCCGACTAACTTGGTATGCCAACCCTAGCTATTGTGCTTTCAAAGCTCTACCTCTCATTGTTTTCTATGGGGTATGGTTGGCTAGAAATAGGGTGGCTTTCCAGGATAAGAGTTCGATCCTTGTCCATACTAAAAACAAGGTTTTGGCTATCTTAAGTCACTATCCTCGGGTAAAAGGTAATACAACCCCCATAGCGATAATCATTGAAAGCATTAATATTTCTAATTTGCGGGATTTCTTTGATGGTGCCTCTATCAACAATGGTCAAAACAGTGTAGGAGGGTTTATCTTATTCCTTTCTCTGGATCACAACTTCAAAGTCAAAATGGGTTTGGGACTTGGGACAAATAATGAAGCGAAACTCTTGGGCTGCCAAAAATTGCTTCTCTTTTCTCAAGAGAAGGGTTGCACTCAATTACACATATTTGGGATTCAATGTTATCTATAAACTGGCTCAATAACACTAATGCTTGTAGGAACATCTTTCTACTTCCTATTCTAGAGGAGATCATGTGTATTATCAATAGCTTCATATTGTTTTCATGCTCAAATATTTACAAGGAAAGGAACCATGCAACAAACTACCTGTCAAAAGAAGGTCTTCTTTTGGAAAATAATCTGTGGGTTATAATTGAACAGGTAAACGGCCAGTCGTATGAGTACTTTCACTGTCCATTCAAGGATATGATCTAGGCTTCAGATGCCAAATAAAATTGGTTACACACGGATCCACAAATAATTATTTTTTGCTTTTCTTGGCTATGTTTACAACTCTTGTTTTAGTTGTCAGTGTTTTTGTTGATATTCATGGAAAGTCTTGTTATATCGTTTGCACATGGACAACTCTATTTTTGTTTTATATATATATATATATATATATATATATATATATATATATATATATATATATATATATATAACATCTGCGCTTAGCAATGTAGCAATCTTTAGCATTGGGATGGCTACGTACATAATTTTTACTTTGCCAATGCTCTTTTTTCTCACTCATGGACATATCAACTTTTATCCCTGATTCTAACATTTGCCAAAAAAAAATTGGTAGTGTAGTATTTTATTTCTTGTTTAGGTTTTGTTGATGACAAAATGTACAATCATTCTTGATCAATTTTATCCCCGAGCAAGCTCTTTTAATAAAACTGTTTTGTTGGGGTATTACATGAATACACTCTTGAACTGTATATGCAGAATGTAAATTCATTCATTTTAATATAAATGAAATTATTGGTCTTTTTATTTGAAAAAAAGGTTACAGATACAAATATGATTTATTTTTATATTATTATTATTTTTTGATTGAGTCGACATTCAAATGTTTACACTCATTTAAGTACACTACAACATCTCCCCCATACTAGGATGTATAACACCCCTCAACACAATAAATCTTTTTAGATTAAATTTGGATACTTTGTCTTTTTAATTCCCAATTGAATTCATGTGTTGTGGACAATGTCAGTCCATGTCAATATGATAATTGGGATTGCACTTACGATTCATTCTTAATGTGTTTAGATCCCACACTTTGCATTATGTTATTTCCTTTGTTACTTTTGCTTGGGCTTTTAACTCTATAAACAACCACAACAAATAGTCATGGATTATGAGTATAAATGTAATGCCATTGGAAACTTAGTATCAAGATAATCTACAACTGGATAAACCGATGAGAATCTTGGAAAGCAAACAATAGATATTGAGCATTCTCAAGGAAGTGCAGTCGAATCCCTTTCTTGATATTTGTTAAGTCCATCTTTCTAAAACTACAAATCAAGATGTTGATTTATAGTTATTTTCTTATTTTGGTAATATTGTATCTTTTTTTATGAATTGATTACGTGGTTATAGGATTGGAATCTAATATTGAAAAGTAAACAATAGATATTGAACATTCTAGAGGAAGTGAAGTCGAGTCTCTTTCTTCATGTTTGTTGAGTCCATCTTTCTGAAGTCCAAATCAAATATGTTGATTTATAGTTATTTTATTACCTTGGTACTTTGATGTGTCTCTTTTTTCAATTGATTATGTGATTATTGGACTAGTATCTAATATTTTTTTAATACATTTGTTGACCTCTCAACCGCTTAATATGTAGTTCATAACATTCCATTATTGTAATAGATATTTAATGGGACAAAGCACATATCTCAATAACCTATCAAACTTGAATATGTTTCACTTAAGCTAGTTTTGTTTTATTTCACAAAGAAGGTTATTAGTGATTTTGTTCATGTAAAAAAATTATTAAGCTTAATAAACTTTCTATCTTGTATTGTCTTATGTAATTTAAATATGGAATTACACAAAATGGTCCTTATGAACTTGACAAATCCTAACATTGGGATGACAACCATGAAAATTGTGATTTTGTTCATTCAATTTTTTGCATCATCAAATCCTTACTCCCTTATTCCCCAAATTGATCATTCCCTTTTGCTTGATTTTATGCATCTTTATTTATTACACTCTTTCACTTTTTTCTTAGCATTGTAATAATGTTGACATGGATGTAACACTACTTTATGTTACATATATTTTTTTATTGCCCCATAAGCACTATTTCCATGTGCCTCATCATAAGGCCAATATTAATGAGGTGCATCCTTCTTTGCAACCTTGATGTAACAATGTTGTCAATTTAATGAGAAATATAACCTCAAAACAGAACTCTAGTCTTAAAAAACCTATTTTTGCACACACAAAAAACCGAAATAAAAAATTGTGACTCTACATCACCCTTTTTTTAGGGTTAAAATTCCAACATTTTTTAGCCACAACATTACAAACCACAATCATGGTCATGTACACCTTAAAATTCCAACAATTTTCAACCATGGTTTTAAAGGTCAAATAACATGACTATTAAAAGCGTTAAAATTTTGACATTTTCCAACCATGGAATAAAAATCAATTGTCATAAATATAAAAAACCTTAAAATTTCAACAATTTTTAACCATGGCATCATAAACCAAATATTAGTTCTTTTAATAAGTAAAGCTCTTTTAATATCTTAGCCTAAGACAACTTGATCCATTTTCAATGGCACACTAAAATTGCAATATTTTTTAAATATGGTGAGGCTACTCTGTGCTTGCTTTCTATGAATGAAAATGGTGCAAATACAAAATAGTGAGACCCATGGCCTATGCGCTACTACAAAACACAAACCCTCCCTGTTTTTCCCTCTCTCTATCCACTCTCAACTACTTTACTCATATATGGAACAAAATGCATTCTAATAGAATGAAACCCCTTTTTTTCTCTTGGTGCCCCGAATATAACACAACCCGATAGCCAACTAATGGTTAAGTTTGACTCCAACTCTTAACTAGAGTTACAATATTGACCCTTCTAGAGTCTTCTTCATCATGGTCATGTGGCTAAACTCTTTTCCATGAGCAATGGGATTGACATGCCATCCTCTTGAATCATGGTGGACAAAACCTTTAGACTTAAACTTCGATGGAACAGAGATAATGTAGTGTTGACTTTAGGTTATCCCATGAGTATGAATTAGAAACTATATCCTAAAGGTCATGCAAATAGCTAGTTCTAGCAAATTCCATGATAGAGGAACAATATGTGGCAACTATAGAAGCAACAATGGAAATTGTGTGGCTTAGGAAAATACATAAATATTTGCAGGAGAAACAAGTGAATTATACTCCTCTTCTTGATGAGAATATTTCCGCAATCAAGCTCGTACCATGGTTATAACACAACCCGATAGCGAACTAGTGGTTAAATTTGACTCCATCAACTCTTAACTAGAGTTACAATATTGACCCTTGTAGAGTCTTCTTCATCATGGTTGTGTGACTAAACTCTTTTCCATGAGCAATGGGGCTGACATGGCATCCTATTGAATCATGGTAGACAAAACCTTTAGACTTAAACTTTGATGGAATAAAAATAATGGAGTGCTGACTTTAAGTTATCTCATGAGTCTGAATCAGAGACTGTATCCTAGAGGTCATGCAAATAGATAGTTCCAACAAATTCCATGATAGAGGAAGATTATGTGGCAGTTATGGAAGCAACAATGGATAGTGTGGCTTAGGAAAATACATGAATACTTGCACAAGAAACAAGTGAATTCTACTCTTCTTGGTAAGAATACTTATGTAATCAAGTTGGCCAAGAATCCCGCATTTTTTTATCAAACCAAAGAACTCAAACAAAGTATCATTTGATTCAATACCTTGTATAGGTCAAGACTATTCATTTAAGATATTGTTCCACTAATGAAAAAATTACAAGCATATTCAATTAAAGTACTATCCAATTATTCTTCCTAGTAAGATTTGCCAAGTTTTCTACAAAGAAGTGGTCCAAACACTTTTAAAGATAAAAAGAACCCACCACATTCCATTAAGGACTCATTCATAGATATTCAAATGCTTGAAATGGATGAAGTTGAAATAAGGCATGCAAGAAAAAGAGCTCTAGGGACTAGTGTTCTCTCTATTTACGCAGGTTATCATGATAATACTCAAATCCCTAAATTTGTGAGGACATGCTTGTCATGAGATGTAAGAAAAATGAAGTTATTTGAGAAAACTACATCTTTGATTGACCAAAATGCATCTCATTGATTGTCGTGATCTATTTCATCTAAATCTTACAAGAGCATGAAAATACTTGAGATGTTTCTGAGCATTTATATAGCTTCATCACTATGATCTATTGTTGATACAAGCCCTTTAGAAGAAAATAAAAGGTATAATCCATAATAATTTGAAAATTTATAATTGAAAAATTCTTTCACGTGCATTTTCTTTTCTACTCCACCCACACCCCTAATCTTGACAAAAGCTTTCATGTATTGTTTTTGCTAAAATAACTTGTCTTTTCAAGATTTCCAAATCTTCATGCAAACCAATTGGATATATGGACACATTAAGGAGTCCTCTTTCACCATTTTCCATAACACTGTACAACTGTATCTTGAAGCTCCACCTTGTCATTGGTTTCAATGAAGTTTTGACCAAACCACCCAGAGATTTTGCACCAAAAGAACCAAGTTCTAAGAAAACAACCTAAATGAATTAAAAAAATAGTGTAGATCAATTTTAACCCTAGAACTTTAAGCATCAAGAAGTTTGCAAGAATTGATTTAGAGTACTTAATAGAAATTATTAAGACAAATCTATGTTAGTGTATATGAATACAACTTAAAAGTAATACAAAAAGGACAAGAGGGATAAACTATTACATGGGTTGAGATTGAAATCATTTGAAAATGAAATGTCACAGAGGCATCTTTTTCAATTTTCAAGTTTATGGAGTATCTTCTTTTCTTTTCATGAATTTGTAGTGTTTGGAGCACATGGTCCATCTTTGTCAGTGTGTTAGAGCTTAAAACGCTAGAATTATAGTAACTTGCTACTTGCACATGAGGCATGGCTCATTTAAAAATTTCAAAGTTTACATACTCCTCTAGAGGGACAATGGTAATATAAAACGATGTGGTCGCAATATCACCTTCAATTCAATATGTTACGTTCAATAAAGTTAATTAGTGGGAGATTTACTTCACCTATTTAAATCTCCAAACATATCCAAATTTTCTCATGATATTAAATCAATCATATAATTTAGTATGCATATGGGGAACCTTTATGAATCTCCAATAAACCTCAAGTCTGTTCAAATGATGGTTGATCCTCCTAACTCATTTTTTCCTAGACTTGAGGGGGGTCATGTAAATTCCCAAGGGATATGACATTTCCTTTCAAATGTAAATTGTGTAAATTATAAATAAGGATTTTGAGGGAAGGCCAAGTGTCTTGATTCTAGAAAATTCATGAACTGTTGCATTGTTAAGTTGTTTTGATGAGTTGGTGTTTTGGGCCAAATGGGCCTTTGCAAATGTAACATGAGTCAGATTTAGGAGTTAGGTAGTTTCAAATTTTTTGGGCAGATGTCCCATTTGTTAAGGTTGTCAAGATATTTTGTGTTTATTTTTATATATAGAAGTCAATAGGTGGATCTCTGGTAGAGGAGAGAAGAGAAACAAGCCAAGAGAGAGCTCAAAGAGTTTTTGGGCAATGAGCCATTGAAGTTCCTTTGTATATGTTGTTGTTCTGAGTAATAGAAAGTGTGTTAAATTTTTGTGCATTATTTCCTCTGTTTGTAAGTATTGGCCTTGTCGAAAGGGGCGAGAATAACGAAGAACATAGCAACAAATGGAACACCCTATTGAATGCATTGTTTAAGCTTGAGGTGTCTTTCAGTAGTAGACTGGTATTTCATTCCATTGGCGGACCTCACATACAAGTTATTTTAATTTTGTGTATCTTTTTCCTTGGATGCTTTGAATTGATGAATTGAAATTAGAGTGGAACAATAATATTTTACCCATAGGCAAACAGGTACAAATGCCAAGCACACATCTCCCTTACCAGTTGTTGAGTGAGAAAGGTTGTCGGTCACAAGGTAGGTGTAGCGTTCGTTTAATAAAAGGGAAAATTGATAAAGTTTCCCTCGTAAGTTTGAAGCAGAGGAGGTCAAGCATTAGGCCATGTATTCAATTGCTTGTATAAATCGCCCATCCACCCCCCAAGCACCCAAATAGGGTGGACCCACGGAAGGAGTCAAGCAACAATGCAAGTATGAAGTTATAATCTTCCAGATTCATTGAATAAACAAAATAAATCACAAAGTGATTCCATTGCAACCCAATCTGGAAGAGTTCAAGATGAATACTTAATTGAAAAAAGGATAATGGGGTCGCAGACAAGTTACATCGTGGGACGAAGACCACGACCCCCGAGCAACACAAAACAATCGACCCTCAAGTAGCCATTGGTCACGCCTTGAGTTAGCCGACGTAGTCAGGATAAGGAGCATTGACCCCCGACCAATTTTTGTTTGAGCCAAAAACAAAAACCCCATGTAGAATGTGGACCTCGTCTTAATTAACTAGGGTAAATTTCTTTTGGTTGTATATCAAGGCTTTCCTCGGCGAAGGGGGAATAAAAAGCACTGGAATGATCTAGGAGGATTCTGTTGATTCAGTTGCACAGGTGTTCAAGTGTCGTCGTCAGTGTTCAATGTCGTCACCAATTCATTTCGGTGTCGTCAACTTCGACAGTATTGGTTATGGATCAAGTTGTTCAGGTAATGTTTATGGTTTTTCATGGCGTTCAGTTGATATGGGTTTGTACCAGACTGTTGAATTGTGTTTATCGACAATTCTGCCAGGATTAGTCGACGACATGTGTCTTGTCATTCAACTCGCAGGATTTGGGGTCGACATGGGTGTCATCCTTGGCAGAGGTTCAATATGCATTTGGTTTCGTCACATTGTTACAATAAGTTGTACATGGGCTTTTACAAACAAAATGTAATCCCTAATCCTAATCTACCAAATGCCCTAACAGTGCATATGTGTTAAAAAAACCTATGCCTAAGTCCTAATCTAACCATTGCATTCAAATGGTTATCAAACCTAAGCCTAAGTATAAAACATAATGTTAAACCTACCTAATCCAATTGAACTAAACATATAAATCTAAAACCTAGCTAAACTACCCTCGACCTATGTTAATAATACAAAACATTATAAATAAACCATTACACAACCAGTTGACTGCACAGGCAGCCTAACCGCGTCAGAAACATGTGACCGGGCATTGTAAACCGTCGGAGTTTAGCCAACAGTCAGGCCTTGGCCGCAGTGGAATGGGAAACTGCATCAAAGATGTTGGCATGTGAACGATGTTGTTAACCGTCAGGTTGTAAACAGTCAGAGTCAGCCACAGCCTAAACCGACAACTGTAACCGCATCAGAAATATGTGACCAAGTGTATGGTTGACTGTTGGGGTCTCGGAACCGCAACCGCATCGGAGGTTAGCTGTTGGACAGTTGTCACATACAAGCAGTCAACGAACCCGTCGCCGGAACCGCCGAAGTAGACCGCTAGGTGGCATCTAGTGATTAGATCGTCGGTGATCACATGGAAATCGTTTCGCCTCTGCCCGGTTAAGCTGACCGCCAAAAGTTTATGGTTGTTCTAATGTTTATTTTGGGTTTTATTCGATATTTGTAAAACAAACTTGTAAAGTCACTATGTGACACACCTAAGACTCATCCTAAAACCCTAAATTATACCTTCAAGTCAGCTGATGCATCCCAAACTGAGCAAAATTGGTTATGATGCATCTAACCACTGTATAAATGAGAATTTGCAGACTTTTGAAGAGTTAGTGAGGATTTTGAGTGTTTTTGGAACTTTTCATGCAAAGGCTGAGACAGAGAGGCGGTCGATGTTTTGATCATATCTTGGGCATCCGGAATCGGATTTGGAATCCGCAAGAAGTGTTGGAAAGCTGGTTCAGAGAGCTTCCTGGTTACAGAGGTTGGAATTGCCTGTGTGCAAGTTCAGTGTGACAGAATCAATGTGTAATCAACTCCCTTTCATTCCTAATAAAAACAGTCGCTCATCTTGAAAGCGAACCCGAAGACGTAGTCCATTAGGGACGAACTCTATTGGGTCTTGAAAATGTCATTCATTTCCATTACACTTTCACTATTATGTCCATTATATCACCTCCATTTCACTACTATGTTACTACATTCATCCCACTTTCATTATCATTGGGCCACATTTATGTTTTTCCAAACTTTATTAATCCTTAGCCTTTTTAAGTGAATTTGTGGTTAAAAATTTGGAAATAATGTGCATATGTTTATACCTAACAAGTGGGTCTAGATTGTTGACATGTGTAGGTCAAAAGGAGGCTTCTAGAAGACCTTTATGTGGCACTCTAAGGCCAAATTCGAATTTGAGTGGAAAAAATCATGGGATCATGAGGATATGTGTCACATCTCCTAATTGTATTGAAACTCTAAGAAGACATGTGTCTTATCAGTTCCTATTTTGATTATGACTCTAGAGGTAGAGGGAGAGATTCATGGACTTTCATTAATGAGATGGCTTCCCATATTTTTGTATAAATAGGAGATCTCTCTCCTTCATTTGTTAGCTTGTTAGTCTTAGCTTAGCTTGGCTTTTAGTTCTTTAGCTTGGAGTTTGTAGTTCTTCCTTCATGGCTTTGGAAAGCTTTGGAGAGCTTTGTTGTAATTTGTAATTTTGAAGAATTTGAATAAAGATTTGATGTTCTCAACATGGAAGGAGATGTGAAGTAAATGTCATGGAGCACATTAGAATGTAAAGTAGAGTAGATTTTGCTTTGTAGTTTTGCTTTGATTTCATTCATGTATGTCATTTTATTGCTTTCAAGTTTGATAGTTTAGATTTTTCATTCATGCAATTTTAATTCATGCAAGTGTGTTCAACTGGTTGATTGTAGATTAGTTTTTATTTACATGTTTTTGCATCAAATAGTGACATGAGATTTGCCTCTCTGCTGGACTTTTTCTCAAGCTTTTCAATTTCAGTTATGCTTTGATTTCAGTCTTATTTATTTGTTGTTGTTAGTTAGTTTAAATATCAAATTCTTCATGTCATTTGACGTTATCTCCAGAGCCATGGCCTAACCCCAAAAAGCTACTTGGCGAGCTATCGAATTATGAGTGAAGTGATTTGATTTTACTTTCATCTCTGCAATTAGATATCAGGTTCTTCATGTTATTGAAGTTATCTCCAGAGCCATGGCTTAACCCCGAAAAGCTACTTGGCGAGCTATCGGATTATAAGTGAAGTAAATTGATCTTGTTTTCGTTAGTCTGCAATTTTTTGTTTGTTTGAGTGCAATAGTTTAGATTTTATTTCTGTAATTAGATGGACACCAGAGACAGTGATTTCATGATCAGTGTTTCATCTTTTGTTTGATTTAAGTAGCTGCATATTTACATTCCTATTCAAGTATTAATAGGATGTTTTTAGATATTTTGAAGTGCTAAGTTTTGGAAGTTACCATAAGGGACATAAACCTTGTCTTGAAATCCACATCCATACTTGACCTTTAAAAGTATTCTTAAGACCTTAGAATAGGATTTCCATTTGCATTAAACACTTTAGGAAACCAACAAGAACAAAACCTCAAAAAAAACATAAACTATAAAACAACGAAGTAAGAAAAAGGTTAACTAAGCACATATGGTGCACCACACTTCATCAGTTTGCGATCACCAGATTGATAATTTATGTAGAGAAATTTAAGACGTTAAATTGACTAGACAAACTCCATCATCAATCTCGTCGTCTGGTATAGCTTTGTTTTTACTGTTTTCACTTACGTTATGCATCTTTCTTGTGTTTAAACAGCTATCATAAAGTATTCTTCTCAAGCAATTTTCCTCGATTTCCGTGCTTTGAGCTAACATTCAAATCATTAATAGTTAATCAATTCTACATCAGTTTAAGTCTATGATCACATTCAAATCACATAATTTGGTATCAGAGCAGATTGAATTTGTAGAAATTGCCATTGAATGTTAACCAGGGCAAAGTCACAATGAGGAGAAGGAAACCTTGAGCAAATCGATCCAGAGATTGGAAAGTGACAAGTCGTTCATAAATTGACCATATCAGGATCTGATGCAGGTGAAAACACTGAAACTAAGATGAGTGAAGAACAGTTTCAACAGGCATTCTTGACTATACAGCAAATGTTGGGAGAATTATACGAATACAAGAAGGCGAGAGATGCAACTTCTTCAAAGGCATCGAAGAAGGACAAAGGTAAAGGCAAGGCTGATAAACCTCCATTATCTCCATCATCCTCTTCTTCTTCTTCTTCTTCCAGTGCAGAATCTGAAATGGAAAAGAAACCTAAGAACATATATCTTTTGAAACTTGATGTGAAATTTGAGTTCTCTGTTTCTGATGGCGAAATGAATCCTGAAAATCTAGATAACTGGATTAAGCAGTTAGAAGTGTATTGTTGCATTCAGAACATTTCTAGCAATAAAACTAAAATTCAACTAGCTACACTTAGAATGGGGGGACAACTTTAATCTGGTGGGAAAGTAAAACTCAGATAGATGTAAAGCGTAAAGGAAAAGTCATCTCTTCATGGTCTAAGTTTTTAAAATCTCTTAGGAAACAATTATTTCCTTTAGGATACATGCAACAAGTTGTTATTGATTGGCAACATCTGAGGCAAGGTAAAGGGCAAAGTGTTCAGGAGTTTACTCAAGAGTTCAAAAAAAAAAGCATTGGCGCTTGGTATTTCATTGGATACATGTGAAACTTTGTTAAAATACATCAGCAATTTACATTCATATTTGCAGCATACATTATTGATGTTTAATCCTGATGATTTTGATTAAGCATGTGTTCAAGCCATACATATTGAATTAGGTGGCAAACCATTCAAGTTTTCATCGCAGTTATCCAAAGAGTTGGAAATCAAAGATTCCAATGACAGTAAGGGGAAGAACAATTCGAAGAGAAAGAAATCAGTGATAGCTCAGAAGGAAAGACCTACTTGTTCTCATTGCCAGAGAATCGGTCATGATGAATCTAAGTGTTGGAAACTTCATCCAGAACTTAAGCCCAAAAAGTTCCTTAAGGAGAAGGATGAAAAGAAAGCAATTGCAGCAGTCTAGCAAGATCTAGGTTCAGATTCAGGGGATGAAAGGAGGATAACCGCTATGTTTACGACAGATAAAACTTTTGACACTGGTTCAAGTTCGAAAACTATTGCATCTTCATCAAACATAAATCCTTCAAATGAGGATAAAAAAGTTGAATTGTTTAACATAAGGATAACCTCTAAGCATTCAAAGATAGATACAATGTTTGACAGTGGATCACATACCAATATAATATCTGAATATTTAGTTAAAAGTTTTGGTTTGGAAACACAGAATCATCCAAGACCTTGCCCATTAGGATGGCTAAATAAATCAACTCAGATAAAAGTCACCAAACAGTGTCGATTAAGATTTTCCGTTACAGCTAATTACATTGATGAAGTGGAATTAGATGTGGTTCCAGTAGACATATGTGGAGTTGTCTTAAGAAGTCCTTATCTTTATGATTGTGATGCAGTATTTTTCAGGAGAGAACATAAATATCACCTTAAGAAAGGTCGAGTTGAATTTATTATCAGCGCACATCAAAACAAAAATCACTTGAATTCAGTTAATGTTAATCAGATGAAGCATTTAATAAGTTCAACTAAAAGGTTTGTAATCATGTGTGTAAAAGAACAACATAATCATCGACATGATGTTTAAGTTATGAGAGTCAACTTAAAGATGGTTTGATTAAAGAGATAGAAACTATGCCAGTTCTATGTAAAACCAAACATCTTAATCATAAGTAGGGAATACAACATGAATTACAATTTGTGCCTAAAGCTCCTCTTCCTAGTATCAGAATGAATCAATTCAGTTTAAGTTTGGAACTTAACAGTTGTTGGGATATAGGTCAGTATTGGGAAAAGTCAATGTTCAATTTCTCTTGTATTTTCGCGCCATGTCATGTCTCAAATAGTTTGGAAACCTCTTTTCAATTGGAGAGGAAACCTATTTGTTTTCATATCAAAGCCTTTTCTTAAGCAGTGTCAAAATGTCTAAGGGAAACTTATACATCAGGGGAAAGTGCTAACCAATGGAAACATCATGTAATAAATGAAGGAAAAGTGATTCAAACAAATCAACAGCGAATTCAATACTTTCAAAATCAAACTAAGTTGCAACAAATCTCACCTTACAGTTGGATAGGTTCATTGCAGCAAGTTCACTTAGTAATCAGGGATAAGGAAAGTATGTTAAGTCAAATAGCTAGTTTGATGTCAAGAGTATCTTTGATGGTCTCTGTTATTCCGCAAAATAGATTGTTTATACATGTTGATGGTATTAAACAACATCCAGTAGAGACTGTTTTCGAATGTTGTGAATCACTAACTCATGGTTCTTCATGGAAAGAATTCAATTGCCATGTTCATAACAAGTTGTTTGCCCATTGTTGCAAGTTGTTCATACTGCAGATGGATGGAATAGGTCACTGAATCAAAATGTACCATGGTCAATGTCACCAGGGACATCACTTGTAGGTGATTGATCGAATGTTTTGGTACATCATCAGGTCAAGGTGGAAAGAGAGGGAGTTCTACCCTCATCAAATATTTGTTTAGTCAAACTTTTGTGGTCCAAAAGCTTTCAAGAGGAGAGAAATGATCCAGGAGGATTCCGTTGATTCAGTTGCACAGGTGTTCAAGTGTTGTCGCCAATGTTCAGTGTCGTCGTCAATTCAGTTCGGTGTCATCAACTTCAACAATATTGGTTATGGATCAGGTTGTTCATGTAATGTTTATGGTTTTTCATGGCATTCAGTTGATTGGGTTTGTACTTGGCTGTCGACTTGTGTTCATCGACAGTTCCACCAAGATTAGTCGATGACATGTGTCTTGTCATTCGACTCACAGGATTTGGGGTCAACATGGGTGTCATCTGTGGCAGAGGTTCGGTATGCATTTAGTTTCATCACATTGTGACAATATGTTGTACATGGGCTTTTACAAACAAAATGTAATCCCTAATCATAATCTACCAAATGCACTAACATTGCATATGTGTTAAAAAAACCTATGCCTAAGTCCTAATCTAACCATCGCATTCAAATGGTTATCAAACCTAAGCCTAAGTCTAAAACCTAATGCTAAACCTACCTAATCCAATCGAACTAGACATATAAATTTAAAACCTAACTAAACTACCCTCATCCTATGTTAACAATACAAAACATTACAAATAAACCATTACATAGCCAGTTGACCGCGTGGGCAGAGCAACTACATCGGAAACATGTGACCAGGCATTGTAAACTGCCGGAGTTTAGCCAACATTCAGGCCTTGGCCACAGCGGAATGGGAAACCGCATCAAAGATGTTGGCATGTGAACGATGTTGTTAATCGTCGGGTTGTAAACAGACGGAGTTAGCTGCAACCTAAACCAATAACTGTAATCGCATCAAAAATATGTGACCAAGTGTATGGTTGACCGTTGGGGTCTCGAAACCACAACCACATCAGAGGTTAGCAGTCAACGAACCCGTCGCCGGAACCACCGGAGAAGACCGCTAGGTGGCATCTAGTGGTTAGACCGCCAGTGATCACATGGAAGCTGTTTCGCCTCTGCCCGGTTAAGCTGATTGCCAACAATTTATGGTTGTTATAATGTTTATTTTGGGTTTTATTCGATATTTGTTAAAACAAAGTTGTAAAGTCACTATGTGACACACTTAAGACTCATCCTAAAACCCTAAATTATGCCTTCAAGTCCACTGATGCATCCCAAACTGAGCAAAAGTGGTTATGATGCATCTAACCACTGTATAAATGAGCATTTGTAGACTTGTGAAGAGTTAGTGATGCTTTTGAGTGTTTTTGGAACTTGTCATGCAGAGGCTAAGACAGAGAGGCAATCGGTGTTTTGATCATATCTTGGGCATCCAGAATCGGATTTGGAATCCGTAAGAAGTGTTGGAAAGTTGGTTCAAAGAGCTTCCTAGTTACATAGGTTAGAATTGCCTGTTTGCAAGTTCAGTATGACAGAATCACTGTGTAATCAACTCCTTTTCATTCCTAATAAAAACGGTCGCCTATCTTGAAAGCGGACCCAAAGACGTAGTCCATCAAGGACGAACTCCATCATCAATCTCGTTGTCTGGTTTAACTGTGTTTTTACTATTTTCACTTCTGTTATGCATCTTTCTTGTGTTTAAACAACTGTCGTAAAGTATTCTTCTCAAGTAGTTTTCCTTGATTTCCATGCTTTGAGCTAACATTCAAATCATTAATGGTTAATCAATTTTACATCAATTTAAGTCTATGATCACATTCAGATCATTGTATATCAAGGCTTTCCTCGGCGAAGGGGGGAATAAAAAGTACTGGGTTGTTCTTTTTTTTTTGAGACAAAACCAACCCACCATAACCCATTGCATCAAAGTGGTATCAAAGTGCAAAAGCTCATTAGGTGTAATAAATACGAAGGATATTGAAGAGTTGTAGACAGAGAAGGTTGAAGACAAGTTTCAAATAAATAAATTGAAGAGATTGCTTGCAGAGGAAGCAAAGACCATTGAGAAGGAGAACTCAGCCCAAGAGACCACAGAGAACAAGTCGAGAAGCAAAGATAGAGAAGACTACCCACGAAGGAACAAGACTCAAAATAACACAGGAAGAAATTCCAGCAAGGAGCGGGGCTAGAAAAGAGCTGAGATATTAAGATCTGAAAGGTGGAGAAATTGGCAAGTAATGGTCTATCATTTTGTTAAATTTTAGCAAGAAGTTAACCCTTGCAAGTAGCAACAGCAAAGGGGGATGTTAACTACAACAATACAAGTCATAGCAGAGAATCAATAATATTCTCAAAGATCATGACAAAGAACCTTGCAGCAAAAAGGCTACATAAGTAGATAAATGTTCCATTTGAAATTGGAAGCCCTCCAGAAGAGAGAACAAGAGACGTTCACCAAAGGTGAGCAGGTGCACAAAAGCCAAGAGGGAAAGGAGTGCTTAAGAGATTCCAAAGGATGGAACCAGAGGAATACCAATAGCCAATGCTAAGGAGAAGCGGATGAGGTATTGGGCAACAAGCAATGGAGAAAGACTTGTTACAAGAGTTTCACTACAACTCACAGCAAGCAAGAAGAAGCTCACAAGAAAGGAGGAAAGAAGATAACTATTGATGGGCATAGTCAAGGTTCTAAGAGAAACCATAGTGGAAGGGTGAAGAAGGCCAAGATAAATGGCATGAGTCAAAAGGAAATTGACAAGGAGATATTTGAGTTAAAGGAGAGACTCAGTGTGGTGAAGATGTTAATAGCAAGAAAAGACTAGAGGCAAAGATTAGACTTGAGGAGGAAAGTCAATTTACCTATTAGACAAAAAGATTTTAAGAAGAAACCCCCTAAAGCCAGGAAGCTATGGAGGAAGGTGAAGCAACTATTAATTGTTTAGCTGAAGGAATAAGAGCTCAAGGTGATCGAGCCCAAGAAAGAAGTTCACTATTGTGAACTAGAGAAAGGCATAGTCATTGGAAATGGGGAAGATTTTGAGGTGAGATTGTGTGAAAGTCTCATGGGTTGCATGGAGAGTCTAAAGCGCAAGAGGGAGCTACAATTAGAAGTTGTTGATGAGACACTGGATGAAAGTCTCATGGAAGGTCAACAAGAAGAGCTAGTAGCAAATATACCAGAAGAGGCTAAATGGCCTTTTGTTTTTAAAGTTGGTGAATTTTATGTGAATGCGGACCAAAGGCATAGATAGAATGTCCAACAAAGAAAAGAGGGCACAAGAATGGCCTCTCAAAACCAAAGGCAAGCGCAGAAGGAACCCCACAAATAGTTGACAGAGACAACCATGGTAGCAAATGAAAACAACGACGCTGAGGGGGAAGAACAACCCTCAAAGGGTATTATAAAAGGTAGCGAAAATGATGATGGAGATGAATAGAGGAGACTAAAAAGAGGTCTCATGGACTATGGGAAAAGTCAAGGATAACAAATGATGCTAGGAGCATTAGCAAAGGCTCAGGGGCCTCATGTTTTCAAAACTAATCAATTTTGTTCATGTGTAGGTCATGAAAGTGAACACTTATCGCAAATTGTCGTGAAAGAAGGGGAGAATATAGGATTGCCTATAAGAGACAGAGACAACAACATATTTCCAAAAGGAGCACTTCTGCAGGTGTGCGAGATAGATGTTGGACAAAATTCAAATGAAATGTTCGTAGAGCATGACGAAGAAATTGAGTTGCTAGAAGAAATGTAGCTAGAATTTGAGGGAGAAGAATCGCTGACAGAGAATGAAGCTTATATGAACTCTACAACTCTACTTCAAAATATTTTTGCTAATTTGTGTGAGTTAAATTCCCTAGAAGAAAGGATAATAGATTTAAGAATGAACATTCAGCATGCAAAACTGGAATCGAAAGAAGGTGCAACTAAGAAGTATTCAAAATATTTTTGCTAATTTGTGTGAGTTAAATTCCCTAGAAGAGAAGATAATAGATTTCAGAATAAACATTCAGCATGCAAAACTGGAATCGGAAGAAGGTGCAACTAAGAAGTATTACTAACAAACTGAAATAGTTAAATAATTCCAATACAATTTCAAACAGAAAGTTTGAAATAATTCAATCATTTCAATATATTTGAAAAATAATTAAATAATTTTAACATAATTTAAAGGAAAGTTTGAAATAATTAAACAATTTCAAAATTTACATTAACTAAACTATTCATAATTTTCTAATATCTCAAAACAAAGATTCCCGTCTTACAACTTCAATTATATCTAAATGGACAGAGTACGCCTGTTTATTTTAAATTATATTTTTGTAAATTTTACTTTGACCCGGCAGAGTACGCGTTTTAATTTAATTTTTATAATGTTTACTTTGAAGGGGCTGTGCAATATAGGGGAATGTTTAACAAAACTATTGGTCAAAAGAATGGAAGCATTATCTTTAACTTAATTACAAATACCGAAACAGTTAAACTGACGGGTAAAATTGCAGCATATTTTATATGTAACAGCATGTGCTATTTATTGACAGTAGTAATAATCTGAAAATAGAAAGACTAATCGGTAATGTCGAATTACAGTATGGAAACTCTTCACGTGGGCTGGAAATCTATTACGGCACCTCTGTATGCATTGAATCTCTGCCATATTCCATAACTTAAAGTGCCTACCAGCAATATATTCAGCTGAAATAACAAGAGAATTCAGAACAGAGAACAGAGAGAGCAAATAATAATTGAACTTCCTACAGGCATGTACAAAATCTGAAAAAAGTGAACCGAAGTAACAAAATCTTGGACACGAGATTTTGCGAAATATCAATAAATGATAATTAACACAGAAATTTTCTGTGCACATAGTACTACAAGTATTAGTCCACTGCCAACACCATTTTGGCTTCTGAAAACTCCACTGCCAAAGAAACTATATGTTTTACTAAATAAGGTGAACGATTACAGAGCTCTCTGACTCAGATTTACAGTGGATCCTTTCTGGCAAGTACATCTTACTGTGAGTTTGAAAGCTAGGATACAGAGACGACCGAGAAACTTCAAGCATAAAAATAATAGATATATTTTATGATTCAAAAAATAAACATAGAAAATTAATATATTGGACTTTTTAGTAATTCAGGTCTAACTGTGATTGCTTGTTACAGATCTCAATGTGTGTCTACATACATGGATAAACTGTACTGATGAGAGAACCCTAGCCATCGATGGTTTTCTCATATGTGAACAGTTTTGTGCCTACTTTGACATCACATGAAAAACACTGATATCTATATGAGCTAGATGTCTATAACATCTGGAATTTTTATAAGAATTAAATTGTATGCATACAAAAGAACAGCGATTTGTATGCACTATACACAGCATATCAGAATTAAATTGTATGCATAGAACAGAAGAGCAATTTGTATGAACTATACACAGGACAACAATAAATTGTATGGATAATCTCAGTTTAGAGTCCTAACTGAGAACAGAACAGCAACAAATAGCATGTACAATACAGCAATTTATATGCATATTTAAAGTTTTGGGTCACAATATTCTGCTAGTTAAAATTCAGTGCCTAAAGAGGAGAATGAGATTCGATAACAGCCACAACAACAGTTACTGGAATGAGATTCGATAACAACAACATTTATGAGATGCAATAAACTTAATTGAGAGGAGAATGAGATTTAGTCCATTTACTATGCACAAAACAAGAAGACACCAATAATCCTCATAGGGATTAGGGCATTAACCTTTTAGGGTTTCCACTTTCAACAAGCAAGTACATGTGGGCATTAACATTGTTTTTAAAGAAAATGTGTTTTGGGATCCACGTGCTCTGGGCACTGGCCCCAGGATACATTACCCAGACAGCTCTAGGTCAATTCCAAATTCGGGAGACGTTTCAAGTGCAGTCCCGTCTTCTTTGCCAAAAGGCTTCAACATCACTCACTACATATATATTCATGTCATGTTGGGAACTCCCATTATCTGATGGATAAAATGAATGACAGAGCATAGAATCCCAAAACATGAGGAATATTAGTTTTTCAAAACTTCACATGTCACCATTCCAGTGGAATCTAATTTGTGACAACCAACAAAATTGACATGGACTTCTTGGGCGATCAAATGGTATTTAATTTCCATTCCTAACAAATTTTCGTCTCCAGTGCAAGTTCAGATCTTCAATTCAATTTCTCGTCCATCTGATGGTTCATTGTGTCCATTTTAACCTTATTTGGGTTATAGCACTTTTTAAAGCCACAATATCTTTTGAGTGTATGTGTTGTGCCTTGCTTTCCAAAATAACTGCAGAGAAAGGCTTGCTCAAGACGATTGAGAATTTTCTCTGAAATTAAAGTACCCTCCACATAATACCATGCGCATTTTATGGGCTAAAATAGTAGGGAACGAAAAAAAATGGACCCGGTCTATTTACTCCTAATCAATTGGGCATGTTGAACTAAAATGTCGATAATTCATATGCAAAACAAATAAAAGATTAAATTAGATACTCTGGCATCCTCTCAGGTAGAAACATCCACAATCAACTCCAGGACATCATTCATATCTGGACTGCAATAAAAATTGCTAATGGGATTTCTGGCTAATGGTGAGTTAGATTTCCTCATTGGCGTACCACAGCAAAAGTGTTGTTAGAATGTTCATTTCAAATCCTCTCTAAGAGAAGTAGGGAATGTAGTACTCATAAGTAGCAACCAAATTGAGCAAGAAAAGCTCTCTCGTAGCTGAGATGTCCTGCTCCTGGTTCATAAATATTCTTTAGCATACCCATAGAAAAGATATTATTGTGGCACTGCCTCAAGCAACAAACGAAATAAAAAATAATGCTTACATTTTTAATCTTCCCCTACCTGAGCACTGTCAACAACACACTGATCACCAACCTCTAAGGGATGCATAGTGAATATGAATGTGATTGTTTCAAATATCCTTTTGTTAGGTGTTCCTGAACATGGAGTCTTCTAATACCAACTGAGATGATACAAGTACAATAAGGTGGTGGGTAGTGGAAATCCCCAAAACAACACGAATGACCATTATAGAAATCTCCAGAACAAAAATAATGGCAATTATTATAATCACAATGACAATTGTCTTTGAAGTATGGTGCAACTGATCAACTACGATGGGCCAATGACTTCCTTTCTAGATAAATATTCACCTGATAGTGAAGTCAAAAACATGTTTGTTGAGAGGTTGAAGAATTGCTTGCAAGTCTGCCACTAAAAACAGTGTTCGTTGCCAACAGACTTCTGGGTATTGAGTCTTGACATTGTAGCAATCCCCGAGTTCTAAGTAAAAAACATTAGGATCGTTTATATATCTAATCTAGTTATTAGCCCAGTAAGCTCTGCAGAACAGTATCGTCAAAACATTGTGCACTTAGGATCACCAAATTCATGGAAGCACAGTGGAGGAAACTTTAAGAACAAAATTGAAAATGCATAGCACCCAATCCAATTCTTAACAGAAGAATTTTTTATCTTGCCAGTGTCAATAGCTCCCACAGAGTGCTAAAAGAGCCACCTCACTCTTCTTTGGGAATCTCAAAAGGTCTTCTTCCTCTATATGCCTATAAGAATCTCAAAAGGTCTTCTTTCTCTATATGCTTATACGATATGCAATCCCAATAAAATAAAGAAGTATACCAGACTCGAAAGAAGAAAGCAACAAATGCATCAATGATGGGTATGCAAAAAGGACACCAATGTATCCTTACCTGGCCCCTGCCTTAGAAGCATTTTTAGGAATGCGCTTTGCTACGACTTTTGTTAACAATTCATTTGAAATGCCAATGTCTGTATTATGATGGTTCACCTTGTGCAGTTGTTCAACATTAACGACATTGAAGCTTACATAATACTGTTAGGGAAAACCAAACATTGAAGAATTAAAACATAGTAGACAGGTTTCTCTTAAATAAGCTATATTGATGAATGTTTACATATGATGCCTTCAACAAATCATGAATGGATGCCAAAGACTGTCGTGACAAGCTTGAAGGCTTTTTGATAAGCCTGAAGACTTTTTCTATTGGCAAAATCTCTTCTAAAATACCGAAGGTGATCATGCTTTCTAAACCTATTTTCTCAAAATCCTAGAAACTTTTCTTGACTGGCAACGTCTCTTATGAAAATGCAAAGGTGATCATGAATTCTTAACTTATTTTCTCTGTCCACCTCGACGAGAAACCGTTTTCTCAGTTCTGAGATCCTGTTATGAAACCAGCTCAAGAAAAAATAGAAAAGATAGATCAACGCCTTAGAATTCAGCCTCTTCGAGGGGGAAACCTCCTTTACATTACATAAATGAACAATTCTTTGATGATTCAAATGAAAAAACCTCCTTTCTATATATAGGAGTCTAAGGAGTCACAATATAATCCAGCCGACCTAACAATAATAATATAAAGCCACAAAAATAACAATAGAGGGATTCTATGGGGCACAGAAATAACAATATGGGGGTAATAGGGGCACAACAATATAAATAAGGGGTATAACTACAATAGTAATGGGGTAATCACTAGTATTATAGGGACCCAACATGCCCCTCTCCTTCAAAAAAGTGTTGTCCTCAACGCTTGAGTAGTTCTGGATACTTCTGCATAAAATTCTCATCCTCCCATGTGGAATCTTCAGCGGATAAGTTCTTCCACTTGATAAGATACTCTGAAATTGATCGATTTCGTAGCTGTCGAGTTCTTGTTTCTGTGACTGCTTCCGGTTCCAATATAATTTTTCCTTCCTCGTCAAGTTCTGGCAATATTGTTTGAATTGGGAGCTTGTCGCCTATAACCTTCTTTAAACATGAAACATGGAAAACTGGGTGCAATCGAGAAGCTGCAGGAAGCTCCAATTTGTATGCCATAGTACCAATCTTTTGCAACACCTTGTACGGACCATAATACTTTGGTGATAATTTATTATCCTTCTTAGCTTGCTTTAGGGACATTTGCTTATATGGTTGTAGCCGTAGGAATACCCAATCACCTACATCAAAACTTCTTTCACTGCGATGTTGATCTGCCTGTTGTTTCATTCTATTTTGTGCCAACACGAGGTTATCCTTTAAGAGTTGGAGGACTTGTTGTTGATGTTCGATGTGATGTTCCACTGCCTGAACCTTAGAATTTTCTCTTAAATATGATGTGATGGATGGTGGTTGATACCCATAAAGTGCCATAAATGGGGTCATTTTTGTTGCTGTATGGAAGGAAGTGTTATACCACCATTCAGCCAGAGGCAACCATTTGACCCATTGTGTCTGTTTATCAGATACAAAGCAACGAAGATATCCTTCCAAACATTTGTTTACTATCTCAGTTTGCCCATCAGATTGAGGATGATAAGATGAGCTATGAGCTAACTGAGTACCAAGACAAGAAAATAATTCTGTCCAAAAATTTCCAGTGAAAATGGGATCTCTGTCACTTACAATAATCTTTGGGTTTCCATGTAGCTTTTGAACTGTTTCCATAAATGCAGTAGAAACTGTACTGGCTTTAAATGGATGTGATAATGCACAAAAGTGTGCATACTTGGTAAGTCTGTCAACTACCACCATGATGACACTCTTTCCCTCAGACTTGGGTAAACCTGTGATAAAATCCATTGAAACCTCCTCCCAACGTTGGCTTGGAATGGATAAAGGTTGTAATAGACCCGGTGTCTTAATTGTTTCAACTTTATTTTGTTGGCAAACCAAACATTCCGCCACAAACTTTTGAATATCTGATTTAAGGCCATCCCAAAAAAATTCCTTCTTAACCCTGTGGTAAGTTTTTAAAAATCCTGAGTGCCCTCCTAAGGGAGAAGTGTGCAATTCCATAAGAATCTTTTGTTTTAGCTGGGAATTCTTACAGAGGTATAAGCGATCTTTGTACCATAACGAATCATTTTTCCAGCTAAATGTATCAGAAGTACTGGAATCTTGTTGTAGCTTTCGAATAAGTGCCCACACTTCTTCGTCATTCTTCCATTCCTCCCTTGCTTCGTTTATCCAATCTGGTTGGATAATAGAAATGGCACACAACAATGCTTCCACATCCTCATCCTTTCTTGAGAGTGCATCTGCCACCACATTTTGCTTCCCTTTTTTGTAGATGATTTCAAAGTCATAACCCAACATCTTTGTGACCCACTTTTGTTGCTCTTCAGAGGATAATCTTTGTTCTAAAAAGTATTTAAGGCTATCATGATCCGTTTTTACCTTGAAGTGTCTTCCCATTAGGTAGGGTCGCCATTTCTTAAGTGCATGGAGTATTGCCAACATTTCCTTCTCATAAATAGCTTTGCTTAAAAACTTTCCCTTGATTGGACGACTTTCAAAAGCAATGGGTCTTTCATCTTGCATTAGAACAGCACCAATTCCATTTCCTGAAGCATCACATTCCACAATAAAGGTTTTTGTGAAGTCCGGTGTAGCTAAGACCGGTGCTTGGCACATTGCCTCTTTAAGATGTTCAAAGGCCTTTGTTGCTTCCGGAGTCCATGAAAATGAATCTTTCTTCAATAATGTTGTTAGAGGTGCTGCTATTCTCCCATAATTCTTAACAAACTTGCGATAATACCCTGTCAACCCAAGAAATCCTCGCAGATGCTTTATGGATGTGGGGATTTTCCATTCCTTAATGGCTTTAATTTTGCTAGGGTCTACCTTAACTCCTTCATGAGATACAATATGACCCAAATATTCCACCTCCTGGACTCCAAAGAAACATTTGGATCTTTTTGCATATAATTGTTTCTCCTCCAATAGTTGTAGCACCTTGTCAACATGTTCAACATGATCCTTCCAAGACTTGCTGTAGATTAGTATATCATCAAAAAATACTAACACAAATTTTCTAAGGAATGGTTTGAAAATTGAATTCATCAAACCTTGAAATGTTGAAGGTGCATTGGTAAGGCCAAAAGGCATGACCAAAAATTCATAATGACCCTCATGAGTTCTAAATGCCGTTTTCGGAATGTCTTCAATCTTCATTCTGATTTGATGATATCCCGAACGAAGATCCAACTTGGTGAAGTAAATTGATCCATGCAATTCATCCAGTAATTCATCAATGACAGGAATGGGGAACTTATCTTTAATAGTGAGCTTGTTGAGCTCCCTATAATCCGGACACATGCGCCATGATCCATCCTTCTTGTGCACCAATACTACTGGAGCTGAGAAAGAACTTTGACTCGGTTGAATTATACCAGCCTCTAGCATTTCTGCAACCATACGTTCAATTTCACTTTTTTGGACATAGGGATATCTGTACGGCCTGATGTTTGGAGGAACACTTCCTGGAATCAGATGAATAGCATGATCATGATCACGCATAGGTGGGAGACCTTTGGGAGTCTCAAATACCTTGGAATGATTGTCCAGGACTTTTTGGAGATCTGGAGAAATAGATGATTCCAATGTGGAAACATCTAGCGAACATAATTGTGCAATTACACCTCTTTGCTCCTTTTTTAGAAGCTTTGTCATGCCATTAGAGCTGATTATCTTTCCTGGTTTCCCTGCAATACCCCTTAATTCAACTTCCTTTCCTTCCGTAGAAAATTTGATGAAAAGTTCTTGAAAATTAAAAGCTATTGTACCCAAGGATTGTAGCCATTGGACTCCTAGTACAACATCAGCACCTCCCATTGGAATGGAAAGCATTGGGCTAGTCAATACATATTCTCCCATGGATAGCTTGATATTATGGCACTTTCCAGAGCAATTTATTGTTCCTCCATTTGCAATCATCACTTGACACTCTGGTGCTGGATATAGGAAGCAATTCAATTCTTTTGCTACCCTACAATGAATAAAATTGTGGGTGCTTCCTGAATCAATCAACACTATTACCTTTTTCTTCTTGATTTGTCCTTCTATCTTGATGGTTTGAGGAGTGGTAATTCCCGCCAATGCATTACAAGATATGGTCGGATTTATTTGTTCTTCATCTAGGCTTTGTTCCTGGAATATATCCTCTTCTTTTGACCTTTCTTGCTCCTTTTCTTCTTCCTCTTCACAATCTATGTAGAATAATTTCTTCTCAGCACACTTATGACCTTTGTGTATTTGCTATCACAATTGTAACAAAGCCCTTTTGCTCTTTTTTCTTCCAATTGTTGTGGTGTCAACCTTGTAGGTTGTGGAAGACTAGGGGCAACAACACTTCCGTCTTTATAGTTGTGAGTGGTATGCTTCCTAGTTGCCATAATTTTGCTTTCCATTTTTCTTGCTAACCTGAATGCCTTCTCTAATGAATCAGGTTCCCAAAGGCGAACATCATGTTGGATATTATCCTTTAAAGACCCTATGAACACATCAATCCTATGCTCCTCTGGAATATCTTTTACCCTTATGTTCAATTTTTGGAACTCCTCAATGTGCTCCATTATTGAACCCTTTTGTTTGAGACTTATCAATTGGCTAAAAAAAGTGTTGCTTTTTGTATCCTCATAATGTGCTATCAATTCTTCCGTAAAAATTGCCCAAGTGATAAATTGTTTACGAGAACAAAGCCATTGATACCATACAAACTGATTTGGTTCCAAATATACAGTTGCCATACGTACCTTTTGTGTGTTTTGCACATTATTGAGATCGAAGAATTGCTCCATCTGTAATATCCATGTGGCGGGATCCTTGCCATCAAACTTCCTCATATCGATTTTTGGAATATGGTGATTCTTCGATCCAACATTAGCGTCTATGGAATCATGATTAACATTTCTTTTGTTCTCATCATGAGTTTCCTTTACTACCTTTTCACCATTAGTAAGTATTTCTTGTAGAAAATTTGTCAAATCTGTCTTCAAATCTGCCATGCCTGTCTTCAAATTTGTGTTCAAATCTATCTTCAAATTGTCCATCTTAGCTTCCACGCCATTTATCTTAGCTTCCACGCCATTTATCTTAGCATCTGTTAACTTTTGTGAGCGTGACATTTGTTGCACTTGTTCTTGTAATTTTGATATATCATGTAGCATTTCTTCCTCTTCTTCATGAGTCATGCTAGAGCTTTCAGGTTCCTTACTAGGTGTTTGCATTTTCTTTCCTCGGGGCATCAGTTACCGATAATAATGCTCTACTATGCCCTTTGAATTCCTTCAAAATAAATTTTCAAACCAAGCTTAAGCAAAAATTTAAAAAAATCTACACACCTTTTTTCACTTTGTAGGAGCTCGATATTGCCTCTGATGTATCTCTGTACTTTCCAATCATATAGTTCTAAATTTGTTACCTGTAGTAGCTCTCTGTGTCCTCTTTCCAATGCCACCAGTCTGATCCAAATTGGATTCTCCAAGAAAGAGTTATGCACAATCTCCCAAGATGACCTGATTATAGACTTTCAGTAGAGCGAACTTGTATGAAGTGCCACGTGTACAATTTTCGATATTTGGTTCTGAAAAAGATATACAAGAAACTACAGTCCGTCCTCTTTTTGTACCTTCTTACGAAATTTCAATCTGATTCCCAGAGAGAAAGTTATGACAATTTTCCCCAGGTCACCTGTTTTGAATGTAATTCAGGAGTCTGCAAAAAGACCAACTTCCTCAGATCATATCTCCGAAAATATCGCGCGAAAAGCTCTGAAATTTGGACCCAAGGTTCAGCGCGATTTCTTCTCAAATGGGTTTTTTTTGCGACTTCTGAAACGTCACAGAAAAAAAAGTTATAGCGAAAATGCCACGATGACCTGTTTGGAGCAGCGAAACCCTAGAATCCAAAGCTCTGATACCAAATGTTATGAAACCAGCTCAAGAAAAAATAAAAAGGATAGATCAACGCCTTAGAATTCAGCCTCTTCGAGGGGGCAACCTCCTTTACATTACATAAATGAACAATTCTTTGATGATTCAAATGACAAAACCTCCTTTCTATATATAGGAGTCTAAGGAGTCACAATATAATCCAGCCGACCTAACAATAATAATATAAAGCCACAAAAATAACAATAGAGGGATTCTATGGGGCACAGAAATAACAATATGGGGGTAATAGGGGCACAACAATATAAATAAGGGGTATAACTATAATATTAATGGGGTAATCACTAGTATTATAGGGACCCAACAGATCCCAAAAGTTTTTTCCGCCTTGTTTCATTCCATATTTTTATGGTCTTATATCTGTCTTCTCACAACAAAATGTCAATCTATCCAGATGATCTTCCCAATAAGATTTGCCATTTTCTCAACAAAAGAGTAGCTCTTAAATGCTTTTAAAGATTAAGACAATACATCACATGCCATTAAGAGCTCATCTACCCGATATTCAAATCCTCGGTGTAAATGATGCTGAAATAAGGCAGGAAAGCAAAAGAGCTCTACAGAGTATTCTCTATTTAGCCATGCCAGCTTATAAATTAATGATTCCCAATCCCTAAGCTTTTGAGAGCATGCTAGTAGCTAGATGTAACCAAAATTGAGTTCTTTGGCAAAGTACCTTCATTGACAAAAATGCATCTCGCTCATTGACATGATCTACATCATCTAAAAATTATGAGGACATGGACAGATTTAAGATGTTTTTAAGCATCTCTGTAACTTAATCAATATGATCAATTTGTCAATCCAACTTCATCGAACTCTTTAAAAATGAACCAAACCCAGGATCCACAGTAATTTGAATTTATTTTAAGAATTCTTTTACGACTATTGTCTTTTCTACTCCACCCAAGCCCGCCATTCACACAAACTCAACTTTCATGCTTTATTGCTACGAGGAAAATGTTCCTCTAAAATTTTCTAACTTTTCATCCAGACCAGTTGGATATTTAGCCACATTGACGGGTGATCGCTTAGCATTTTTCATCATGCATTGAATAACCTTGCCAATTAATTTCGCATCGTGACTAATCAGTCTACCAAACACACATTACCCACATTACCTAAAGTATTTGTGCTTATTAGCTTAGAATAGAGAGTAGGTTTAAAAATCATCTAAAAAACTACATTGAAATTAAAATTAAAATTAACCATTTAACCCTAACACTTATACGCACTAGACTACTTAAAAAATCCAAACCTAGAGCACATCTATAATAATAGATAATACAATCAGTATAGATCTATCTCCACCAACATATCAATACAATCCATATAGATCCATCTACATAAAAGTTTGTAGTGCTTAAAGATCCAATATGGTCTATCAATACAAATCTATTTTCACAAAAAGTCACCATGCTTAATAGATCTGTGTATAAATACAACTTAAGAGTTATACAGAAAGAAATACAGGGCTAACCCATTACACGCTTTGACTTGAAAGCCAGAAGAAAGATGTCAAAGAGGTCAGCTCACCAATTTTCAAGTTTATGGGGCATCGCCTTTTCTTTTTATGATTTTGCGATGCTTGAGCATACTGTCAGTCCATCAATGTCTATCCGCCAGATATCAAAAAACTAAAAATGCCAAAGAGGCCAACTCACCAATTTTCAAGTTTATGGGGCATCGCCTTTTCTTTTTATGAGTTTGCCATACTTGAGCATACTCTCAATCCATCAATGTCTATCTGCCAGATATCAAAAAAATTGACACCATAAAATATTGGAATAATGGTATGAGGATGAGTTCATGCGGGGACACAGACAGGAAGACCATTGCTACATTACATAAATGATTGGAATAATGGCGCTTTCAATCTGAAGAGTTAAGTTTTCACCTTCATACAATTCCTAGTAGTCGATAAAGGCTCACGATCTATGGAAAATAAGCCGGCGGTAGAGATGGCTTGCGACTGTGTTCTTGACATCTGGACCACGATAAAAAAAACTAGCTATGGTTGTAGAAATATGCAGCGGAGGTTGAGGCAGATGATGCGCCATACATAAATGCACAATGGGAATTAGGAGGAAGATACCCTTTGAATTTGGATTTTAGCCGCAGCCATTGGATCCAGATGGGGAAGAGGGTTGGAACGCTTTTGTGATAGTGCAAATAACGAAGGGAGGAGATCACGTGGAGGTTTACAGAAAATCAGAGACCATTGCGATGGAAGGGACTCAGAGACCATCGCGAAAGAAGGGGCTCCGAAGGAAGGGAGAAGACCAGAAAATCTAGGTTAGAAAAACAGATATATAATTCCCAATGTAGATACTTATATACGTGTATGCGCGCTGTTAAAAAATGGGGATACAGGATGATCACATCACACGGTTAATCTGGCGGCTTCACCTCTCTGTTCCAATCAAAATTTGGTCAGAATTTCCAATTAGATGAAGAACTAGGACTTCAACTTTCAAATACATAAGGATTTGACTTGCTTTTCTCAACGTTTTCTAGGAATCTATATATGTTTTCAAAGAAAAGTGTTTAAATGTAATTATATTATAAATGATAACAAATAATAATAAAGAGGTAAAAAGTCTTAACCATTTGCATTTTTAGATAGTTATACTTTTAAATTTGAATTTTTTTTGATATTATATTTTTATTATGAGAGGAGGATGGATGTAAATTGTTGTTAATATTTAAAGTTGAAGAATTATTATTATTTTTAGGTATGATTTTAAGTTTATTTTTTAATTTAAATTGATATAGTTTTATTATTTTATTGGTATATTTATTATTTTAAATGTTGTTCAATGATTATGAATTCATTTTAACTATGAATTTATTAAGGTTAAGAGTAATTAAATCTCAAATCTTTTAAGATGTAAATGTTTTTTCAAGTTTTATTTTTAAAAATAGGTTTTTTGTTAGATGCTTCGTAGATCTACAGTTAAGATGGATCTATGTCTATAGCCAGAGTGAATACTTCCACACTATCATATCCATGGTTGCCAAAATCAATACTTGTACACTATCGATTTATATTGGCAACTGAAATCTCTGTTGGGGAAAGTCTTGCTTGAAAGAAATGATGGGAAGAGTGAAATTTTGTTGTAGTTAGATGATATCCAACTACAATTGAAAGACATGGACAATAGGCTTGCCCTTATAGAGGCATGCTTCACTCCAGGTTAGAGACCAAGTTTCGATAGCCCAACAAAGTCAGTGCTCGTTGAGGTGGATGCCTTGAGTTCTTCTTAGTCTTCAATATGTCCAATTACTCTTTGTTATTTGGCTGATCTGTAATGCAAACTTGAAGGTTATGGTAAAATTGCAAGTGAATTTTTTTATGTATTGTAGGTAATGGATCACTTTGCAAAACACATTAAATTATGGTTTTTAAAGTTAGTTAACAGCATAAAATAGAGACAATAGACCATATCAAAAACACATAACAACAAAAATGATAAAGGAGTTCACCCCTCTCCTCGGATACATCTCCTGGCCCAACTTCCAATGGTGGGCCTCTTTCATTAAGTGATCAAATTTACGTTTCCGTGGATTTACATTGCTTAGAATGTAAATATTATGTGTCCAATGGCTTCAGAACTATCAAAAACCTCCATCTGGGCTCTTTTTGCACCTCATTTGGCCAAAAGTTGATAAAGTTATGTTTTTCCCAAGTTTTTTTTTCAATTTTCCACAGCTAACTGTCTTACAATTTGACCCAAACCTGGATTGAGCACCCCAAACTCAGAACCGGCACACAACTTTGGCCTACAATCATGCCTGATGGTGCAAATTGTCAGACGCTTTAAATGCCCTATAACACCCACTTTCCGAAAATCTGGATCTTATGGGGGCCACGTACCCAAGGGTTGGGTTAACTGCCTGCCCACACCGGTCAACCCCCAAAAAACTTGGCACTCGGTCATGACAGGCACATAAAACCCAAAGCTTGGGCCTAAATTTTTGCACACCTTAACTTGGGTTATGGTCATATATGCGGCAATGTGGCCTGGGGCTGGCCCCCTCTACGCATGCCTAGGGGTTGGCCCCCTCCACTGCCTTTGCCAAGGTCTTGTGGTTGTATGCGCATTGGGTGTGACTTGGGGTTGGGGCTAAGCCCTAGCCCTTGGTACCGCCCCTTGGTTCTTTTGGGCGCGGTGACCAGGGCTGGGGCTTAGCTCTGACCCAACCCCAAACAATAAAATGTGCCAATGTTAAATGGAATGCGGTCGCGTATAGGGTTAAGACATGAGTTGTGTTGTAGTGGTGTTACGACCTGTTGCTTGGTGAGAGGTCCTGTGTTCAACCCAAGTGCAGTCCCTTCGACCCTTAACAAAATTTTAAAATGCCACATGGCAGCCATTCATTGGCCCACATGGCTCTCAACCATTAGACCTCAAATAACCCAGTCAACTGATAAAAATAATAATATAAAATTCGAACCAATCAAAATGCAGCAAAAATCGACCAATAAGATGAGGACACTTGGCGAGATCTCAATGGTCCTAAAAATCTAGTCAGCCTACCTTGTCACCCTGCTCAGTCAACGTACGGACTGCATAGTCAGCGTACCTGCAACCCATCTGCAATTTTTTTTTCCTGTTTTGGAAAATGATCAGAATATGATATCAGGAGCATACAATATCGGTTTTGAGCGATTCAAGTTGCGTTGGATTCAGGTCATCGATATCGACACACTAGTACAAGTTTCGAGCACTTTTGGACACTTTGAATATTGAGCACTTTACTGATCCCCTAGATCATTGGCTTCCTAGTTTCTATGGGCATCTTCAAGTTGTTGGGTTCGCATAAAAATATTTTTTTGAAACTTTCAACTATAGACTTAGGTCTTTTATTATTTTGAACATGGAAATAATCTCAATACAATATACTTTATTTTTCTAATGGCTTGGTTTCTCCAATAATAAGAAATAGATAGAGGTAAAACATACACATAACGGTTTTTATAATAAGAAAATGAAATATATATATAGAGAGAGAGAGAGAGACTTGATGCACATGGGTTTGAACATTGATTCTTATGCTTTACATAATACTTCAGAATTGGTGATTTCCAATGGAACTTTCCCTATGCAAAATTGTTATTTCATCTTATTTAAACTATATATATATATAATTTCATATTATAAATTTCAGAACTAGAATTTTGTTGAACACAACAAAGCCCATTGAATTTTAAAAGATATTAACCAATTATCTACTTCATAAATCTAAAGAATTTAATATAGAAGACAAACTTTGTATTATTCATGATAATGATATGTTTTAAAAGTGTATAAATTCCATTATAATCTTCATTACATCATATATTTGAAAAGATATATTACACCCCCACACATATATTACAAATGTTATATAATCAGGAAAGTGGATTGAAACAAATTATATTCTTTTACTTGAATAAATATATGATAATGACAATTGTACGAAAAAACTTGTGGCAAAACTTTGGATGGATTTGCAAGGTTTCAATTATTGAATAAATAAGGTACAGATAACACAAGACTACTTATAGAAAGTAATAGATGGATACATTGCCCAAAATAAGCCAAATGTCCCCTCAGATCATATGGTGTTGTTGTAGCGCCTACAACCACCTTCCAAAATTTTTCCTTAGCCTGTTTTGGAGCCTCCCTACCAACCTTCACAATGGTTTGCCTTGCTTTATCAAGTCCTCAAGCTTCAGTGTCTTTCTTGCTCAAAGGCAGCCTAACGATCATAGTAATATTTTCCCTTCATAGGCTGCTCACCCGAACTTGCTCCAGCTGCAGGCTGAGCATCTTCCCCTTAAAAATTGTGCATTTATGGAGGGCAACCAGCCTTCCCTCCAGAAATTGTGTAATCCTCTCTGACAGCCTGTTGGCCTCCAGGATTTCGTAATCCTATCAGCCAACCCTCCCAGAAGGATTTGCGCAATTTTTCAGCCTAGAAATTGCGGAAAATCTCTTGGGCACCCAACCAGAAATGCGCATTTTTCTCCAGCAATCAAGTAGTCTCTTGCATGTGCAGCTGAGTTGACCGGTTCCCTCAGGGACTGAGCAAAACAAACTTGCATGCATGGGCTATTTCTCGCAAGGCAACATGCAAAGGCATCCCTTGTTTCAGGGATTTATGTTTAGCAGTTCGAGGTTACATGCAAGGAGCAATTTGAAAACCTCCCTCCAAGTGTCTCTTCCCCTAGATTTGTGGCATGCACGTCACAACCTCAATGTTATTAAAACTCATCAACCAGACGCTGCAGAGCTCATTCCTCACATCAACCTTGTAGCTCTGACATCCCACATCACATCTAGGAGTAGTTGGCACATTCAGCTTAGTTGTTTTCGGGTAAGCTCGCTTCCCATGCCTTGTGCTGCATTTCTATTGCTTTTTGTCTATTTGCTTGTGTGAGTGTTGTTTTCTTGATTTCTTTGAACAAATGTTGTCATCTACATGTATTCTAGCTTGTCCTAGTTCTATTTCAATTTGCATTGCTATCTCACTGTTGTTGCATGCATGAAACTGTTTTTCATAGACGTTCGCCCAACCGGTGAACGGCCTCACCAACATGTATGTTGATATGTTGGCTGAATCTTCCATTCATGTTTTGCATGCAATGTTTATCACTTCTGCTATCACTTAGTGTCGCCATGCATTCACTGACTTACTTGCTTTCAATTTCCCGTCGGTGAGTCGAGCCAACCTTGGCCCGGGCTCTGCTTTCACCAAGGCTGCATTGCGCAATCTGGGAAAGGAAGGCTCACTTTTCTCTCCATATTTGCGCATTCCTACCCAACACTGACCTCCGAGATTGTTTTGCGCATTTCTGGAGGACAGTGGCTGCTTGGCTCAAGAAATTGCGCAAATCTGTCCCTGGGCTAGCAGTCCTTCCCAGCTGGAATTGCGCAATGCGCAATCCCAGCAGTCAACAACTAGACTAGACTGTGCATTGCACAATTCCATCATTCAGTCAATCTCTCAGTAGCCCGGACTGTGCCTTGTGCAGTCTTGGCAGTCGATCTCCCGACCTCCCAGCCAAAATTGCACAACCTTCATGATCATTCACCTACATATGTTGCAAGTCAATTCTCATGTTCATTTTGGTTTTCGACTGATAGATTGCTTGCTATGAGTGTTTCCATGTCTCTAGGTATCGCTGGTGTTCATCTGCCTCTCAGCAGTACAGGTACAATGGCTTCCAGGAGAGTAGAGATGAAGACATCGTTCATAGCATGTTTGGGGATACAATCGATCAAGTGTCTATGAACTTGCCTACTCACGAAGACATCAAGTTGTTCGTGGACAAGGACATCAAGCAGCATCATCACAACGAGCAACATCATGAACATCAGCTGAAGGTAGCATACTGAATGCAGCGAATGAAGCGAACACAACGAATGCAAGAGGAAGGTTGTTGACAACATAGAGGCAGAGAAAAGTTGCAAGATCAAGCAGACCCACTAATAATGAAAGCAACTTTGGAGACTCATTCTATGAAGTGATGGTGCAACATGAAGATCGTGCGAAGGCAAAAGATGGAACAAAGAAGGAGTTGCATGTGCTGAAGCAGCAACTTAGGAAGAACATGAAGCTGCACCGATAGTCCAATGAGTTGCAGTAGGAACAGGAATATCAGTGGGCACAACATGCACTCATGGATGAATCTGCGCCAGTACAAGTTAAGTATCCATCCCAACCGCTGACACAGAGTAAACAAGGTGAGCAGTGTTGTTGATCGCATGCAAAGGATCCAGCAGCATGCATGTCATTGAGCGCACGCATGCAATCCAGCCCATTCAACACACTCACCAAGGTGAAGACAAGAAGCAAGTCCAACTAGGGTTGAACATGCACTTTGGCAAGTTGATGCGCATGACCACCAGCACACATTTGAAGATCAACACGGACACTATGCATCAGTGTGTTGCCAGTTCGATCGTACCCTAGAAGACCATGCGCATGTTAGCAGATGAGTTGGATGAAGGGGTTGAACCAATGCACCGGTTGCAACAGAGGCAAGAGTTCGCTTCAACAAGATGTCACCATGAGGTACATGCGCACCATCACGGACGACCAAGCTTGGCATCAGCTCACCAGCTTCACCATCACAAGCATGTCAAAGAGTTGGTCTCACCATAGCGGACCGAGTGTCAGTAATGTCTTGCAAGGCTTGCTCAATCCATGTTGTCTCACATGAGTACATGTGCATTGTAATGTTGAGTCATGTCAAGTGTAAGTCGAGTGTCAATAGTTGGATGTAACAATCATAGAGTAGGCGAAGAGTCATGAGGGTAGTTTAACTGTCACAAAGGGGAATGTCAAGGGTCACCCCACCCTTTGTTATAAATAGTCCCTCATAACTCATTGTAAAGGATTTTGATCAGCCAAGCTTCTACTAAGACTATCTTGAATAAGACTTGCACAGTATTGTGACGCGCCTTGGCTTCTCCGCTGCACGGAGCTAGTACATCTCTTTGGAGGAGCAAGCGAATGTGGATGTAACGTTCCACTGTTGGGGCTAGCATGTTTACATGGTGTATTGTATGATTTGTAGAAATTTTGAATAATTTAACACATATTCAATGGAGATTATCCTGATCATGTACTATTGCGGAAAACATACACAATACATAAGCTCCTCTACGTTGATCATCAATATAGCAGCATCAATAACAATAAAACATCAAGAGCATTCACACATTAACACAGTATGTATCCCGGGGAAACCATCTCGCTAAAAACCCCAACTATCTGTATATTAATGATTGAGTCATGTAACATTACACAGCATAATACTTCTCACAAGTATCTCCACCTCTGTTACACACAATACAGCTCAGATCTGATCTCCAAATCTCTTCCACTGCTTGCCTGCCTCCACTGCTCAATACCTGCTCAAGAACTGATGAGAATGGCTCACCAAACTCGTTTTTCACCTGCAAAATAGTCACTCACTCTTTGTTGGACGTGAGCACAAGCTATAATGTGGGCAAATACGTGAGCAAACTCATTGGCATACTCAATCCCTTGATTGTGCAAGATCTGGTGCACAACTATAGTCACAATTGATAGCAATCTGATTCTCTACCACCTGTCCCTGTTGAACTGAACATGCACTGACATGCAACTGAGTTAACTGATGTATTCATTAGTTGTATTATGAGTTAAAAACTTGTGAATTAATTAATAACTAATTCACCCAACTCATCTCTAGTCTATTTTCCAGTTAGACTAAATACAACTAGTTTAACAAAGCTAAACTGAACACAACTCCATCAACTCCATAATCAACTCCACCAAACTCAACTGATTGAGTTCTAACTGAAGTCATGCATGCAACAACTCAACTGACTCATAAGAAAAGCGTATTTCCTTCTGACAGCTACATGTGCCACCTCTGTAGCTCAAACTGAAGTGCTCCAAGAGAATAAGATTAAGTTTATAGTCCAAATATTATTGTGAGATAATAATATTTGACTTTTCTATTTTTGACAGCCAGTCTAAAAATAGACTTTGATCACTCACACTTTCATCAAAAATAGAAGTCCATCTATTTTTTCCCAACTTGATCAATCATCCATAAACAGCAACCTGCAATCCATAGACATGATCCATATGTCTAAAAATAGACTTGCGCCAAAAATAGCCTGCGAGCCCACTTAGTGAAGGCGACTCTTTTCACTAAGCTCCATCATCTTGTTGCAATCTCAACATGATTGTGACTTACACTTCTTTAATAATAAGAGCCAACACATTTTCATGCATATGTTGTTATTGTAGTTGGACTGTTTTGGTTGCCTTAATGATATATGTTGTTTAACTTACGTACTTGTATATGAACTGATTTGTATGCAATTATATGAATCTTGTTGTTAATGTGTTGCATATGTTGTTAATGTTGTCATTGTCCATGCCAACTACTCTGTCGGATATCATACAGACCTTTCTCATGAACCTTGCTATATCAACTGTCACACTCGTCTCGGACTGATCCGTGAGTGTTGTTCGTGTTATCTTACCTTGTTGTGACTTCTGCATTCGAGTGGACTGCTCCGCCGAAAGTTGTGCATGTCCTTTGTGTGGTGTGTTCCTAGCTGAGTTGGGACTGATCCCTTTCAACCTGGAACTCACCTTCACCTTCCTCTCCCTTCGAAGTGTTGGAACCTCTCGTACACATTCCTTGACTCTCTGCATCAGTCACACCCTTGCTACTGACAGAGTTATCTTACTTGCCTCTGTGTGACATCGCGGTCAAGGCATTACCTTACGACCCACTGTTGGGACTCCTACACCAAACGATCTGAGGTCTAATTGAGACTTCTTACCGAGGAGATCCCCTTGACATGTTGGTGAGTCCAACACCATCAAAATTTTCGGCGCTAGAAGGAGGACATGATGACAAGCAGCGTCCTCTCATCCAGTTTTGAACCTTTGCATATCTTTGATGGAGTCTTGCATTCTTCTTCCCTCGACGTGTTTTTCAAATCGTGAAGATGTCTCCATCTCGAGGAAGCTTTTCAATCTCTTGTCCACTCACACGTATGATGGTGAAGGCGAAGTGGCTTGGCCTGAGCACTTACATAACTTTCTTTCCATGATTTATGAGGAAGATGAGTTTACTAACGAATAGGTAGGGTTGTTGCTCACATACACACTTAGCGAATCTCCATTTCATTGGGTGCTCAACCTACCGGCTGACATTGTGCACTCATGTAAGTACTTCTGTGATCTTATTGAATACACGTTCTATCACTTTGATCCAAACCATCTTGATCGGAAATTGTTACAACAACGGAGGGCTCTGCATGAATCCATTATTGATTTTTGGTAGCGCTTCCGTGACTTGCAGTTTAAATCTCCGAGGAGCCAGATGATGTTCAATTATCTTTGGGACCGGTTCAAGTATTGTCTTAAGAAATCTGCCCGTCCCAAGGGAAAGCTTGATGTCAAGCCTCCTTCAACCTTCTTCGTTGATGGAACTACGCAATCCCATGTAGGAGAACGTACTGTCTCAACGGATTGTTCACCTCCCTCTCATTCAACAGTTCCACCATTGCCCAGTGATGCTAGGGATCATGTTCGCGCATCTGTTCATCCCTCACACCCTCCCAAAATCACTCCACTCAATTTTCGCACAGAGTTGGTTGTGAGTCCTTCGAGTTCCCATATGCATTTTTTTCTTCGCACTCAGGTGTTCCTCCGGATGATGTTGTCTTGTGTTCGTCCATTCCGGACTCTTCACTTGTTGTGAACGAGGAACAACCCACTAACGAAGTTGGTGTTTCACAACCAACATGTGTTGTCATTCATGAAGAGTATGAGTGGGAGCTTGAACATCAACACTCGGCGAAGGATGACTCCCTTCCGTCTGAGCCCCCTCTGTTCTTTCCTAGCTTCTTTGGTGAACCTGCCATCCATGATTTTGCATGTGTGTCTTCATCCACAGATGCACCCATTGTTGATCACTCGCAGGACTCACCGGATGCTAGTCCATCATTCGACAACAGAGAGGATAAGTTATTCATTGAAGATCCACTTGATCCTTCATCTGTCTTTTCCGGAAATACAGAGGATGAGTTTGTTCGCTTTTCATCTACCCCTCTGTTTGATTCATCTGATCATGAGGATGTCGAAGAATTCATTGATTTTTCTGATCGTGGCGGTCGTGATCCATTTGCTTCCATTTTTTTATCATGATCATGAATCTATCGCAGTTGATCTTTCGAAGCCACAATTTTATGATGATCTACCTGATGATGAAATTGAGACACCCAAGACTGTCAAGGCACTTCAGCTCGAGCTAATGCTTATGTCAAGCCCTCACTCTCTTGGGTCAGTGTCACTTCCAATCATGAAATTGTTCAACCAGCCAAGGCTCTTCATCACTTGTTTGTATGCATTAAAGATCCATCTCACACATAGATCACACTTCCTCCACTAGAATTGCACGATCCCATTGCTCATGCATTGGAGGAGTCTTACATTTCCAGCACTTGTGCGCGATGCAAGTTATCTTTGTTTCTTTCGTTTGCTTGCATGTCTGATTCAAGAGTGTGCTTTTGCTTCAAAGTTTCATGTAGTGTCACACAACATCATGATAAGTCCACGGATTGTCCATCACGCACACGCACTCACTTATGTCCCATGGGCACTTTGAAACATGAAGTGTGGCTGTCTTCATTGTTATATCTTTCTTGTTTGTTGGTCCGCACAACTGGGTTACTCGTGGACAAAGCCTTCACCAACATGGGTCTACCAATGTGCCAGTGGCTACATTGGAAATATCACTTCACGTGATCAGGGCCATGCACCATTGGTGTAGGAGTAGGAGTAGTGTTTGCTTTCAGTTGTTTGCTTGCATGCTTGTTTGCTTACATGCTTTGTTTGCTTGTTTTTTTGCTTGCTTGTTTGTTTACTTGCTTCGCTTTCGTTTTTTATTCTGCTTTTGCTTTGCTTTGTTGATTGATTAGTTCGTTCGCTTGTTTCGTTTGTAGGT